>JAQFVV010006251.1:4056161-4443661 GCA_028023455.1 Epiperipatus broadwayi | reverse complement strand
TTTAAAAATAAACTTGTGGACACTAAATGATTAATTGATTACGTACTCTTTTTTTAAATAGCAAAAACAGAATGTGATTTAAAATGCAAAAACAACAATATGCATAGTATAGGCATCTATAATGTTTGAACAGATTTACATTATAATCTTGTAAAATTTAATGTGTCTATATAAAATGAGGAAATCCTGATTTTAAGTGAATTCTGACCTTCTTTATTGCATAAAATCTATTACAGTATTATTATAAAGCACCAAAAATATTGAAATTATTAGATGGAAGTCGAACTCCGATAATGCGCTATTACTTTAAATATGATGTGTGAGTGCACAAAATTTATAATATTTAAAGTAATAGCACATTATCAGAGCTTGACTTCTGATCTAATAATTTTTAGGGCATAAAAGAAAACTGCATACAAAGATATTAAGAAGAAACATGAATCGCATAACTTCAAAATCGCATTAAATAAATCCGCATAAAATGAGACGCAGGTGTATAGTAAATATGCAAATGTATATTTGTTTTCTTGTATTATTAGTAAAATATATTATATAATATATTTAAACCACTAAACACCACATGATCACTATCTCATACTAGCAAAAAAATTTTATTAAAAAAAAAAAAAAAAAAAAAAACCCCTCAATTGAATGCTTGTTTTTGAAAATGTGGGGTTTTTTTTTATATAATATATTTACATGCACTAGTGTTTTTTGAACCCAAAAATAACTGGAATTTTATAATGAATTTTCCACCTCTTCTAAGTCAGCAAAAAAAACAAACAACTGAAACATTTTTTGATTCAAGAGAATAAAAAATGTCACATTGTTAAAGATGGAGAGCATATGACTGATAAATAAGCTGAATCATGTTAAATTTAATTAAAAATTGTTTCACATTCTAGATTGTTCACAGAGAAATTGTCATGGTGAAGATTGCACTGCTCACTTTGCCACAAAAAAGTATGTTTATATTTTACCATACCCTGAAAATGTTTTGGAAATGTCTGACTGTTAAGAACTAATTTGAGAAAAAAATGCCATTTGCATCAATTAAAATATCATTATTAACATGACATTAGCCTTCAGTTGCCACATTTTCGGGGGAATATGATGAATTTGACAATTTCATTAAATCATTTATAAATTTGTGCTTTCCTTAGAACAACTTTCTTGTTCCAACTTTTCAGTCATTACAAAGTGATCTCCAAATACATGAAATGCACTTGACAAAAATATGCTATGTAGTACCACAATTTCACATGGTAACACAACTTGGCAGATTTATACAAAAAGGTCCCTGGATGAAGTATGTAACAGCAGAAGCATGTCCAAATCAGGCATACTACCAGGTTTTTGGGTTTCCCCTCATATATATAATCATGAAAAAACACAACAGATTTGGAGTTAATAAAGAAAAAAAAATTTGCTCTAGAGCTGAAAAAAAGTTTTGCTCCTATGAATTGTTAAATTTTGTTTTTAATCTAAAAATGTTCAGCTATAGTGCAGCTCATCAAATTTAGGTTATAAATCAACTTGAGTGATTTACTCACACATTATTAAAAGTATAATTATTTTTTTCTCTCATAGCAAAAAGAGAAAATAAAATAATGGCAAGAAACAGCTTGATTGAAGAGTTTGATCCAGTCTATCCAGAAAATTGGTCAAGCTACAATGAATGAGTTTCTTTTGTACTTGCAGATAATCAAATTAAAAAACCTGACTTAAAATTAGCCACAATCCTCCCTATGATTGAACCTTAGACTTATGAAGTTCTTCAAGCACCAACAACCCATGAGATGCTCCATGATATTGATTTTGACAAAGCAATTGTCTCTTTTAAATAACTTGTCAGTCTAAAACCCTTAATAATAATGCAAGATACTATTTAAATATTGGAACACAAGATAAAGGGGAAAAAACTATAGATTTTGCTTTTGAAATAAGAAAAGTAGCTTTAAAATGTGATTTCAAATACTTTCCCAATGAAGTTCTGTGAGTTCATTTTATTTGTGGCATGAGAGATCCCCAGTCTTGGAGTCAAGCTTCTAATGGACCCTGATATAATATTTGATTTTGCTGTCTCTAAAGTGATTCTGGAAAAATAAACATCTAGTCAAGCAAGTCCATTAAAGAAAATGGACTACAGCATTCAAATCAATGAGCAGAAAACTGAATTAGACAAGAACTCATCTGAAAGTAATAATCACTGTTTGTATAAATCAGCAACAATGAGTAAAAGACATAGTTATAGTTGTGACCAACTGATACACACACAATGAATATCCACACAAGCATACTGTTTGTGCATATTGCAAGTGTGTCAGGCACATGAAAGCTGCTTGTTTTAAAAGGAAATAACAAGTTTCTAATGATAGAATGAAAGAGTTAATTCTGAAATGCCAGAAAGGCATTTTAAAATCTAAGAAACAAAATGCCTGTATAAACTATGTGAGAAACCTTGATTCTGCATACAAATGCAGAATTATTATTAATGATATACCTGTAACAATGGAAACAGACACCTGATCTACAGTATCCATTGTATCAAAAAATACATTGGCTATCATAAACAAAAAATATTATCTGCATGCTCAGAAGCAATCAAGTAAAAGTAGATATCTGATTCTTGTTGTATCAGCTTGTAAGCACAATAATTTATTAGGACATGGCTGATTCACTCACTTAGGTTTTGCAGTGAGTAAAGTGAATCAACTCACAACAATAAATTCAACCAGTGTCTACCAGAAGTAATTGTTGACAATCCAGGTTGAACCCTAAAATAAAGTATGAAACTAAAAGTGTGAAAAAGTTGATATGTGTTCATATCATATGTCACATGATTAAGGGAACCACCAACTGTGTTCCAGAAGTTGTTGATCAAAGTTAAATAATTGCAAACAGTGGTAATTAACACAGGTGATGTACAGCAACATTATAGACATTGAAAACAACAAAGCATCACATGATCACATTTCCTATACTAGCACATTAATTGTTGATAAACAGAGCAAAACTCTCCATACAGTATTGCCACCTGTGCTAAACAGAGTAATCAATGGATGCCAGAAGGCTTGTGCATAAAATCCCTATCTAATGCCTACTCATCCAATATCCCCAGACTAGTTTCTAGCTTGTGGCCTTCGTCAGTGAGGAGCTTTGGATCTGAGAGCACTGCATCTAGATCTTAGGATTTAATGCAACCCTCTAGCAACCACCTTTTATCTCTACTTAACTACAAAACTATGAGAATGAAATTGAAAACACAAAAAATATTTTCAATCTAAGCTCAATAGCTTATATAGTCATATGGGTCTGAACTCAGTTCAGCACCCATACATTTTGGTGTCTTTGGCTCTTTTACAACCATAGCCACCACTATCCTATTAGGCAGGATTGGTGTTAAACCACTAAGCATCACATGTTCACATTTCCTATACTAGCACATTAATTGATGATAAACAGAGCAAAACTCTCCATACAGTATTGATCATGTGATGCTCAGTGGTTTAACACCAATCCTGCCTAATAGGATAGTGGTGGCTATGGTTGTAAAAGAGCCAAAGACACCAAAATGTATGGGTGCTGAACTGAGTTCAGACCCATATGACTATATAAGCTATTGAGCTTAGATTGAAAATATTTTTTGTGTTTTCAATTTCATTCTCATAGTTTTGTAGTTAAGTAGAGATAAAAGGTGGTTGCTAGAGGGTTGCATTAGATCCTAAGATCTAGATGCAGTGCTCTCAGATCCAAAGCTCCTCACTGACGAAGGCCACAAGCCATAAACTAGTCTGGGGATATTGGATGAGTAGGCATTAGATAGGGATTTTATGCACAAGCCTTCTGACATCCATTGATTACTCTGTTTAGCACAGGTGGCAATACTGTATAGAGAGTTTTGCTCTGTTTATCAACAAAACAACAAAGGTTAAATTATACATCAGCAGCTATCAACAAAGCCTCATTAGACAAAAAGAAGAGTTACAATCTACCAGTGATGAGTCACTATCCAGCTGTGTTGAACCTACAATTTCTAGACTGATGAATGGCTGCAGTGGACCTGCTGAGATCACCAAGCTGGATAAAGCCACAAACTGAAGATGCCTTTCACTGCACCTGCAAGAATGTTTTCCAGGGCTAATTTTAGTTAGAAGAAGGGAATACCATATCTCACCTTGTCTTTAAATAATGAACTAAACCAGAACCCATCTTATAAGATCAGATTGAGCATTTATTTCCTGGAACCAATGTGGACACTATTAAATAAGGCATAGTCAATAGCAAGAATGGTCCAATAAATGATGATGCTCACTAATTTGAATGTTTCCATTAGGAAGAAGATGTGGCAATAAATAATCAAGCCTTTTAAGGTGAGGTCAGAGAATTAGTGATCACAGAGCTGAAATATATAATCTTTGTTTCTAGTTAATATTTATTAAGCAAAATGGTTGGCTCAGTGAGTCAAGACTGTGTTCAGGACTGCAAACTGTTTGAACCAAATACCAATATGAGGCAAGCTGTCAAGTATAGCCAGATGTGTCACCAGACCTAATCATGAGACAGGATATCACAGTACCACTGGAAGTTATAGCAAACTTACAAGGGTAAGTGCAAGAACTATACATCATCAATAATAACAGGCAGAGCAGATCCATTGTAAAAAATAGTAAATACATAAAGGTATCTTTGTTTTCATGTATTATTACTAAGTATATTATAAAATGTATTTACATGCATTTGTGTTTATATGTATAATCCTGAAGAACCACAACACTACCTGCCCACCTGCCCATCTGCCCACCTGTCTGCCCATCTATCTATCTATCTATCTATCTATCTATCTATCTATCTATCTATCTATCTATCTATCTATCTATCTATCTATCTATCTATCTATCTATCTATCCATCCATCCATCCATCCATCCATCCATCCACCCCCCCACCTACCCACCCCCCACCCCCCACATACCTACCTACCTCCCTCCCTCCCTTCCTCCCTACCTACCTACCTACCTACCTACCTACCTACCTACCTATCTAAAAAGCCATTAAAGTTGAAGATGGTAGTTCTAAATATTGACATTAAAATTGATTGTTTTAAACAGTTAGTGAGTAATAAATTCACTGATTATGTTTTAGTCATCATTATTGTCTGATTATTTTTTAGTCATTATTATTGTCTAGTTACTTCAACAGATCTTTAGGAGACTAAATATACACTAATATATATAATTTGTTAAACATTTAGTTTACACAAGTTATTCTAGAGTTTTTATTTATATTACTGCTAATAACATGATTTTGTTTTTACATAGTTAAATTTTGAACCATATAAGATCATCATATTATAAACGCACAGAAAAGATCATCATATTATAAACACACTGAAAATGTATCATCTTAACTGAGAGTGCAGACCTTTTGCAGGGAATTTTGACATCATGCTTATTATATATATATACTGTATATGTTTATTTATGTTTTAAGATTTATCTTTTCTTTTTTTTTCCAGAAATCTGTAAATTGTAATGATCACTTTCTAATGAAACTATTTAAATAAGTATGTAAAATCCAGCTACTTGTTTCAAAATGTTTACTTAAGCAAAGTGTGATTAAAGAAATGATTTTATTTTTAATTTTTTACCTTTTCAAAGATATTGTCAATCATTTTTTTATGAAGTTGAAATAAACTACTTATGACCTCTTTATTTAGTTTTTCACTTTAAAAATAGATCTTTATTTTTATTTTTATTTCAAAACTTACACACACATATATTTATATACACAATTTATAATATGTATTTTTAATCAATTTTTTCATTTTCTAATTACTTTTCAATTATTCATATTAATTTACAATACATCTTTACCACGTAGCGACTGGCTACTTAGCGATATTTCACAATAGCGATCATCATCAGTTTGTACTCACTACTTCGATTTACAATCGATTATTCACTATAACGATCGGGAAAAATTTATAAAAAATTTTTTTTGGCAGCCATCTTGAATTTTGCATCACTGATGACATCAGAGAATAGGTATTTTAAATACATTTTACCCAAAAGCAAAAGCACATTACTGTAATACATATACAGGTAATGACTTTGCTGTAATTGTATAGCACATACAATGTTTTATTCATAAAGCACAATGTTAGTGCTACATTCCGGATTTTGATTATAAAACGTATAAACTTAAAATACTGTATATATAATTACTCAATCTATAATAATACTGTATACATATAAATGTTGAATGTCTTTAGAAAAATTAAACTTTATTTAAATATAATGTACAGTACTTGGATTATTTAAATAAAATTTAATTTTACTAGACATTCAATACTTATATTAGATGATGAAAACAGTACAACTAAAATATCATCATCACAAACTTTCAGGAAAACACTAAATACTAATATTAAATTGCGTGTGTATGTTCCTTCATTACGTACACCAATGTGATTTCAAATCAAAAGAAAAACGAGTGTTGAATTAGAAAAAAAAATTGCATTTAAAATAAGTGTTAATAAATAATTTTTCTATACAAGCAGGGGGCGGGTAGACATAACATCAGTAAAAATATACAGTAAGAAAAATAAACTTAGAAAATTAGAACAGATTTTTTCTTTTAAAATAAGTTGATTTTTTTTTTTTCTAAAGTTGACTGATTTACGACAGCATTAAGCCTTTTGTTACACTGTAGTACAGTAATAAGTCTTTATGTTCAATTAAATAATTTATAATTAAACATTGTTTTTTAATTTGAATAATTTTACATAAGTAATAAACATAAATCTACAGTACTGTAATACAAATTAAAAAAAAAAAGCACTTCAGTATGGATTTTTTTTTTCATTACGATGAAAAACTTCTGCAGAAAAATATAAAAACTCTTAAATTCAAATTTAGTTTCATTTTCTCTTTCTTTTTGCTGTACTGTGCTTTTTAAATAGTGAAAATATGCATTTTTGTTTACTGATATAATTTTTTTTTTTTTTTTAGATACCGTAATCATCATTGCCATCAAAAAAATCAATAAAATCTTTGAGCTTGGAAACCAAGGTGGATATTTTACGTTGACTGGAACTGACCAATTTTCCCCCCATAGTGGATATTTTACGTTGACTGGAACTGACCAATTTTCCCCCCATAGTGGATATTTTACGTTGACTGGAACTGACCAATTTTCCCCCCATAGAACCCCATTATAAATACATATTGTGTATACAATATTCTTGCTTAATGATGAATTTTGGAGGACCAATTGCCATCGCTAAGCAGGGTAAAGGTGCACTTCCTTCTTCTAAGATAAACCAAACCTGAGTAGGCGTTTTCAAGATGTAGTGAAGTATTTAATGACGGTTTTACAGCTACTATGTGTATATATCTATATCTATATGTTGAATTAAAAATTTCCATGGATAGTTTTATTAAAAAACAGAAATGAGGAGGTAATAACTATTTAAATACATATTTCCAAGAAATTATAAATTACCTCTAACTGACATAACTATTTAAATACATATTTCCAAGAAATTATAAATTACCTCTAACTGACAATCCCTGAAGCTAAACAAGTTTATCATTAATCTGTAATAGTTCTTTTGATGGTATTTTTATTGAAATAAAAGGAATCCTCTTTTATTTTAATCAACCCAGAACCTTTTTTTTTATAGGTGTGAGAATGTGAAAAAATAGCATCTTTTTTGACATTCTGCAAATATTTTAAACTTCTACAAGGAGTTGTATATGTTGAATTAAATATATATAAATTGATAATTTTTAACATCTGAAAATATTTGAATCTTACATTTTATAAATTTTACAATTTGTGGAAATATCTGTTGAATTTTTATATAAAAATCACAGTCAGATGTCATTAGCTAGTAATTAATGAAAATAACAAACTGTAAACATTTTCTCATAAAATTTAAAATAAAATTTCTACTATTTATAAAAAAATTGTGAAAGGTTATTAACTTTCTTCCCTTAAACCATAATAAATACTGTAGCACTTTAGTCTCTATATAACACCAAGAGATTGCATTCAAAGGAATAGAAAATATTTACAATTTGCTATTTTTATTACTTTCTGTCTATTAATATTTGATGGTGATTTTTATCATATGAAAATTTAAGATATTTTTACATATTGCAAAATTTAAATATATCTAGATATATATAACCATTAAAATCAGTTAACACTTAGACAATCATAGTATCAATAAGCATCAATATACTGAACCTGTTATCAAGGCATATGTATGCACCATAGTTTATGTAATAGAATAAATTCTACAAGAATATGTAGATAATTATATACTATTATGGTAATAAATGTAGGTATAAAACATTTTTTATTACTTTATTATGCCAGGCTTTTGATACAATATATCTGTGTTAAAGCATGACTAAAGTGAATATTAGCAAATACATTAAAATATTTACATGCATATAAACAGACATTAAACTTGTCATTGATTATAATATATTTATATATTTGCATGTGTAAATTGACCTAGAAGTTGGCTATGTCATTGGATTAAATGGCTAGTGCTTGCTAAGAGGAATGACATTGGCTCTTCTATTTTTGGAACTCAGAGTTAATTATATACCATACTTCTTTTACTTTTTGTTTTTTTATTATTATTTTCAGGCAAATAATTTTAGCACCAGCAGTTTTAAAAGAATTAGCAGATTTTTTCTCTTGTCTACAACTACCGAGCTACATTTGCTGTTGCATTTAATTTTGTTATAAGAATTGGAATGCTGAATGATTCTTGATTTTAAGTTTGCACATTTCTATCTGACATTGCAAAGCTGATAACCCAAGGTATATACCAATTGAGTTTTATCATCATCATTAATCTTATCTTGGAATTATTAATAACTCTATTTAATGATAAGGAGCATCTAAAACAAATATTAAAATCTTTGTGCCTAATCAATATTATTCTTGAATGTGTAAGGCATGCCAATCCATAGTTTAGAATTAGGTGTTCTATCAAATTTATGTCTATTATTAAATTTTATTTTCTGACTGTCAAGCTCTAGAATAAACAACTTTAATTAAATCTTATTTATGACACTCTAAATTATTTTTTCTCTCAGCTTCAAGCCGTACATAGTTTTGAATTCCTAAATAAAAGTGCTTTAACATCTGCCATTTTATATTGAAATTGAAACCTTTGCGAGTGGATAGTGTTAGGAGTTATTTGCAACCACACTCAAAAGTTCCATTTCAAAATAAAATGGCAGAGTTTAAAGCTTTTTTTAGGAATTCAAAACTTTCTAATGAAGCCAAGAGAAAAAAGTAATGTAGAGTGTTATAAAAAAGATTTAATTAAAGTTTTTTACTTTAGAGGCATGCTCAAAAAACAGATAAGATTTAATAATAGACTTAAATTTGATAGAATATCTAATACTAAACTTTGGATTGATATGCCTTACATCCCTAATATACATTCAAAAATTATATTGATTATGCCAGGTTATTAGAAGAATGCATTTGTAATAGTGATTTTTTTAGAGTTATAAAGAAAATACTGTAAGTAACAAAGCTACCAGTCTTCTATAGTTTTCTATAAATTCATTATCAAAATAATTATAAATTATTTACAGCACATTTTGGATTTTAACCCAAAAAGGAGTGATCTGAATTTAAATGTGGTTTTAAACAGTGGATCATATCCAAGTATTGAGAGAAGTTATGGAAAAGACCAATAAAATAAAAGTTTTCATTATACTTTGTATTTTTAATTTATAAAAAAGCAATTAATTCTATAAACATTTCTTTGGTGATTAAAGCATTGGATCATCAAGATGTAAATCCAAGATAGTGTAAACTATGAAGAATATCTATCAGAATGCAAAATCAATGATTAGATTATATGATAGGTCTAAGATGATTAGCATTGAAAAAAATATAGATTCGGTGATTTCATGTCCCAAAACCTTTTATGGCAGTTTTATAAAAAGTATTTTGTGAATAAAAAGGAGAGCTAAGGGAATAAAAGTAAATGAAGATTATTTAAATTATCCAGATTTTGCAGAAGGTGTGGTTGCTTTTCGACAAAATGAAAATCTAAAGGAGTAAAAATAAATGGATTTTGCAGATGTGGTTGCTTTTGCAAATTATGTTTCTGACTTTCAGGAAATATAGCAAGAATTATCAGATAAAAATAAAACGTAGGTCTAAAGATATATGTTAAAAAAACTAAAATAAAATTCAATGGATTTTCTCAGAAGAAATAAAATTTAATAAATTAGAACAATTTTACAAGTTCAGATATCTTGATGTTATTGATAATAATAGAAGAAATTAACAACTATAAATAACTTGGTTAGATTATTAGTACAGATGATATCACACTTGGATGGAGTGTTTTTAGTAAAAATATTTTAATTTTAAAATATGTTTTTTTAATAGATGTATTTTACTTGTTTTATTTATGGTTTTGAGACTTGGACACATAAAAGAAAAAGTACATGAAGTATGGAGAGATGTATGTTATGATTAGTAAGAAGAGATCTAGTATGAAATTCATGGATGAGAGACCAAATAGGTATCACTGTCATAAGAATTAAAATATCAAAATAGACTGGCCTAGATATATGACTCAAAGAAGACCTAGGAAGAGAAATCATACGAAAAGGATGGATGAAATAAGACACTTTACTAATGTTTCATGGAAAAGAAAGACTAGAGAGTGGAAAACTGGATTAAATTTGGGGGGATTTTTATCCTGCAAAGAATCGATGCTAGTTAAACAATGATGACAATAATGATGGTATAATAATGGCCTTATTTTGCATTTTCAAATTGGTTTGGTGATAAAATACAAATATAAATTTCACCGAATTTAGTAGCACAATTTAAGTTATTTGAAACTCTATCATCGAATTGATTAATAAGTATATTTATAACATAATATTAGTGGGTTTTTTTTGTAATTTACATTAGTAGATTAGAAAAGAAATCGAGAACAATGATAATCAAAAAATAAAAAATAAAAAAATCAAAATAAATAAAATATCAGAAAAAAAAAAAGAAATAAACTAAGAAAATATCAAAATAATATCAAATTTCTGGATAAAGCTTTATTAAACTTGGATATATAAAAAAGAATATATCTTAGTTTATGTTAGAAAGTGAAGTGAATCAATAAAAAAGTTCAAATTTAAAAAACACTAAAGTGAAAGAGAAAAAAGAGAGTTAATAAAAGATAATATGTCTCTACAATGTATCTTATTCAAAAATTAAATCAAATCAAAATTATCATTATTATCATTTTCAATCATTATCAATTCACTGCAGGATGAAAGTCTTCTAGTTTAACCCAGTTTCTCTGACGTCTAGCTTCCATTTTCCACAACCCACTAACAAACGTTCTTATTTCATCCAGCCATCTCACGTGATTTTTTTCTAGGTTTTTTTTACAATCTCTTTGAGTATGGTTTAAAACTTCAACTATCCATGTATTATCATTTTTTCTAGATATATGTCCATCCAGTTCCATTTCAGTTTTTAATTCTTTCTATAATGTCAATGATTTCTATTTGTTTTATAACCCATGTATTTAGTTTTCGATTTTTTATAGTTAGTCCCTACAAAAAAAAAAAACCCTATTTAAATGAAGATATATTAAGAGGGAAAAAAAAAGCAAGAATTACAGAAGTTAAGAATTTTAAAAACTGGATTGAAATGAGATACATGAAATTGAAAAATAGTGCTAACAAAAAATTATTATAAAAAACAAAATCTCCACATGTGGATCTCTTAATGTTGGCACTAAATGAATATTTGAGAAATATTAATACAAAAGTAATTTTAAAATTGTAGAATTATTTTTCAAAAACTTATGTTTTAATACTTTAAATGTAAGATCAAATCTTTTTTTTTTCTCGGCGATGAAAGTTTATTCATCAAAAAAAAAAGTACAAATACAGTTAAATAAGAGGTTTACAAAGAATGGTAAAAATGAAATTCAGGAGCAACATGGTGAAAGGGGAGGGATACATATAAAAAGGAAAAGGGATGTGGAAAGAGTGTGTATTAACCATTAATGACAAATGAATGTTACAATTAGGAATTATTTGTAAAGTCTAGAGTTTAAATATGAGTAGCATTTTAGGAGTACAATATTGAAAAATCCCATTTGCGATGGATAAGTTGAGAATAGGAAAACACTTGGAGATAACAACATTGGAAATAATAAATTCAAATAGGGTGAATCACTTGCAATTAAAATCATTTGGCCAAACTGCGGTTTACTTTGCAATAATACTTGAATAAAATCGTTTATAGCAATAGTGCTAAAACCGCTATGAATAGCTTTTTTTGCCTTCTTATGATGTTAGATAAAATCTTTATTTAAAAAAGTGACTAGTATGCAAATCTTTAAAAGACACGACACAAAATTATAAACACAAGTTATAATTTATGATGTTACTTAAAACTGATTATTTTTATAATATAATTACCATTTTACAATAAAAAGATTATCAGAGTTTCGTTTTATTTAAAAATTTTGAAATTTTACAGTTATCTGCAATATAGATTTTTATTTAATGATAAGATATTTTCAAATATATAGCAGTTGAAAATAGAAATCAAATTTGAGGACTAATTCAACAATGAAGTCTACACTAATTTTAATTTCACTTACATTCGGAAATTTGGTTCTCATCACACCATCAGAAAAATTTTACGAATTTAAGTTATATGACAAAAGAGCTGGTAAGTATTATATAATTAATCAATTTTACAATAGAATGAATTGCTTTTTATAAATGAATATATATATATAATTTTTAAATTCAATCATATTTACTTAATGATTTTTGTTCAATATATAATTCAAGATATCAGAAAATTATATACATGTTGAGATATCTTATTTATAATGCTCAATATCCAATACAGTTTATTTGTCCATAATGTTGTCAAAAATACATAAATAAATAATCAATCAAAACAAGAATGAAATAAACAACTATTGATAACTATATTATAATATTTATTGAACTGGCGTTCATCTTCATTGAGAAGGATTAGGGTTGTCATTAGCATGAAATGGGACCAAATTTCTTCAGAGTCTAAGCAAAGGTTGCACTTTGTTTCAGGTTGCTAATATAACAATTCATCTAATTATTATTTAATAAATGGATATTTACAATTGATGTTTAGCTTGTAGATGATATAATTCCATCATCACTATCTGTTTTAATCAATCTATTTATTCAGGTGTGGGTATGAGAAATGTATAAATTTAACTTGTATTTATCATGCTCTATTAAAAAAATTTACTAACATTTTTTTACAGCTTTAAAATTCACAAATATATTTTTTCTAATATTTTAATTTCAAAAAAATTCAAAAGACATTCAGGATAATTGAATAAGCAGAAATTTCAAAGTTTCTCAAACACCACAATGGTAGGTGCTCATTACATATTTGGCGATCTTAAACTTTATGAGATTACTTTGAGAAAATATTACTACAGTCTATAAATTTGATTTCTGGGAAAAGTTTATGAATATTTTTGTATAGTAATTATGTGATAATTGTTGGAAATCAAAAATATATATTTATTTTTACAGAAATGTTTTATTTTTAAATATAAAATAATATATTCTTATGAATAATGTTACTATGGAGATTATGGTTAAGGGGAAATACAACTGACTAGAAATGTCATGAAACAGTCTGTCATAACATTTAATGATATTGTAAAAATTACAAAAAAAAATTAAATTTTTAAAGCATAAATTGATAGATTTATTAGATATTAAAAATAATTCATTCAGATTTTTAAAACAAACATCAAGATTTCATTCATTTTACAAATTGAATCTGCTCTATCTGAAATTTGATGATGAAATGGTGCTTTGTTTTGATTAAAATCTAATTTTTAAAATAATTCTGAAAATCAAATGTGATTTTAAAAAATTTATTTAATTTCTAAACAAAAATATCTATCAAATGAGGTCAAATTTATTATATTTTGATAAATAATAATGGTTTCATGTTAAAGTGAAAGTTGAAAGGTTAAAGCAAGTGAGAACAAAAAAATCTGATAGAATACAGGAGGGTTTTCATTTTTTGTTGTCTAATTGAAATTATATCTAAATTATTAAATAGAAAAATTCCATCTAAATTATTAAATAAAAAAATTCCATTATATATATATATGAAATATTACTACATTTTGATACTCTTCCATTTTAACTATTATAATGTAAAAAAATACTACAGCAAGAGTTTAAAAAAAATGTAGTAGCATTTATTGTACCAAGTATACTTTTAATACTTTCACATCATATTCATGGTTAGTCAGCTGAGAATATGAGTCAGTAATTGATAAATATTATTCAAAATATTTAAATAATAATATTATCATAGACTAGTTAAAGAAAAACATTTTATTTTCACTTTATAAATTAAATTATATGCTCTAAATAAGAAATTTTAATATTTAAAGTCAGTAATGTTCACTTTGTGATTATGAAATAGGACAAGATTCATCATCATCATCATCATTATCAACCATTATCAATCCACTGCAGGATGAAGGTCTCTCCAAGTTTAATCCATCTTCTCCGATCTTTAGCTTCTCTTCTCCACATCACCCCTACACATTTTCTTATTTCATCCATCCATCTTACATGTGGTCTCCTTCTAGGTCTTTTACAATCTCTTGGAATCCAGTTTAAAATTTCAATTGTCCATCTATTATCATCTCTTCTAGCAATATGTCCAGCCCAACTCCACTTCAATCTTTTAATTTTTTCAATGAGGTCAGTAACACCTGTTTGTTCTCTTACCCATACATTGCGTTTTCGATCTCTTCTTGTTACTCCCAACATACATCTCTCCATACTTCTTTGAGTGGTCTGAAGTCTCTGTATTGATCTTCTATTAAGTGTCCAAGTCTCAGATCCATAAGTAAGAACTGGTAAAACACATTTGTTAAAAACCTTTCTTTTCAAACACATAGGCATATTTCCTTTTAATATCAAGTTATTTCTACCAAAAGCACTCCAACCAAGTTTAATTCTATGATTAATTTCCTCTATTATGTTTCCATCTGTATTAATAATCTGACCAAGGTATTTGTAACTCTTAACTTCTTCTAATTCATCATAATCAATCTTTATTTTCATATTTTGAGTAAATCGATTAAACATTACTTTAGTCTTTTTAACATTTATCTTTAGTCCTACTTTCCTACTTTCATCTGATAACTCCTGCAACATTTCCTGCAGCTCGGAAGCATTATTTGCAAAAACAACTACATCATCTGCGAAATCTAAATGACTTAAATAATCTCCATTTACTTTCACTCCTTTAGTTTCCCATTTTAATCCACAAAATACTTCTTGCAGCACTGCTGTAAAAAGTTTTGGAGATATGGAGTCACCTTGTCTTACACCTTTCTCAATGTTGACTTTCCCAGTATCATTATGTAATCTAATTGTTGCTGTTGCATTTTTATAAATATTCTTTAAAATATGACAATATCCTGGATCTATACCTTGATGATCCAATGCTTTAATCACTGAAGAAATGTTTATAGAATCAAATGCCTTTTCATAATCTACAAATCCAAAACACAATGACAACTCATATTCATTTGTCCTTTCTATAACTTCTCTCAATACTTGAATATGATCTACTGTACTAAAACCACTTTTAAATCCAGCTTGTTCTCTTGGTTGGTGAAAATCCAAGGTTCTCTGTAGACGAGTTGTAATTATCTTGGTAAAAATTTTATATAAAACTGATAAAAGGCTGATAGGTCTGAGGACAAGATTACAATATCATAAACGCATCTAGTAGAATGATTGCAATATATAAAACTAAATTAAAATTAGCATAAACAAAACAAATTCTACAACAAAACATTTCTGCATGAAATCCTTTAGATAAGAATTGTAATGTATTTGATTAGACAAAAAAAAGATTGACATATATAACATTCAATGGGATATCCATTACCCAAATATCATTCATTTTAGAATTAAAATGAATGATATTTGGGTAATGTCATTCATTTTAATTATCGATTCTCTAAATCAACATCACTCTCAAAACAAAGAAAAATAAAAAGCTTTCATCTTGATTTATTTATTAACATTGTTTGAATTTAACATATGTATCAATCTCTACATTATTTTACAATGAAAAAGATGCAAAATATTTCTGTGATGTGATAATGTGGCAAAAAAGCCTCAAGTAATGATGGGAATTAAAATAGAATTTGAAATTAAGGAAGCCTTATCTTTGCCATCAGTTAAAGAAATTTCAGAGGAGAAGGAAATAGTTGCTCAATGCAATAATGCAAGGAGTTATTTAAGTTTGGATGAAGGTTTGTATTATCACACTATTACTTCTAGTATTTTAAGTAACTCTATTTATCCACTGATTGAGAGTTTAACAGTAGCTACTTCTGATATTAATAGTAATCTAAGGAGAAGTAAAAGTTTGAACTTTAGGGAAAATGTAAAAATATAGTATTTTTTAAGAAGTCATTTAAAAGCAGTCTTTACTTGATAAAAAGATTATAGATGGAAAAGATACATATAGCTCATTTGAAAATTGCAAGTCTGCAGGAAATATTAAAAAATGCTATCTAAACACTTAAAAAATCAGATGATAAATATAAATACAATGTACTTTTGCCTTATAAAGAGTTAATCAGAAACTATAAGATCAATATTGTCAACTACTCAAATTTATTAGAGATTAGTAAATCTAATTTCTTAAGGGCACAGACTTAGCAGAAACAATAAACATTTACACATCCCATATAATAAATAATTCACTGTAACAAATATTCAAAGCATTGCCAAAAATTTATTTACCAAGGCAGCAATATTAATATTATTTTTTTTACTAAATCTTACATTGATTTAATATTATAAGTAGTATGACTCATCAATAATTTTTGAAATGGTTAAACACAGATATGATATTATAAATTAAAATATTAATGAAAGTCTGAAAGTGCTGATTGTTTATATATTCACTTTTGTTTTAAAGTAATTAAACAAATACTATCACCAAAAGATGTGATTTCAGTTGGCAATGCCAGTTTTTAATAAGCACTTTACTTGGTTACATAAAGAGCTAATGTTTATCTTAAAAATACAGGGAATTTTTAATTAAACTACTAATATTTACATTAAATGAACAGAAATCACCTAAGAAATATACCATATATATTCAGCATTTTGAAAGACTGTCAGTCATTTTGATATGTGAATTTGACATCCTCGATATTAAATTTTTCAAATTTTTCATATTATTAAATGTAATATTTTTTAATTAATTGCTTTAACAAATTTTAAATTAAACAAAAGATTTTAATATTATTTAAATAAATGTTAGAAATTCACAATTGAAAAAAGATTTGGAAAATAACTGGCAAGTTATTAATATATTTAGCTTTTGTTAATAGTTATCTTTTATTAATGGCAAATCCAAAAATGTTGGTGTCATGATTTTTGCAATATTTTTTTAATTGGTAAATTAAACAAAAGATTTAAATATTTATAAATTAATTTTTAGAAATATAGGCGGCTTGAAAAGCCATCATTATCTGGTTGTTTGATGTGTAACACTATGGTGGACATTTGCATAAAATATGTAAACAAAGATTTTTTTTAATTGGTTGTGACATGTGACAGCCTTACAGACAAACACAGAAAACATGTGACAGCTTTGCCAACAAACATTCACAGAAAGCATGTAACAGCCTTATGGACAAACATTCACTTGGAGTTTATATATAGTGATTGTTATAGAAATACCCTACATCATAAATGCATTTTTTAATTCTGAAAAATATCTCAAAGAAATCCAAATTAGAATGCCAGAAATGTGGAATAAAGAATGATAATCACAATATCAAATCTTAAAATAGTAAGTACATAAAGTTAAATTGGTTAAGATGACTCTTAAAATGTTCACATGGCAGAACAGAAAATATATTAATTATAAATTTTTACATAATTGTAAATATGCCAATGACCATTTTTCATTAAGTAGTGTAGCAAACTTTATAGTTAAAATTAATTGTATGTAGTAAGTTGTCTCATGTTTAAACAAAATGCCACAAAAACTTTTTAAAACTATTACTAAAGAGTTTTATTAAATGTAAAAGTTCTAAAAATATCATTTTGATTTTTTAAAAAGATAATTTTATAAAAATTCCAGTAAAATATGTTGTTATAACAGGAATAAAATTCTCCATACAATAGTGCCACCAAGGCTTGCACTGGGTGTCACTACTGTGTGGAGAGTTTTGCATCTATTATAACGGTTTGTGGTTATCATGTGATGAAATATAAGTTGTTCTGATAAATTGATTAAAGGTATTATCTTTAATAGAAAATATAACAATGATAAAAAATAATTTTAGAAATGATAATATATAAAGTATAATTATATCTCTTTACCTTTTAAATTATTTTTTTATAAGGTTTTAAAGAAAAATCATAATATCCTGTTAAAAGAGAGATTTTATAGGCATACTATTCCAGAAATTGTTTTATGAGTCAATGTTTTGGGGAAAAATTATATATAGGGCAAAAGTAATTTGAGTTTACAAAAGGAAAGTTTATAAGAATAAAACAAAAAATAAATATTTTGACTTTAAATTATCTATATATGAAAGAAATACAAGTCATAAGATTATGCTTATGCAGATTAAGATTGTCACGTTTGAGAAGAATAAAACAAAAGAGAAAAAATAAATAATATTTTTATTAAAGATTTATGATTTTGAAGTATTATATTGTTAAAAAATATTTCTTTGATACTAAAGTTAATTGTAATGTGAGTATAAATTGTGGGGAAATAAGTTAAGATATACTTGTTTTGTATTGTGTTATTTTATGTTTGAGAAATCTGTCTTAGTAGGAAAATATTAATAGTGAATATTAAAATTTAATATTGTCTAGAAATCTCAAAGGGAAAATGTTTGTTACAATTAATTTATTAGTTTGAGCTTTGTTATTCCGAATATATGAATTTAAATTACTGTTGTATAATTGATCTTTCCTATCCTGTTTTCATATCATTAAGAAGAGGTTCCCCAAATATAAAATAATACTTACAAAATCCTATTTTTGGGATATACTCACTAAGGATAGAAACATTAGTTAGTGTGTACATATTACTATTTGTATAAAGATTTAAATTTAATTTGTATTGTAAAGTTTAAGTTAATAAATTGGGCTAATGAATTATTATCCTTCATAATGATACATCATGATTGGATTATCAGATATTGAAGAGATGAAATGAAGATGATCATGCTTAATCAATTGTTTATTTAACAATTGTACAGCTCACATATTATTGTTATTATTAATGACTTTATTAAATACTTATCATAATCAACATCATTGTTATTTATCTACTCCACAATTTATCACATTACATCATATATATAGGGTTTGTATATAAGCACGATACAATCATACTCTGAAGTAGAATTCATGCACATTCTTCCTGGGTTTGAATACCAGAGCATAACATGAGCAGATTAGAGGGAAAATGGAAAAGGGCATATTAACTTTAAGTTCCTTTCATTTAACTATTAATACTTTCATGATGATATTGATTGAAATAAATTACTTTGATGATCATAACAAAATATATGCTTTCAATGAGAAAAGGTTCAACCTTCTACATATGGTGCCTAATGATTGAGCTATCTTATTTCCCATTGCACATTTTTATTCTGATATATTTGCTCATCCATTACAATATATATGAATATAAATAATATAAAATGTCCATTATATATTAATTAGTATAATAAAATTATATTTAAAATCAATATAGATTTTACCAGAGAGTTCATTCTCTTCTAATATATATAAATAAAATGCCCATTACATATTAATTAGTATAATAAAATTGTGACAAAATACTGACTTATGACAGTAATAATAAATTTTATAAATATCAGTAATAAAACTCAGAAATATTTTCAGTTCATTTCTTAACCTATGTCAACTGAAAACTATTTAATCTCAAATATAGATGAAGTAAATGTTATCACGTCATATCTCAAGATTTATGAATCTCAATGTTTACTTCTTCTACCTTTGAATTTAAATGGTTTTCAGTTGAATAAAGTTAAGAAATTAAATGAGAGTACTTCTATGGCTTATTATAGATTATAATTCAATATATATATACATAAATAATTTTAATGGTAAATACAATATTATAGTTTAAATTATTTTGTAACACTTTCAATTACATGGTAATCCTTGTCAGCTTTAACTGAATTTCAATTTTTTTAAACTTAATGTATATTTCCATAAGCTGTGTATGGTCATATTTGCAACTTGCCTATTAATAACACCATCCCTATATTTATCAATCAAAATTGCCTCTTTAATTTTCCTCTCTTTATGATTTCTTTCTTCCATTAATATTTTTATTTATTAATATTTTTATTTATAAAAAGAGGAAAATTAAATAGGCAATTTTGATTGATAAATATAGGGATGATGTTATTAATAGGCAAGTTGCAACTATGGCCATACACAGCTTATGGAAATATACGTAACATTAAGTTTAAAAAATTTAAAATTCAGTTAAAGCTGATGAAGATTACAATGTAATCGAAAGCACTACAAAAGAATTTAAACTATAATATTATATTTACCATTAAAAAATTTTTTTTAAAAATATATATAATATTTTATAATGGGTATTGTATTTTACATTATATATATATATATAAGAAAGCTACTATCACAATATTTGAAATATACATATATCATTTCTAAATCACCATTAAGCTCTGAATATTTCAAACACTGTGATTGGAGTTTGCAATTGTCTAGGTTTGTTTACCCATGTTTTTTATATGGTTATATATTTAATTACATATACATATTATCACAGCATTATATATTATATACTTAACCATTGCAAATGTATAACACTATTGTTTATAAAAACAAATAATGCAAACAATAATCTTACTTATTTGTATTTTTTTAATCTAATAATGCTATAATGTTTATTAGTTTAATTTTATATTTTCAAAATAAATAAATAGAATTACTGTTAATACTGTTAAGTTTTTGAAGAATTTTATTACACATTACTTGCAGTAATTAAAAAAGTTATTTATGTTTAAAATAGTAAAAAAATCAAATCATATATAGTTTTGTTTTAGAGGCTTTGGTGATGTTATATTGTTAAGGTTATTAATATATGGTGTAGCTGAAAATTATTCAGACCCATACAGCTATTTAAGTGAGATAACTTTATTTGAAGACATATAGGTGTTGAAAATTTCAGATTTTCTATTTAATAGTTAAGTATTAGATAAATGCTGTGTTAGAGCTGGTATTTTAGATTTAGTGTCTGAATATCCTAGTGCCTCACTGTTGAGAGCATTTTAAATGATTTCTCTTGCAGCATTTATCAAAAAGCTTGTTTAGAGCTATTAGCATGCTCATATTATTTTTAAGAATAAAAGTTTTTTACATTAAATTATGAATGATAAAAAAGCCAAAGCATTTTCTCTACCAATCTCAGTTTTTAGTACTGTTATAATCACTAAAAATATATATATATGTTATTTTTTTAATGTTTAATAGTTTGTAATAATTTCATATTATTTTAATTATAAATTGATTATTTCTATCATCTAGTATTAGCATTTAAATACTTTTTTAAAAAAAAACTTTATGAAAACTGTAGCAATTCAACTGTTGACACATAGATTAGTATATGATGCAATATTTCAAATGGTATTATTCTCCTTTCTTTCACTGGCTTGACCAGTGACAATATTGGTAAAAAAATTTAATCAATAATCTTTAGATTCATGCATACTGAATTTAAGATGACACTTAATGGAAAGCAGCAATGGCCAAAGGGAAGAAGAAAACAATACTACACAAAATGTTATGTCATATAATAATCTGCATATTATTACCATCAGTTGAATGTATTAAAAAATTTAAATAAAGTATGAATATTTTATAAAAACATTTAAAATTAAAACTAGATGATAATAAAATACACTCATGGACCTTACATGATCATTTTTTCAAGTTTTTTCCCCACTTGCACTTTCTAATAGAAAAAAATTTCTCTGTTTTATATATATTACAAATTTCATTAAAGTTAAAAAAAATGAAAATAATCAGCAAAATAAAATATCAAGTTTGCAATTTATAAAAAAAAGAGTAATAATCAAAAATATGCAGAAATAAATGTTCAAAACAAAAGATTTTATTGCAGCCTTCATGCTAAAAAATTAATTTAACAAAAAATATTCTTCACTGAATTTATAAAGACAAATTTTAATCAAGCATATGTTCAAATAAAAAAAATATTTGAATTATTAAAAATCATTTTTTAATTATAAAAAAAAACAATAAAAAATAATAAGAAAGTTGTTTTCAATAAAAAAGTTTCTGTTTCACACAAATAAATTTTCAAGTGATTAATTTTCTGCTAAAAAGTAAGTATACAAGGGATGCCCAAAATAACTGGAATTGTTGTCTAGAGGATGTGTGTTGTAGTACATGCTTTTGCTGCTAGATGCTTCTTGAGAAGGCCCCGATCACATCAGTCTGCTAATCATCACCATTAAGTGAAGTTGTGACTCAATATAGTAAATATTTTGTTGGGTGTCTCACTTATTTGTCAATTTTTCAATGATTAAAAACCTGGAATAAGATGACATTCTGTTTTCTGTTAGAAGAAACAAGTATAATGCTTAAAACAACATATAAGCATGCTACTCTTGGTAAAGCACAAGGTTGTGAGTGGCTTAATGAAAGCATCAAATTCACCATGTCTCAAAAAAGCATAATGAGTGAAGTCCAATGTGAAGATTGTGCTAATTTCTTTTGATACAAATGGTATTGTTTATTCAAAATTCATTTATAACAAGCAAGCATTTTATTGACAAAGTTCTGAAAAGTTTTCATGAAGCAGTAAAATGAAAAGTCCTAATTTATGGCAAATTAGAGAGTGCAAGTTTCATCATGACAATGTGTCAGTGTGCATAGCTTTGAATTGTATTCATCCATCAGTTATCTTCATCCAATCTTGTGTTGTGCAACTTCTTTTTATTCTTTTAAATGAAAAAATGCCTCAAAATTACTTTTTTTGCAACCTTACAAGTGGTGAAGAAAAAAACAAAAGGAGTATCAAAAGAAATCACTTTGTAAGAGTTTTTAGACTACTTTCAAAAGTGAAAACATGTTCAGACTGCTGAATTGCATTAAATGGACTAAAGTTTGAAATGAATTTAATTTATAACAATTAAAAAATAAATACACATTTTTTTATTACAAAATTTTCGTTTTTTTGGGTCTCCCTTCATATTCAAATAAAATGTAAATGTAAATGTCATACATTTATTTAAAAAAAGTTTCAAATTTTATAAAAAAAATAAACAAGTTAGTAATAAATTTGCTTTCTCATTTTTATGATTTTTAACATCAAAATCGTACAATATGCAAGCACAGTGTATTTTCTCTTCAACTGAGTCTGTACACCACATTTTGTTTTCTTTCTTGGATACTAACAGTTTCCAAAATCTAGGCACTTCATTTATAATTAAAATTTTTGGTTATTAAATAGTTTATAACTGTTAAAATTACTTAAATACTTTTTTAGCTAAAATTTTATTATCAAGCAGTCACAATAAATTCATGCTACTGATTCACTTATTCTTGATCATAATTAAAATGAGAGAATTACATGAAAATCACTAAAAGGAAGAAAGAGACGTCAAAAACTGTAGTTAAAAATGTAAAAATATTATTTTGATAATGAATGCTTGTTATACATCATTACAAAAAAATTACAGTTATTTATTTTAATAGAAAAAAACAATCTAATATTAATAGAGTATATGAATACTCCAAATTCAGGATTCCTGGAAGTACAAATAGTTTATTAGAATGGTTTTTTAAACATTAATGAGAAATAGTTTTACCATATTATTGCTATAGCAGTTATTATATATTTGCAAAAACAAAAAAAAAAAGATTTTTATTGTATGCATATATATTTTTTTTTAGCTGAAAAATGTTATGGGCCTGATATAGGATGCTTTACCATAGAAGGATGGCTATTCCTAGAAAGACCTATAAATTTATGGCCAGCAGCCAGAGATAAAATAAATACTCGATTTTATCTCTATACTAAAAACAATCCAACTACTAAGCAACAAATAGTTGCTAAAGATGAAGCAAGTATTAGAAATTCAAGTTTTGTTGCAAGCAAACCAACCAAGTTTATCGTTCATGGACTGTTTGACCATGGAGAAAAAGACTGGGTGAAGGTAAAATATTACTAATGCATTTTTACATTAATACATGCAGATAATTTAAATTTAATTATATATAAATATAATTCCTTCACACAATATTAATCCAAAATATAGTAGATAAATCTTTTAAATATACTTCATTCAGAAGTATTTTCAACTAGCTCAGTAATCGTTGTCAACTATTCAAAATTCAAAAATAACATTACGATAATACATCATATAAACATTCCCCCCACAATTCACTAATTTTATAATTCCCACAATTCACTAATCTTAACATTTGCTGCTTGTCTATTAATCAAATGTTGTTTAATATTAATCAATAAAGTTTCTCTAATTTTACGTTTATTATGGATTCTTTCAATCCCATAATTTTAACATCATTAAAATCCATAATTACAAATTCTATTATGATCAAAGAATATAGAAGATGAAATATCCCCATTTTTATCAGAAATTGAATTTGGAACATGCATCAATAACAAAATATGTTCCTTAGTTCTTTTTTCTAACATACACCTATTCCCCAATATAACTCATACCACATTACAAAAACATCTATATATTTGACAACTTTGATAAATAAACATATTTTTACTCATTGAATTATTCAATAGTCTATTTAAATTAAATGGAGTATAAAACGCAATCTTATACATATCTTAGTATATATATTTTTATATATTTCACTTGTTCATTATTAATAAATGGAATAGCTATCCAAACTTTTTTATTTTTTAACAATTCACAATCAAACTTAAAACAGTTTTTATTAAAATTTATAATAGTTTTATACACCATATAATAATTATATCCAATATTTAACAAGTCATTAGTAAATTTACTCAAATTAAAAATTCTATCAGATAAATATTTACACAGCTTTTCATTACTAAACAAAAAAGATTTCAAAGCTGATAATTTATGTGATATTGGAACCTGTGAATCATATGGAATATATCCTCTTTTTTCAATATCCCTAACAACCACACAATAATCTAATTTACCATTATTTCTATCAATTCTTTAATAACAAATATTTAATTGACATATTTTCCTCCATTGATCTATTCCACTTTATCCTTCCAATTTATTTAATTCAAAATATAACCAATCAATAATACTAGCTTTTCCACATATAAACACATCATCAACATATCTATAATAAACTTTGATATCCTGTTTAAAATTAATATTCTTTAAAATCGTATTTTGATATGTTGAAACAAACAAAATTACAAATTTGCGCTACTATTGGTAAACCCATTGGCCAATCTTTTTTCATTACATAATAACAACCTTAAAAAATTTTTCTAATATAAATGTTAATGATAGTGATATAATGTGTACTTTTGATATTTGTAAAATGTATGGATCAATTGATAAATTAAGATCCATTGAAATTATTTTGAATGTATTAGTTATAAAACAAGTAGATTATAAATTGATTAAATTTGTGAAAGTTGCTTTAAATTTTGTAGATAGAAATATTTATGCTGAATTTAAAGGTTGATATTATATAATGGAAAAAGGTTGGCCATATATATATATATTGTAAACCACAAAAAATGGTTGGAGAAAGTTGATGAGCCACAAAAGGGGCATAACAACTCTCACACCTTCAATGATCAATAAACATGTTGGTCAAGCCACACTCAAACTGTAACCTAAAAGCGTGCAGATATATAGCTAATCTCAGTGAATTTATAAAACAAATGCCATATGCTACAATAAGAAGATATACATAGGGAAAGCATTTATAATAAAATATTATATAAATACAAAGCAACATTATTAATAAATTAAGAGGAAAAGAGCTCTAGCATAAATAAAAAAATCTTAATATTGTGAACATATGCCACGAAGTTTTATATTTAAATTTTTTTCTTCTATAAATATCTACTACAACTACCATTTTTTAAATTCATCTTTTAAATATCTTATAAGCATCTCATTGCTTTGATCAAATAATAACATTATTTAATTCTTATAAAATTTAAATGTTATTTGAAAATCTATGTCACTTAAGATCCATCTTTTGAATGTACTTTTTTATTATCAAAATAAATTTAAATAATATGGTTTGTGAAAAAAAATCAGACTGTCTCAGGGTAATATGATCTTACTTAAGTTATAAAATAAATTGTTTTTAACTCTTTAGATTTATTCTACATTGAATGAAATCCTAGAAAATAAAATAAATAAGACATTCACTTCTCCTAAGCTAATACCTTATCATAATTATGATAATAACAATACTATTGCTAACTTAAAGAACATAAACATGATCTCTTAATTTTAGAATAAGATAATGAACAATCTAAGATTACACTCAGATATTAAGAATGGGTAAGGGATTTAATAGCCATTCTATATAGCCCAGAATAAATCTACTTAAAGATCCTATAAATATGAATTAGGTTATTGTAAACTAAATTTTACCACCATAATAATAAATATGAACTTCAAATATAAATATGATTTTAAAATAAATATGCATAGTGATTTGAAATAAGGAAATTGAATTAGTTAAAATAATTCAAATTGATAAACAAATTATAATTCTTTATTTAAAAAATTACAACTTTTTTAGATATAATTTTAATATTTAAATAATTCAATAAAATGATTTTTATTAGCTTCAATGTTCATGTATTCTTTTAGTAAAAACACTTAAAATAATTTTTAATATTTTATAAGTATTTAAATTTTTATTCAATATGTGGAATGATTCCTGGTTAATAAGTAGGATGATGTGAACAAACAATTATGGGAAATTTCCTAAATAATAACAACAAATATTTATTATACAATAAAACAAATACAAAATTACAAATATTTTATATTTGAGTCCACATTTCCTTTTCAAAATTATGACAGAAGGATTTAAAAATTTACATCATGTTTTATAAAATTAAAATTCAATTGCATTAAATAAAAATAATCCATCAGATTAAAATAAACTTTATATTGTTTAATTATCTAAAAGTTCTTAATGATCAATGCATTCATACAAAGATAATAACCTTCATATAAATAGTACCCCCCTTTTGAATATTTAACATACTCAATAATAAAAGTAGCTTACCAATCTAGTGATGAAGAAGTGATAATAGAGATGTATATGATCTATTTATGCCTAAATACACTTCTAAAAATTTGAAATTAATTATTTATCATATTTTATCCTCATTATTAGCAAAGCTCAAATATAGGATTTACACCTTTATAATAAATTATTTACATTTATGCTAACCAAGAATGCTATAGAGGTAAGGTAGAATTCCTCAATATCTTAATAAAAACCACTAAAAATGCCAGGTAAAGCCAGAGTAAAATATTATACGTACTTTGCTAAACATACTACAAACAAAATCAATTGTTAAATAATTAAGTAAGACAAAGTGAAAAGTATGGCATAGCTCATAAGAATGCACCTACTTTTTAAGGCTAATTAAGGATTTGGGATTTGTCACTAGTCAGGAAAAATAATGAGAATGCACATCAGGACAAAAATATTAAATAGGAATTGCCTTAAAATAGAGAGAGCCTAAGCTACTATCTCTAAAATATATGCATATGAGCATACAAACACTAGCAAGACAATAAATAATAAAAGAGAGACAAATGCTACCATCTCTTTTGAAAAATAAGCTAGCAAAATAATGATAGAGACTAACACTATCATTTTAAAATATACTAGCACATATAAGCATTTTTAAAATAGAGAGAATAAATCTATTATCTTTAACAAAAAATACTATAGCTAACAAATGTGGAATTTTGTAAATAACAATAATTAATGCCAAATATGGCTCTATTAGGCAATAAATAATCATGAAATAAATATAAAAACACACACCTACTTATTCATCTTACAGTATAACATCTCTTTATAAACAAATAATTCATATGAAAAAAGGAAGATACATACTATTTTAAAATTTGCAAATATGATAAAATACTATTTGAGAACTTTAACTGATAATATTTTGAAATATAGCATATACAATATGAAAATAATATTCACACAAATAAAACATGGTATGCAAAATCATAATACAAATAAATTCAATCCTTTTACACTTAAATAAATAAATTAAAGAATAATCCTTCTGCTTTCTTCTTGAATCATTTTTCATTAAACTGGAACATGAAGAAGAATGTTGGCAACAACATCTTGTGGACAAAAAACATATCCATCATGCAATATAATACAACTATGATATCAAAATCTATAATATGCCTATGGAATATAGAACACATTTCTTTTGGATATCCCTAGTAAGATTTCAGATAATTCTGCTAGCAAGTATAGGATAACTTTATGACCATTTGATCAAGTATCTATGAATATAAATTATGATATATGCTTATTAAGTTGAAATAAATAATTCTCAAGTATTTAAATTTAGATTTACAATGTAATCCATTATAGAAATTATTTTAAATTTGTAATAATAATGTGAATATTTTATAATAATGTACTATTGATAAATAATATTCATCCAACATTATCAAATATTTGTAGGAGAAAAATATTTAATTCGAATATCATATTAATGATCACAGCAGTCTTCATAGCAATGCTCAGAGAAAAGAAATAACTTCAGATTTTAAAAATATTTTACAGGCATTATAAAATAATTAATATTTAGAAAAGTTATTTAATTTCATTAAAATATCATGCCTATTTTGCAGGTATATTTATTTTCTGATTTCATGAAGCGAAAAACTTGTAATGCTTATTAAATAATTTCTTGCCAATTGATTATTTTATTACCTGCCTGGAGAAAATGAATACAGTGATTTCTTTTTTCCAAAAAAAGGAGCAAACAGAAATAGGTATAATAAGTGAATTCTTTTATTTGTGCCTTAATAAGTTAACAATATAATATATTTTTATTTAAATCAGCACAAATACATTGTTTTATTGAAGTATAAATTTAAATTAATTTAAAATTTTCTTTTGTAGACTTAATAAATTTGTAAACATCTGAAACATACATTCATTATAGTTCTTATCTAATGAATTAAAAGTATATTACTCAAGGTAAATAAATTCTAGATAATCTTTGACATAAATGAATATTTTAAAAGATGTTAAGAAATTAACATTGTCTGTGACATTCTTTCCAATAAGAAATTTAAATATTCTGTGACAGCTTTAATTATAATATAGACAGCAAATAAATTTTAAAATTGACAGTAATTTTTGAGGCATTATAATGGCAAAAAGAATAACTTTTGAAGTTTTCCAATGCAGAAAATTTAAAAGATAATATTCTAAACATTGTAATAATTAAATGATATTACCACTAAAGCTGGAGAGGTATAAAGATTTCAGTTCCTTTGGTGTTTTAGTTTAGATAAGTGTGCCTAGATAATTTTAATTCAGCCTAACATACTAAGCTTAAAAATAATAAAATTTAAAGAAAATTATACTTTAAAAATTTAGTAGGAATTTTTTAAAATTCAACTACTGCTACAAATAAAAATAAAATTAAAATTGATTGAGAATCTTGAACAGATAACAATCTCATCTATTTATACTACTACTCATGTGACCAGTTTATAAAACTTTTTACTAACCTTTTAACTTTGAACCCTTCTCTTATTAGTTTGAATCCTGATCTATTGTAACCAGGGAAGGTTGTTAAGTAAAAATTTACCTAATTAATATTCAAATTTTAAATAAATATTTTTTGTCTAGACAATTAAATTAATTAAAAACACTTCCTGGTTGCAAATAAAAATAATTAATTAAAAATTAACACCAGGATAAAATAAAAATACTACATAATGAAATTTATATTACCTCTTTAATGAAATAAATATTACAAATAATATTTAATACATTTATTTACCATTGTTTAAATCTAGACAAGTCTCAGAATATAAATTAAAAATTATCTTTTAAAATTATTTTAAAATAAATAATGTTAAATAAATATAATATTTATTTATTCATTCATTATTTATTCACCTATTTCTTTTAAAAATCCTATTTTTACTTCTTAACTTTATTAAATTTTTTTCTAAGAAAATGAGTTTAAAAACATTTAACTAGAATATTATGTGTTAAACTTAGAATGAATTAAAATATTATAGCTTTAGTTTCAAGTACCAGTAAACTAAAATCTAGAGTTTGAACCTGGATTTTTATCATTCAAAGTAATACAAGCTTTTTGAAAACATTTTAACAGTTAAATTAAGACTAATTAGCATTATTAACATAAAATGCATTATTTATAATCTAAATTACTAGTTATTTAAAAATTTAAAGACTTTAGCATCTTAAATAATTAGGCTTAAAACTATTATAATTTAAGCTGTATAAAAAATTATTTTACAGCTGTGCAATTAATAAAATACTGATATAATAACTTTCATATGTAAAAAATTATGGCATTATAAAGTACTAGCAATAATTTATTCATAACAAAATTAAACTATGTAATTTTTTTAGATGTCTTGGCACAAAATTTGACTTAATATTTAACTTCTGCCCAAACTAAAGGTTATAATATATATATATATATATATATGTGTGTGTGTGTGTGCAACTTATAGTAAATATTCTCTCAAAGTTATTGATTCTCTATAATTGATTTGACCTATAACTACAGCATTCAACAATTTGTACAAAATGAATATGATCTTTCATATCACGGTTTTTATTATTTCTATAAAAATTGACATTTGCAATTTTAACCAGAAAATTTTAAAACAATTGTCAATTATTTAAAATTAATTAAAATTTCTGATTAGCAAATAGAGCAATTTTTTCTCTATTTTAAAATTTTGTAAACGAAAGTTCAAATGATAATCTTATGTAAAGAAAAATAATTACAAGGCTATAGAAAACTTTCTCAGAGTGACTGTTTTGAATTAGTTGATATGACCTTTAGTTGTAGCATTTGACAATTTGTTCAATATGAATATGGATTCTTGTATCACTATTTCTATTGTTTATATAATTAATTGGCAATAAAAAAATTGATTGATTTTAAAATTTATGTCTTTAGTTAAGATTGTAAATGATAGTTATCTATGAAAACAAGAGAAATAGTGTTATGAGAAGCTGTAATCACATTGTATAAATTATTAATGCTATAATTAAAGAAAAAATCAAATCTTTAAAAACATTTACTTTAGACTTGTTTTCTCTACAAGTTACAATCATATTCAGAACTTAAAGGCCTTCCTTGAACAATCAAGTTTGAAAAGGCTACTAAGATAATTTGCAAGCCAGATCCCCAAGAATCATTGGAATGAATATACAAATTATTCTTTCTTTTTTATATCAAAATTTGTTAAATGAACAATGAACTATTTTGATTTATTCTTAGTATATTATGAAGCCATAAATCAAGCATTGATTCTCAAAAAGGCTGAAACTATATTAGTGACACTTTTTAAAATTAATCAAATCATCTTACATTTTCAAATATTTTCAGATAAAATTCTAATGATTTTTAAAAGGCTCATTAATAGTTTTACAGATTCACAAATACATAATGCTGATAATATGAACATTTTTATGTAACAATCAATCTGAAAAACATTACTAAAATAATATGCAAACCTGTAATGTTTTCAGAATTGATTGTTCTGTGAATATGTTTATATTATCAATATTTTATATTTACAAAGCTATAAAATTATTTGCAGGTTTGTTAAAATTGTTAGGATTTTATCTGAATTAATATCTGAAACTGTAAACTGACCTGATTAATATTGAAACAAAAATTGCCACTAATATAAAGTTCAGGCTTTTTTGAGTATCAATGCATGGTTTATTACTATATAATAAATTGGAGATCAGATAAAAATGGTCACTTTTTATCTGAAAGAAATAATGACATTGATATAAAAAAGGGGATATTATTTGCAAGTTCAATTCCATGACTCCTTGTAGATCTGGCTTACAAATGATCTTAGTAATGTTTTTGAACTTTACTGTTCAATGAATATATTTATAATACCAATACATATTTGAGAAGCCTAAAATTATTTATGAGTTAGTTAAAATCATTAGCATATTCAAGATGGCAATTATTTATCTTTATTGAAAATAAGATTGGTTAATTACAGTCTGTTTAAAATCTGGCTATTATATATAAATATTCAAGTTTTGGGGTTTTATCAATGGATCTTTGATCTCATCTCTACCATAATTACAACAATTCATTTAGGAAAGAAAGTCAAACATCTCTCACTATGCATGAAATCATTTCACTTTTCACATAAATTAAAAATAAACATTGGTTATTTTTAACCTTAACTTACTAAAAGCTAAATTAGTCAATAAAAATAAATAAATTTTACCAAATTTAGAATTAAAAAAACTAGCCAAAATGTAAAAACTAAAACTTCACAAGCATTTCATTTCAGTCCAAGAGAGAAAAGGAATGCAATGACATCTCTGATATATAATAAATAAATTTCCAACAATTTTCAATTACTTTCCAATTATCTTTAATACCAAAAAAACTACTAAATAAGTTAATAGTTTTAGAATAGTAAATTTTTAATAATACAGTATTCTACAATGCTTCTTTTTATCTCATTTTTTTAAAAAACACAACTTTAGTCTGCTCAGAATAATTTTATGGCCTGTGTTTTTTTCATAGATATATAATGTTGGACTAAGATATATATATATTTTTTAATTCTATATAAATTTAACTCTTTCATTTAAGCTCATATAGACCAAAGTAGTATGAACTTAAATAAAAGAATCAAAATTCATCAACTGTAGAGTGAAAAATAAATATCTTAATTCTGTATTATATATATAAAATACATATTTTACGGGTTTATCCATGTTAAAAACTTTTAATATTAATATACTGACGTTTTGACTTGGTCACACAAGTCATCCACAGAGTTATAAAAGGTAGAAAGTCGGTTGTAGAAGTGCTACAATCACTGATTTGAATAAAACGTTAAAATTCCACCAATAGCAAAAATGTCAAATTTAGGAATGCCTTTCAAAAGAATCTTACCATATATATATATATATTCATAGCAAAAATATGGGCCATAAGGTTATGTTTGAGCAGGCTAAGATTATTTTCTAAGAAAAAAATGAGATAAAGACAAAGGCTAAAAAATCTTTATTAAAAATTTATTATACTGACATTATTAATTTATTTAAGAGATTTTGACATTAAAGGTAATTAGAATGTAAGTGAAAAATATGAGAATTTTATTTAGTATATATTTGTATTGTGTTTGTGTTCCATTGTAGTTGAAAAATCTTGTGAAATGGTAATTTTAAATTTTGGCTAGTTAATTAATTCTGAATTTGATGTAGTATGTTTATATATATATATTAGATATATTTAAAATTTCCATTCTATCACCCATTCGTGAAACATATAAATAAAGACGTCTTAAAATAAGAATGATCTCCAAAGTATGCATTTCATGCTGAATCAACATCATTAATTGGCCCATGTCACATTCTTTTATATATATCATTTGTTCATTATATACTAAGAAGTTAGCAAACTTTTTAACACAAAAAGCCATTTTGTTGAAATTTCCACTTCCATCCCAACTCATTAAAGAGCCAGAAGGAAAGAAGTGAAAAATATGTTCCTGAAAAATATGAAGTTCTAAATGGCTGTGAATATATTTAAATATTTATTTTAATAATAGAACATAACAGAATTTATATACATCCTAACAAAAATAAAAATTATCTTAAAAATAAATAAATAAAAACAAAAAATTACTTTGACAGTTTGATTTATTCAAAAATTTCTAATATTTAAATATTCACCATATACAATAATTACTATTCTACAATAAGGCTGAATTCAAGAAATAACATTGTAATATGCATTTTTCTTCTCCTAGAGTCATCAAATTATTTATTTACAAATTACAAGAGGAAGTAAAAAAATATATTTATGTTTATCATAATAAAAGAAACAACAAAATTAAGTTTAAAAAGCCACATTTGATCAGATTAGTTTGCTGACCCTTGGTATATAGTCAAACTTTCTGCTCTACATAATTTTAAGATCAACCTTTATATATATAAACATTACAAGCATAAATCTAAACTAGTCAATAAATAATTAAAATTACCCCAAGTCTAAAACTCAAGCAGATTAGCCAAGAAAAAATAAAATCAAAAACACAAGCAATGGTTTTACTGCTACAAGCAGACTTCTCAAATGTAAAGAACTACAAAACAATATCATATTTATATTAAACATTACCCACAAATCCATTTATTCCCATCCATCCTTAATATTAAAAGAACTTTTAAATAAGTTAATTGCTTCAGAATAATAAATTTTCAATAATAAAGATTTTTTAATTTTTCTTTTTATGAAATAAAAAGAAGAATTAAAGAATCATTATTATTATTGAAAATTTATTATTCTGAAGCAATTAACTTAAAAAGAATTAAAGAATTTTTATTATTGAAAATTTATTATTCTGAAGCAATTAACTTATTTAAAAGTTCTTTTAATATTAAGGGTGGATGGGAAGTAAATGGATTTGTGGGTAATGTTTAATATAAATATGGTATTGTTTTGTAGTTCTTTACACTTGAGAAATCTGCTTGTAGCAGTGAAACCATTGATTGTGTTTTTGATTTTATTTTTTCTTGGCTAGTCTGGTTGAGTTTTGGATTTGGGGTAATTTTAATCATATATATATATATTAAACTAATAAATGTTATTTAAATGGTCAAATGTTTATTAATTTATTACAATTAGTGCAGAAAAGGAGATAAAAGTATTTTTAAAATTATATATATATTATAATGATAAAATTAAACTGTGACTTAAAGTCATTCTGGACTATAAGTACACAATAACATAGTGTGTGCACAAATATATAAAAAGTTGAAAGGAAAAGTAGAAATAAACACCAACAAAAATTTGCATATATTTTTCTACATTTCTTGGAATAAAATATTCCTAGTGAAATATAAAATATTTTGGATTTAAAACATTAAGTAATTTAAAAAGGTCTAAATAAATATTAATATTATATTCTGATTTTGAAATTAAAAATAAGCATGTTTTATGATAAAATAGAACTGATAATTGTAAACATTTCTATTATCTATTTTTGAAAACTTTTAATTAATGCTTGTATACATTTCTGTATCTATTTTTTTTAAAATCTTTGTAGATCATACTTGTGATAAAATTTCAAAAGTAGCTTTTGATTAAAATGGCTTTTAATCAAGATAAAAAAATAGTTTTCAATTAATGTGTTTGTGTCATCTCAGTTGACTATAGGTTTTGTCACCTCACCTGAATTATATAAAGAGTTGATAAAAAGATTAGTTTTTTAGTTTTGGCTAATAATATTTTGAGAGGAAGTTGACAGTAATTATAGCTGCCCAGAAATAACTAGCTAGCAGAGTTGTCCAGATCAGGACAGAAAACTAACATGGATCAGAGGTGGTTGAAGTTAAGACAGAAGGAGGTAGCTGCTAATAGTTCATGGTGGTGGAGTTTGAATTTACATGAAAAAAAGTTCAACTTCAAGTGGTTCATATCTTCAAATTTATCATAGAAGACAGTTTTTTGCCTGAAGTATATTCAAATTGTAGACAGAAGGGAGAATACCAACCATATGAATTATACTTTTCCTAATGTGACTATAAACCAATCTCACCAATACTAAACTCACTAAGTAAATAAGCATTTATTTTTATAGTGCTATGTTTTATAAATTGTAATACATTAATGATAAGCCTTCTCAAGCTATTGTGCATGCACTTTTTAAGAGTGTTAATAATAAATGAATACTTTTATTCCCAATACAAGATATAGTATTTATGAAAGAATAAAATGAATCCACTTATTCTTTCCAACCCAAATGCTTATATATGGGCAAATCTTAAGTACTGGAAATGAAAGCGTGAGGATAGACCATTTACTTTAAATTACTGTTTATGATGTCTGAATGAATGACATCAGCAAAATTATTTAGAATTTACTAAATGTCATTCTCAAATGAAACTTAAACATATGTAAATAAGCATTTATTTTATAAGCATTTGGGTTGGAAAGAATAAGTGGATTTATTTTATTTTTTCATAAATACTATATCTTGTGTTGGGAATGAAAGTATTCATTTATTATTAACACTCATAAAAAGCGCATGTACAATAGCTTGAGAAGGCTGATCTTTAACTCACTAAGAGAAAGCTTGATGAAGAAATCGGTATATGTATGCTGCTGTTTATCTATACATGTAGGGAACCACATATAAATGTGTCACATGTATGTACAGTGATTTATTTTATTTTAATATTCTTTGATCTGAAATGACATTTTAGAAATTAGAGATATATAAAATGATTTTATTTTTCATTTATTAAAAAAAAAAGAAGAAACATTTCAAAAGTGAAGTAAACACAAATAATTTTTCTCAAGTAAAAAAAATAAATCAAAAAGTAAAGAATAGACAATTCTAAAAGCATTGATAATTAATTAATTAACAATCAAAAAGTGGCCTGTCATAAAATTGACTTTATTTTTTTTTAAAAAAGAAAAAAAAAAGAAAACTATAATTAGTTAAAAGTAACTTGATGAAAACAAATCTTTTTTAAAGTAATCTGTCGAAAAATATTAAATAATAAAATATATCTACTGAAGTATTTAACTTTTATCAGTGATCAAAAAATTGATATTTTTTAAAAAAGAGATATTAAACTGCTATGAAAGAATTAAGCAACATGATTTTATATACTTTCAATATTGGATCAATTATGGAAAGTATATTTTTAATAACTTTTATTATTGTATCAAACTAAAATATGTAAACTGGTAGCTCATTCAATATAATCATTATATAGAAAGATGGTGTCCCTATCTATTCATTAAGATATATATTTATGGATGTAATAACAAGTAACTTTCAAGCTATCAACAATCTCAACTTGTAGTCAAGGCAACCTTCATTAACAATAAATGATGATAGAGGTTGCTTTGGCTATAGGTTGAGATTGTTGATAACTTAAAGGTTAATTGTTATCACCTACATTTATAAACCTATTAAAACCTTTAGTTATGGATGTAATGTATGACTGAGAACCATAAATAGACAAAATAAAATATTTTGACTGGAGATAACATTAGAATGATCACCAGTGATAACCTTTGGAGCATCACACCAACTTGTGGGTCTAAATTAATTGGAGTTTACTTTCTGGTACAATAAATTTGTAAATTTGTGTGTATGTGTTTATGTTCATAAATTTAATATTTATGAATGTTTGTATCTATTTTAATAATAAAATATTTTATTAATATTATATGTATTTGACTTAATTTGATTTGTTATATATCTTATTTTAGGCTATGGTAAAAAACTATTTAACTCATGGTGATTTCAATGTAATTTCTGTAGACTGGGGTAAGGGATCTGGTTTACCTTATACACAAGCAACTGCAAATACTAGATTAGTTGGAAGAGAATTAGCCCTTCTTATTGAATTTTTAAGGGTTAGTAATATATATCTAATAGTTAATGTATACATTTCTATAATAATAATGACTTTCGTAAAATAATTTTTATCATGTCAGTTCATTAATTTTATATTTTAGTCTGATAGTTTGACTAGTATTGAATTGTGTTGTTATTATTATTATTATTATTATTATTATTATTATTATTATTATTATTATTATTATTATTATTATTATTATTATTATTATTATTATTATTATTATTATTATTATTATTATTATTATCTGTACACACACATACTTTTATATATCTTTGAAAAACATATATTTTGCAAACAAGCAAAAAGAAAAAAAATTATAATAGAAAAAAAAAAAGATAATTTACAAAGCATTTTTTTTTTTAATGTACAAACTAACTAAACTGTTTTAAATTAATTTACTACATCTCTCAGTAAAATATTTTGAAGTAAAATTTTATTCTCTATAAAATTTGTGTATGCATATATTATATTATATGTTTATATCTTTATCCATAAAAATCTTCACTTTTATATTGAACTGGGTGGGGTAAGTAGATTGATATTAGAAAACAAAATATAGCATAAATTTTTACTCTTTAAGAAAAATAGAAAATTGTGATAAGCAAAATTGTAAGACTTACTTTTATACCTAAAAAATATGATACAATTATTTATTAAATTATTATAAATTTGATCTACTCCAGCTGCAATTTAAATCTTGCACCACATCGGTCTCGTAGGCAGAAAAGCATAATACCCAGAGGGTACCTATGACCAAGTCAAAGCTATCTATATAAGATACATAACTACAACTACATTTCCAGTCCACAGATCTTCTCGACTGCTAAATTTAACACCTGTCATTCAAAGCACTTTTTTGTTTTGAAGTAAACTTCAGGTGCTAGATAACTACCAGAAGTAGTTAACCTACTCTGAATGATGACAACTAATTCAGCATCTAAGAAATCCCAACTAGCTCAATTAAAAGAATAGTATAATAAATTGCTGCTTTAACTTCTCTGTTTAATTTGTTTTTAGTAGTATAATTAAAAGTATACTGACAAATATTAATTTGTAGAGTAATTTATTTTAAATAAAATGTTTAAGATAATTTGTAAACTAATTTTATAATTTTTTAATTAAATATAAACAATGATTTATAATATCTTGGGCACACACATTATAATAAACATAAAATAGTAATGTAATATAAACATAAAGTGGAAATAAATACCAAGCATTAAAACATGCACATATATATTTTCATAGGCTATTTGTATGTTTAGGAAAGTTCTATCAATATCTGTTCATTAAACTAAACCTGCACATAAATAGTTCATTTTATGCTGGCTATAGAGTTCCTTTATTATACTGATTATGGGAATACTCAAAGATTGCAATGGCTACTTTAATTAATATCAGAAATTGTAATAAGAAATGTTATTACCTATAGGATTTTAAAATGTGGTGGCTTCTCACTCTTTACTACTGCATGTGTGTTTTACTAACCAGTTGGATTTTAGGTTTCTGTTGCATTCCTGATGATTGAGATTCTGTGCTACATCTCTTTCAGGCAGTTAGAAATTCCTGGTGGCTTCAGATTATTATATGGGCATTGCTTCTATTGGCAGACTGTTGATGTTCTGTCAGACTGAGGCTGGAAGCTGGCCACATGCTCCAATTTTCGGCTTAACACTGCATTTTCTTTAAAAAAATTACATCTAACAGATGACTGAATCTAAATACATGAAAAACTTCTAGATATGTGAATGACTGACAAAATTTTTGGTCCTATTTATGTGATAATCTTGTTGTTATCTTATTAATTAGTTTTTAAATTTATCCACTGCTCTTGTTGATTAAGTTCTTGTTAATATGTATTTTAATTAATCCTGTTGTTTATGGATTTTAATTAGCAGCCATTGCTAATCTCATTTTTGTATAGCTTATCAGTATATGCAATCTTTGAGGGAAATTTTAAATTCAACTCTGAGCTTTCTTTTTATATTTAACTTTCATATTTTATTTTTAACACACACACATTTTATTATTTTCTTTATATTTATAATCCTCATTATTTATGCACACATATATTTTATTTTATTTTAAATTAAATAGAAAGAGTGTTTTTTTTTTTTAGGTTTTAAGATTTCTTTTTTTTTTTAATAGTTTTAAAATTCTTTGTTAAATTATCCCTGGACTAACTGCATTTTCTTTTTAATATCACTAACTTTCTAAATACCAATTTCTTACTTTATTCTAAAGTTTAGTTTTTGCCAAGTTAACCCCCCCTCTAATTATTCTTTAATTTGTAAAACTTTATGAATTGACTTTTAGCAAACTGTGTTTTGTTTTTAAACTAAAAAAAAAAAAAAACCTCTTCAGACTTCTATAAATTTTTTCATTTTTTCAAATGAGATATTTTAATTTCAAAATCTCTTCATTATTTACATATAAGATTTTATTTTAATAATTGTGAACAACAATTTTAAGTGTAGTGCTATTCATTAGCAGTACAATGTATATAATTTGGATAGAGATTAATATTTTTAAGGTGACTAGTGAGCTATTTTCTATAATTTGAATAAGGTAGGCAATTTTTTATATTAGAATAAATACATATACTTAATATAAAACAAAATATTAATAGTAAATTGATAAATTTTATAAATAACCATTATAATACACACATATTTTCAGTTATTTATTATAGCTTTCTTAAATTGAAAACTGTTTAAATGTAAGTTTAACAGAAATAAATGTGATCATGTTGTATCCAAAAATTGAGGAATTTTAACATTCCCACTTTGTCTATTAATTAAAGATTTTTAATTCTATCTCTGATTTTTTTCTTTTATTATGATTTATTTTCTCATGAGGAATTTTAATATTTTCCATTTTGAATTGAAAGTAAATTCACAGTTTTTTTATGATCAAAGAAAATAAATGGTTTTTAAATTATTATTTTTATTTTTTATATGTTTTTATAATTGTTTTTTTTTTTAACAATTTCTCAATATTATGGTTTAATTCATTTATATATGAAGCATTGCACTTACATAAAATTTGATACAAAATATTACTTTTTGTTTCAAAGATATATTTTTTAAATTGTCATCAATCTATTAATGTTAGGGAAAACACAATTTAAAACAATATATAATTCTCTTTATATTTATTTAATAAGTATAGCATAAGCATTGAAACACATCAAATAAATATTCAGTTTTTATCACTGATTTTCTTTCCCTTTAAAGTACATAATTTTTTCTATTCATTAAAGTATGAAGATTTTCTATTTTAATATAAACTAAGCACTGATCATGTATGTGTGAGAGGTGATGATGTGGACCAATTGATGAGTTCTGATTCAGCATGAAATATGTATATTGGAGATCATATGTGATCATGTGTAATAGTTGTATGAAATAGAATGAGTAGCTGAAAGAAGCTTGCTGTGTTCAAATACCTTATATTGTATATACACCACTAGAACTTGTTATAAAATAGGGATTGATTTTATTAATTTCTTGACCTAAGAAATATCTAATGATTTATATAGAAAAATATGTATATACTAAATATATATATTTAGTATGTGTACATAATTATATATACATAATAAATGAATAACTAAGTTTTATATTTAAAATTGTTTAACAGTTATTTCTATTTTAAAGCAATTGTTTTAAAAAAATTTCAAAATAAGAAAATTCAGATCACTGTTTTTAAAAAAATATCACTAGTTTTTTTTTTTAACTTTTTGCAATTGTTTTAAATAACATGAGTTTTCTAGTTAAGCTGTTTTTTAATAAAACTATTGTTTTAAAATAAAAATAAAAACTGTAAAACAATTTTAAATAGCCAATTTAATTACTAATTTATTACACATATATAATTATGTACACATACTAAATATGTATATATACATTAAGTGTTTAAAAGATTTTAAAATGTTATTAAATTTTAAAGAAAAAAATTTAGACTGACTTCTTGTGATCATTATTTAGACCAAATGAAAATTCTAAAAATAATTGTTTAGTGCAATAAGTGAAATTATTAAATATTTTTCATATTTTCCTGCCATCTGCTCTATATCTATCAAACTAATTGACATACTGAAAAGTTAAATGTTTCAAATGGATTAGTGTGATATAACTTAGTTATATATCAATTTTATGCAATTCTATTGAATTTAAATATCAATTTAAAAATTTCCTTCTAACTTGAAAAAAATCAAAAGTTAATAAACAAGCAAACAGATTTTCCAAAAATAAAATATTTAAAAATAAATTGCTTTAGCATACAATATATGAAGGTAATTAAATATTTTAAATATTAATTTAATTAAAATATTTTAATTATTGTAATTATTAAATATTCTAACATTTTAATGTTGAATAAATATTGCTTGACTATTCATTTATTTGTATGCTTACCTAGCTTACAAATATTTATTTTTAAAAGCAATTAGACTGCATCTAGTTCTTCCATGTGAAATAGATACAAGTGTATTTATTTTTAAAAGCAAAGATCATATAAAAACAACAATCCAATCAGAAATAAAATATCAGACAGAGATACAATTAATTAGTTGGAAAAAATTCTAATAGTTTACTATCTTCACCATTTTTATATTTTTTAAGCCTCATTGCAATTATTTTATATAATAAAATGACTTTATAGTTTTAAAAAGTTAGCTCAAATATAAATCAGATAATATATTTTCTTTAATTAATAAAAATAGATTCTATTCTAAATCAATATAAAGTAATATTTTTTCAACAAAATCTTGTTATATAAAAAAAATAACCTTTTTTTTTTTCAAACTATCCAAAAGCAATGGTATTTATACATTATTTGTATATCACATGGATGAAAATAAAAAGAAATCATGGATAAGGTTATTAACAGTAATTAAATTTTTAACTAATATCTTGCTTTTGCAAAGACCTTTCAAAATTTTATTTATTATTATTTTAAAAACAGATGGTAATACATTTTCAAAGTATTTTCTTAAGATAACTGAAATATTATCAATGAAAATAAATGTGTAAAATATAATTTGTAATGATATTTTAAGTGACTTGTTATAAAAATTTAAGATTTTCTTGAAATATAAGCAATCAACTACCAAAATAAGAATTTTAACTCCAGATTTTTGCCTTTTATTAATATGACAGTTGTATTGTAACAGGATCTACTCAACATCCAATTTCTATGCAAATTAAGTAAGTATTTGTCTTAAAATAAAGGAATCAGAATTACTATATTAATAATAACTAAAATAAAATATCAATATCATATTATCTACTTATTAAGATTAACTGTTGCCAATCTATTTTAAAAAATTAAAAAAACTTTATAATGATATAAGCACAGTACTGAAAGTAAACTTTTTAATTTTGATTCATAAAAATCAAGATTTAAAATATCAATAATTGTTTATAAAACCATGAAAATCAATCTATTAAACCATTAAACATCGCATAATCACCATTCTTTATGCTTATACAAGCTGTTTATACAGTGGCTAAACTCTCCACACAGTAGCGCCACTCAATGGAAGGCCGAGTAATCAGTGGATGTTAGAAGGTTTGTGCATAAAATCCCTATCTAGTGCATACTCATCCAATATCCCCAGACTAGTTTCTAGATTGTGTCTTTCAACAGTGAGAAATCTTGGATCTGAGAGAACTGCACCTAGATCTTAGGATTATGGTATCTGTAGTTATTAAAGAAACAATGACACCAAAAAGTATTGATGCTGAACTGAGTTCAGACTATATGACTATACAAGCTAATAAGCTTGAATTAAAAACATTATTATATTTTCATTTTAGTTTGACCATTTTATAGTTAGCTAATCAGATAAAAGGTGGATGCTCTAGGGTTGCATTACATCCTAAGATCTAGGTGCAGTGCTCTCAGATTCAAGGATCCTCACTGATGAAAGCCATAAACTAAAAACTAGTCTGGTGATATTGGATGAATAGGCACTAGATAGGGATTTTATGCACAAACCTTTTTGCATCCATTGATTACTCTGGCTTACACTGAATGGTGCTACTGTATGAAGGGTTTAGCCTCTGTGTAAAATTAATCTATATTGATTATTCACATGGAAAGTTGTTTTCTTTATTAAATACTGGATTTTTCAGAGCCTTGGATGACTCATATTGATTTATTCCCCCTATCCTCAAAGTAAAACTAAACTAAAACGTAAATTCAATTTCAAACAAGTTTATTAATTTATTCTTTAAAAAAACAAATAGAAAAAAAACATAAATAATTTTTTTAAAAATAAAAAAACAGATAAAGAATGGTTATGAAAACATTAGTCCAATAATTCATATTCCCAAAGAATAATTTAAATAAACTTACAATTAATGCTCAGTTTTTGTATTAATACAAATTTATTTATGAGATAAAATGACTTTCTATATCTGACAACATATAAGTTTATTTAACTGAATCCTGCAGAATCTAATTTGTAAACTATCATAGTAATATTTTCATGTCTCATTCTTTTTTATAGATAGACAATTTCCATATTTCTCCATTCTTTTTATTATTTCATAAATAATTTTATATAAATAAAGATACAACAAAAAACAAATAACCCCCAAGATGCATTTTGTGCTGAACCAGCACTCATCAGTTGGCCCAAATCATCATCTCTCATATATATCTTTATTACATGAAGATCATTTATGTAGAGTAAATTGTCTCATTTTTATTTTCAAGCGTCAATTTACTCAACTCCCTACTTTTTACATTATCAACTTTTTGATAAACACGTAATGATTATTACTAATCATTTATCAAACTATAGATTTTCTCATTCTTTTATTAGTAAAAGTTGACTAATAGTGCTTTTGTGTAAATAAAAACATTTCTTTATATATATTTTTATATATTTTCTACTATTCAGTTTTATGTATGTAGCAATGAATTAAAAAAATCAGTTTTCAATGAATTGTTCAATTTTAAAATACAAGAAATGCTGCTAGCATCAATGTTACAAAATTATTTGCTAACTCTAAAAAATGTATTACTCTAAATAAATTGTAATTGAGTAAAAATTGAATTACAAAATTTACAATTAAAGAAAATAAATTAAATAAAAGCATATAATAAAAAGTAAATTCAATTCATATTTGGAGCAATAAAGTTTAGAATAATGTTATTGGTTTCTTGCCTAGAAAATTGTCAATTTCTACATTTCTATTATCATCGAAATAATCTTTTAAAAGTGTCAGTTTTTTTAGCTTTTGCCAAAATTGCATTTATTCTTTCAAAAAAAAAAAAAAAAACACACATACAAAAAAGATTAAAGTCAATTTGCAATAGCCATATTAATTTATTCCCAAAAAAAAAAAGAGAGAATGAAAATAAATAGTAAAAGTCAATGAACTTTAAATAATTGAAACTCGATTGTTTATAATAAAAATACAGCTGATACACATTAATAACTACAGCTCATATAGTATTAAAAATTAATACTTAAAGTAAATAAATATTGAAAAATAAATTGAATTCTAAAGAGTAAACAAAAATTAAAAGTTTCCTGTTATAGATGATTCAATTATACATAAAAATATTACGATTTAACAGTTTATTAAATCATTCTTGATGTTGATTTTTATTACTACATTACATGATATCTATAAAAGTTAATCTAGGAAATATTGAGGATTAGTTTTAATTAATAAAAATAATTTTATTAAAAAGTAAAAAAAATTGAATAGAAAAATAATTAGTTAATTAAATAGTACATTTAATAAAGCTAAATTATGCTGTATAATTCTCAATTGAGGGTTTCTCTTTTATTCCTATTTTTGTATTTTAGATTGATTAGTGATTCTGAATTTAGAGAGCAAAAGACCCAAAATTATATAAAAAAAACTTGAAGTAAACAAATAGGAGGAGATACATTTATGTATTAGGTCTCTTAAATTTCATTACAAGCAGTAAAAAACTTCATAAAAAAATAATCCAGAAAGATTTGTACTCAAAATGTATAAAATAGCAGACTAAGCCATCCTAGTTTAAATTAATTTTTATTATGTAACTATACAGCATTCACATAGGTAAGTAAACATTTGCTTCATTGTAATATATATATGTTTAATCAATATAAAAATAAAATAATTGGATTGATTAATATTTACACTCTCTACCATAACTATTTAATTTCATACGATCTATGTGCTTAATAAATAAATCTTGAACTTAACTATACTGTATAAGAAAATTTTTATATACAAAGAGGACCAATAAGAAAATGATTTCATTGTATTGCCAAATACTGAGATGGAAGTGTGTATTATTTACTATAACAACATTTAGTATTTTAAAATGATTGTGTTTAGCATTATATACAGTAATTTGACCATTATATTTATGTGTGAATTAAAACAATCACTAATATTGGTGCTTATTAAAATGTAGCCATTTATCATTTTCTTATCTTTACCCATCACATTTAAGCAGGTAAAATATGGTACATAAATTGAACATACACATGGTTTATGTACACTGTGGAACATTGAAATTATATACCCCTAATATCATCCTTGTTGGTAAATCTAGAAAATTAAAAATAATGTAAAATGTTACTCATGATTTCTGCTATAAGGAAGAATAAAAAAATCATCAAAATTGTTTTTGAATAATAAAAGTACAGGCACCCAGATCTTTATGTGTACATACATTTTATTTATTTACTTTTATAAATTTCTGCCCTGCTCAGGGCCTAATTTATCAACTATTACCTGTAGAAAAAGGTTACACTTAGCACAAAATTAATCATTAATGATAATTCATGTGATCTATACTGCAATAACCTCTATGCATATTACTATGAAATTTATTCTGCATAAAAATATTTTGTCTTATGTTGAATTTAACATTTTATAATATGATATGTTTTTTTTTATATAGATAGACAACTTAAAGAAATTAAAACTATAGTAGATATTTCAGTGCATATAGAATATTGTATGATATGAGTATAATGTGATACAGATTTCCTCATTAATATTTATTACTTGAATTCATGTCCTACAGCTAAGACAGCATTCTATTTTAGTGCCACCTATTATTATCATGAATAATCAATGATAATCATATGTCTTGTTTTATTTTAAATTTCCAGTCTTAAACATTTTAGGGCTTTTGTGTTTATCAGTAAGGTTTGGGATTCAAAAGTGGAAATAATGTAGTTATACATCTGTAAGTCTATTTGATTATTCAAGCTAACAATCTGAAATTCAAATCAATTTATTGTTTTGAATCCTGAGACTCACTATAAAGGCAAAATCCAGAAACTAGTCTAAAGATGAAGATTTAAAATTGAATAAAGCATCTAGCAATCAATGATTATTCAATCTTAAAATAGATGGCATTAGAGTGAAAAAGCTGTTCTTATTTTATATTTTCTATGAACTAAAGAATTAAGTGATTGTTATTCTACAAACATAAAATTAAATTGTATTTATATATTGAACTATTTCCAACATTAATATGAATATTGACTGTCTTTGGAAAAATTTAACTTTATTTAAATATTCCAAATACATTCAACTGTTAGTAATAACACACAGGTTAGTATATATATAATATTTTGAGAGGTATTATTCTCCCCTTTTCTTCAGGTGTTTCTGGCCTGACCAATGACACTACTAGCATGGGTATTGAACCTGGACCCTTATATTGTTGAGTATTGAATTGTAAGGTAGCACTTTAACCAAATGAGCCAGCCTGCCAAAGGAAAACATCAGTAGAAATTTCATATACTTATCTATATGTTTTCTTCTGATTTCTCCACTTTTTCTAAGAGCAAAGTTGACTAATGATATCCATATATTATGTATAATCATACTAAGTTGACTTATGGAGTTATTCATCATTGAGATACAAGCAGCTTCTTTGAATTTTCTTCTTTGTAGCTTTTCTTCTCTATTCAATATATTTGTATTTTCACAATTAAACATATGTTCATTGGTATATAATGGTCTGCTACCTTAGACACATCTTTTCCTCTCTTCTAATCATCAGTTTGTGTTCTTGTAAGTGTTTTTCAATGGGACAACTGGTCTCACCAATAAAATTAAATTATTCAATTAGTTGAATTTAAACAAAAAATAAATCATGGGTTTAATACTGATATAGCCTGGTTATGTTTCTAACATTGCATTATATTACAATAATATTTGCATTAACTTTACAATACCACTATCTCATCAATTCAAATTAACCTCTTATCTAAAAAAAGATCAATGTATATATATATATGATAATTTTGGATGGCTTAGAGAATTAATTGTAATGCTATTTAAATAAAAAAAATCCTGAGTTTATTTTGAAGCATTAAACTCTCTGGTTAAATCGCAGAGATAAGTATAAAAAAATTACAAAAGTAACAAAATATTCTTGCTTTGTTCTCTGTTCAAATGTAAGTTAAAATTATTAGCTATGCAATAAAGTACTATGATCATATGATAGTTTTTAATTATCTTTAATGGTTGTTTGTTCTTGTTACCATCCCTTCAAAACAATTTATATTTTGCTTCTCAATATTTAGAACTACATTATAAAATTTCATAAGCCCTTTACATCATAATAAAATAATAATACAATAAGTAATAGAATAATTAGTTGCTTAGAATATCATATGATATTCAAGTATAGGAAATGTTAGTTTTTTTTTTTAAGTCTCATACCATCGGCTGGGACGCGAACCCACAACATGGGAAATTGCCTGCAAGTGCAAGGCAGTCGTGCTGACCTCTCGTCCACCAATGTTAGACAGGAAACGTTAGTTTGAGCTTTAATCGAAGATCTTTAGAATTCTTAAATTCACCACTTTACCAGTAACTAATTATTCAGGGTGATGAATCAGGATTTAAAACATTGTTTATCAATGTCAAAGCATGGCTTCTTAAAAAATATTGAATGCAGTTGCTATAGTAATATTTATTAAAAACTTTAGCAAAAACAACAAGTTATCAAAGACTAAATAAGTACTTTTATTATTTGTAATTATTCTTTCAGATAAAAAAATAACTCATAAAGCTAATTTTCATAAAATTGCCCACCATATTTACCTATAGATGTAACATTTTGTAATATTTTATTACTGGATTTTTTTATCTCTATGGTAAAAAGATTCTAAGTATTATAAAATTTTATTTTATTTATAAAAAGCTCTGTTGCGAATTCATTCTAACTCAGCAGATGTTTAACCTCAAATAATGAACTTGTTTTTAATTACAATCTTATCACAATCGGATTCAATTTACAATAAGACTGACCAATATAATAATAATAACAAAAAAATAAAAAATCAATGATATTAACAGGCCAATTGCAAAGCTAAGTCAGTGAATTAGGATTTCACAATAAAAGATCAATAATTTTCAGATAAGCATACAACATCAGACAACTGTCAGATGTTGAAAGGGTTATCTATACAGTAATCTACAATAAAGTATGTTCAAAGATGCAGTAGGAAACTGTTAGCCAAAGTCATTATCATACATAAACATAAGCAAGTTAGGCTGGAATTGTCAGAATCTTAAAAGCAGTTCATAGTATCCATTCCAAACATTAACTGTATAGCTAAAGGTTAAACTTGCATACTTTTCTAATTATAACAGATGTGAATCATCATAGCTAAATGCTTTATATATTTGTATAAAATACTATATATATATATCATATTATAAATACATTTAATAAATATCTTTATATTTATTTTCAAAGTTGCTTATTATTTTTAAGTGTCCAGGAATATTACTTCCAGTCATATTACAATATAAACATAAAAGCTCATAAAAATAAAAATTATAATATGTATTTTTTTACTAATTTGTTTTAAATATCAATATTTTGCAGACCAAATTTGATTTAGAACCAGATAACGTTCATATTGCAGGACATAGTCTCGGGGCTCATGTTGCCGGTTATGCAGGGGAAAAAATGAGACAAAATGGATTTCCAATTGGAAGAATTTCAGGTTAAATATTTTATAAATTTATACCATTTTAAAAAATATTTTGGGAAAAAATTCATTTTTATTTATGTCTATATAAAAGAGACATAGACAGAAAGTCCTAAATTTGAAAGATTTGATTAGTTATATTGATCAATTACATATCTATTCTTTAAGTTCTCATATTTAGATTTCATGAAGTATTATAATACAGAAATTAATTATCATTATCTATTAAAAATTATAAAAATTGATGAATTGATGTATTCCAATAAATGAATAACATTAACATATGTATGCATAGTGAAATGGTATTTTTTTGCCACCTCATATATATACATATAGTGTTTGCTAAACACTATATATATATTTGCCACCTCATATATATACATATAGTGTTTGCTATTAACTGAAAGGAGACCCTTTGATTCCTCTTGGAGGCCTTAAAGAAACCGAGCAGGAAAAATTCCTAATGTCCACTCCATACATTCTTGTCATTGCAGCTGTTATTACTATGTGATTATTCATATAGTATACAAACATGGATGGGCTGCTCACCAACATGCATTAGCCAGCATGGTGAGTTTATTGGCTTTTTACCTCTGAGTTTAAGATCAAGAAACACCATGGTCTTTCTTCTCAGTTGCCTGATAAGGCAGAATGAATGTTTGTGTAAATGATAAATATTTTTCCAATACATATCAGACAAAAATAAATCATGGCCCTTATTCCCAGGAGGCTGTAAAGTCACCAACCAAGGCAGCAGTTGGTGGCTGAAGGCAGAGGGTGCTAAGAATCCCCTGATTGTAGACCCAGGCTGCCATTTGATGATGACTTTTTATTTAGGTACTTACAACTGCAGATCACTTTCAAGTGAAGGAAGATTGCAAGAATTAGAAGAAGAACTGTCTTATATTAAATGGGACATTATTGGACTTTGTGAAGTTAGAAGAAAAGGTGAAGAGACAATTGATTTAAAAAGTGGACATGTACTCTATTATAAAGGCACAAATATTGGAAATACAAGTGGAGTAGGATTCATTATAAATAAAAAGTGGAAGAACAACATTGTGGAGATTGATGGTGTATCGGACAGAGTGGCAAGATTAGTTATACAACTTAATAGCAGATACCAAATGCAGATAATTCAGGTTTATGCCCCAACAAGTTCTCATAGTGATGAAGTAGTAGAAGATTTTTATATGGATGTACAAAAGGCTTTTGATCAGAGTAAACAACATTTTAAAATTGTTATGGGAGACTTTAATGCTAGAATTGGTAAACAAATGAAAGATGAAAGTGCTGTAGGTAATTTTGGTTATGGTAATAGAAATGAGAGAGGACATAGACTTGTGGAGTTTGCAGAAAAAGAAAAACTTTATATTATGAATTCTTTTTTTTGAGAAAAATGTTAAAAGGAAATGGACATGGAAGCATCCAAATGAAGGTACAGCAGAATTGGATTATATTTTGACTAACAGAAAATACATATTTCAAGATTGTAATGTTTTTAATAAATTTAACACAGGAAGTGATCATCGATTAGTAAGATGTAAGATACGTGTTAATGCAAAACTAGAGAGTCAAAAATTATTAAGAAAAACAATATTTACAGTTGATATTCCTAATCTTCAGAAACATTCTAATGAATTTAAATTAGAACTTACAAATCGGTTTCAAGTATTAGTAGATTTTGAACATGATTCAGATTTGAATGAAATTAATATGAAAATAACTGATACACTTTTAAAAACTGCAACAAAGATAGCTGGTAAAAAAAAGCAGCAATTGACCAATAAAATTTCTACTGAGACTAGAGAATTTATGAAGAAAAGAAGGAATATGAAGATATACAAAAATGATGCATTAAAAAGGATTGAATATCTCGAATTTTGTAAAATGGTGCGGAAAAGAGTTGAAAATGATATAAGAAAGTATAACTGTGAACTAGCAAGGAAAGCTGTAGAAGAAAATAAAAGTCTCAAGAATGTAAAACAACATTTTGGTATTGGTAGGAAATTTATATCTGCAATAAGAAAAAAAGATGGAATTATTACTAAAAAGAGAGATGACATCATGAAATGGGTAGAAGACTTTTATCAAGAATTATATAGTAATAAAGAACAAGTACCTCCTATATCTATTACATCTTCTGAATTGCCCAGAATTTTAAATGAAGAAGTGAGACATGCAATTAAATGTATGAAGAAAGGAAAGGCTCCAGGTAATGATGGAATTATAATTGATATATTAAAAGAAGCAGGTGAAGAAATAGAATTTTTTTTAGCAAAGTTATATACCAAATGTCTAAATGATAAAGATGTACCAGATGATTGGAAGAATGCAGTAATAATATTAATATTTAAAAAAGGTGATAAAGAAGATATTAGAAATTACAGACCTATCAGCCTTTTATCAGTTTTATACAAAATTTTTACCAAGATAATTACAACTCATCTACAGAGAACATTGGATTTCCACCAACCAAGAGAACAAGCTGGATTTAAAAGTGGTTTTAGTACAGTAGATCATATCCAGGTATTGAGAGAAGTTATAGAAAGGACAAATGAATATGAGTTGCCATTATGTTTTGGATTTGTAGATTATGAAAAGGCATTTGATTCTATAAACATTTCTTCAGTGATTAAAGCATTGGATCATCAAGGTATAGATCCAGGATATTGTCATATTTTAAAGAATATTTATAAAAATGCAACAGCAACAATTAGATTACATAATGATACTGGGAAAGTCAACATTGAGAAGGGTGTAAGACAAGGTGACTCCATATCTCCAAAACTTTTTACAGCAGTGCTGCAAAAAGTATTTTGTGGATTAAAATGGGAAACTAAAGGAGTGAAAGTAAATGGAGATTATTTAAGTCATTTAGATTTTGCAGATGATGTAGTTGTTTTTGCAAATAATGCTTTAGAGCTGCAGGAAATGTTGCAGGAGTTATCAGATGAAAGTAAGAAAGTAGTACTAAAGATAAATGTTAAAAAGACTAAAGTAATGTTTAATGGATTTGCTCAAAATATGAAAATAAAGATTGATTATGATGAATTAGAAGAAGTTAACAGTTACAAATACCTTGGTCAGATTATTAATACAGATGGAAACATAATGGATGAAATTAATCATAGAATTAAACTTGGTTGGAGTGCTTTTGGTAGAAATAACTTGATACTAAAAGGAAATATGCCTATGTGTTTGAAAAGGAAGGTTTTTAATAAATGTGTTTTGCCAGTTCTTACTTATGGATCTGAGACTTGGACACTTAATAGAAGAGCAATACAGAGACTTCAGACCACTCAAAGAAGTATGGAGAGATGCATGCTGGGAGTAACAAGAAGAGATCAAAAATGCAATGTATGGGTAAGAGAACAAACAGGTGTTACTGACCTCATTGAAAAAATTAAAAGATTGAAGTGGAGTTGGGCTAGATATATTTCTAGAAGAGATGATAATAGATGAACAATTGAAATCTTAAATTGGATTTCAAGAGATTGTAAAAGACCTAGAAAAAGATCACATGTGAGATGGATGGATGAGATGAAAAAGTGTGCAGGGGTGATGTGTAGAAGAGAAGCTAAAGATCGGAGAAGATGGATTGAACTTGGAGAGACCATCCTGCATTAAATTGATAATGGTTGATGATGATGATATTTAATTTAATAAAATTGTCCATAGTCACTAGTAAGAATTTAAAATAATATATTATCTATATTAAATCAGTTAAAGTTTTTTTTATCTAATGAGGAAATCAGAATTTCTGTGTTTGATTTTCTGTTTTAATTTATTTAAATCAATTATAACTCAAGATAAACTAGTATCTTGAGATGTAGGTTTTTTTCTTAAAAGCTTTTTTTTATGTTTCTTAGAAAAACATGGGTTGGAGGAAAATTAGAGAGATTTGTAATTAACTCTATTGTTGAAACTCAAGTTACAAAATATATTTGTAATTAAGAATATTGTTAGAGTCTATCAGTTGTATATTCCAATAATTGATCAAAAACTTTTTATTTATTTAAAAAAAAATCCTCAGGAATAAAAAAATGGAAATTGTAAGTGACAAAATGTAGCTAAAAATAAACCACCAAAGTGTGAATCCTGTTCACTGAAAAACATGTAAATTGCAGGGTTTTATTAAGAACTTTTTCATTAAGAGTGTTACATAATTGGTTTTTTTGAATGTATGGTCCAAGAAGCAAATCACCATAAATAATCTTAATAATTGTTGAGATCATTGGTAATTTCTTTTTATTATATACATTACATTTTGCTTGATAATTTTTTTAAATGATATATCTTAATTAGTATTTTAAATTAGTATTTCATATTTCTTGAATTTAATATTAAACAGTGAAATGAACCATTGATAGAAATTATCATTGTGTGTATTTTTTAGAAAAGAATTGATGAATGCAGATGAATGTTTTGAAAAACATCCTAGGATATTTTAAATATTTATTTAATGTTAATGCTTGAATATGCATACATTATATAACCTCATTACATTATTAATGTTATCTGTTGAAATACAGAAAAAGACATAATATTGAGCTCTAAATTATATAATAAGAAATAAATAAATGTATAGTACTGATGTATGTTTTGTCAAGGTTATTTGTGCTTGAAATTTAAAAAAAAACCATCTTCAAGTGAATTTAGATCTTTGTTGTTTCTTTAATATTGTGTTTTGAAAATTATTTTAGAATGCAGTTTGTATATTTTATAATGTTAAGTGAGTTATTTAGTGTGGAAGATATAGTATGGTGGTCAGGAGAGTAATATTCATATGAAATCCTAGGTGATAGTGATATGTTGAAAACTGTTGCATGTGAATTACATTTTAATACTTTAAAGTTATTAAAATATACAGATAACATAGGGCTGTATATAATTTTTCATGGACAGTTGCATTTCCTTATTGTCAATAAGTGCTATAATAGAATCATGATGTGAATCTTAGGATGCCCATTGAATACAGATCCATTATTATGTTTTGCACTGTATCCATGATGATATTGCCTTAGTAATTGGAGTCATTCTTGTTACTATTCCATACCCTACACTTTAATCACTATCTATCACCACAAGAATCATCATAGAGAATAGTTTTATAAGTTGGTAAAATAATGGCTAAACTGTTTGAAGTTGATAATTTTGTGAGAGGGAAAGACAAAGTATATAGAAATTTCTTTCACAAATGATATTGAAATGTTTGATGATTGTCATAGTATATAACATAAAAGAGAATGATGGATATTTACACAAATAATAAAGATCACATAGCTCAAACAGATGCATATTTAAAGTGGAATAAAAGTGAGAATAGTGAAAATGATTTTGAATGATATGAGTAATGTAAGAGTATAAAAACAAAAGAAATACAAATGTCAAGCAATATAATATATGTATAGTTTTTTAAATTTTATTATAAATAATTTAAACCCATTTAAGTTACAAAAATTTATGAAATTATCACTTAAGTATTTTGCATAAATAGTTAATTTTTTTATAGAGGGAAATATTCATATTTTTATTTGAAATGTTCTGATACTCGAATATTAAAATAATACTTTGTTATACTGCAAAGAAAAACACTTTAATAATTGTTTTTGAAATATTTTATTTGTTGAATTTTAAAAACTATATTTTAAACATAAACGTATATTGATGTATTACATTATAAGAAACATTTTATAATAGTATAAGTGTAATATTATATTTTTTTTTAGAAATTGAGAAATTTAATGTAACTGTTCCTAACATAAAATTATAGAATATAATTTTTACTGAAAGAGGATAATATATTGTCCTTACTATTGTAAGTTTTTATTTTATTTGAAATGGCTGGAGTGAAGGCTGTCTTATTTTTTGTCATTTACTAGTAAGATTTACTGTAAAGTATATTTTTTTATGTTAAACAATGTTAATTCTTATTTTACTTCTGTAAATATTTTTTTATATTATGTTATAAATTTATTGTAATAGTATAATATTGTTAATTTATAAATACATTTGTTAACTGTTTTTGAAGCTAGTTGAGTTGTGATTTATCTGTGTGTTGTTTATTTGATTTTTCATTCTACATGCATGGTCCACAGAAATTAATAATTTGAAATATTAATTATTTTTGCACATGATCCATAAAGATTACTTAGATATTATTTCTATTATATTTGATAGATTAACAAAGTATATTATTATTATTATTATTATTAATATTATTATTATTATTATTATTATTATTATTATTATTATTATTATTGTTGTTGTTGTTGTTATTATTATTATTATTATTATTATTATTATTATTATTATTATTATTACTATTATTATTATTATTATAGAAGATATAATCATTGTTAATTATTTTTAAATTGAACAACACCAATGAAAGATATACTTGATATTGTCACAAAATTCATATGCATTATAGTTTTTAAGAATGCCACATTAAACAAAGAAAGATTGTACAATGTTTACCTACAATCTTATTATATTATTTATGTATTATTGCTAAACTTGAGTCATTAAATAGGTTTAATGTTGAGAGTCATTAAGTTATTTTAATTGCTTATTGTTGTTTTTATTTTGAAAGAGTAGTTAGATATCATGTAAAATTCCTCATCATATTTAACTGCAGGGTGTTAATTAATTAATTAATTTTGTTATTAATTTGTTAAAAATGAACCTGAGATTATTATTATTATTTTTGGAGAATTGTAAATTTTCTATTGAAAGATGGTAAATATGAAATTATTAGTTAATGTTAAATGTCTAATTAGTATTTTTATTAAAGGAATATTAAACAATTTTATGTTATTTCTGTAATAAATTTATAAATGATATTTTAAGATTACTATATGTGTGTGTTTAGAGACATGAGAGTATTACATAGTAGTTTTGTTATGTGAATTTGATGGGGTAATATTCTTATGCCATTCGGAATATATCTTTTGGGATATATCCTCAATGTTTAAGCCAGTGTGCCTTACTGAACATCTCATGTTAAGAGTTTCATAATTATATTTATTTTGATAGAACCCTATTTTATTTATAGTATTGAGCTAGTTATAAGTTAAATTTATTATTGAAATGAATGGATTGAGTATTATAGTTGGAACCCTAATTATTTATTGTAAATATAAGTTGTATTATATTTAATCTATTAAATTTCTTATATTTAATTATTGAAAGATAGTATTTTATTAGATATTGTATCTTAGTAATATATCTTGAGCTAGTCAGAACAGTATTATTTTAATAGTCATTGTTTATGTAATGGATTCAATTGCAGTTCACTATTGTTATATCCTAGTTAGCCAGATTTCTTTATTCAGGAAGTCATCAGGGTACAATATATATGCAGTCTAAAAAAACGTTTTAATAATTATATATATGTAATAGTTAACGACTAGTAATATTTATGCAATAATAAATTGTTGTGCTACATAAAAAATAAGCAAGTAGAGGTCGAAGATATAAGTTCGACAGTTGCTATCAAACTTAAGGACAGAATGATTATTACAAATTTTATAAAGTCTCTTGGTATAATACAAAGTGTTATGAGGCTAATAATAATCGTTTTCCATCACATTTGCAGACAGTGTAATGAGGGGAATGCAGCAAACTTTAATCTCTAGTTGACGATTTCTTCAGTGCAATCATTAATTATATTTTTATATATTACTTTATCTAAAAGTTTTACTCAGATTGACAATGTAAATGTGTTTTATTGTGAAATAATTGTTGATTAATAAAATATTATTAAAAATATTTTTTATTTGTGAAATATTTTAACAGTGAGTAAATAAAAGAACTATAATTCATTTCATTTTTGTTTTATTTTATTGGTAATAGGACTTGATCCAGCTGAACCGTATTTTCAAAATACAGCTCCTTTTGTGCATTTAGATCCAACAGATGCTAAATTTGTAGACGTGATTCATTCAGATACGCGCCACATTCTGCAATTAGGTAATATTTATATATAGAAGTAACAAAAATTTATATACTTTTTATTATATTGGTGAACTAATTAGTATCATCTATTAACATTTCTTCACACATGTGCTTGCTTAAAGTGAAGTTTAATAATAATAAATTTAACATTGCTTATGTTATAATTTAAATATTAGATATAAATTAAATTTTTTACTTAACAATTCCATCCAAAATGCCTGCGGTATTAGTGTATAATTTAATAATAATGAAATACGAAGTTAAGCACTAAAAGTGTCACAGTATTGAATCCATTAATTTTTAGCTCCATAACTATCATTCTATCTCTGCGATAATAATTTTGAAATCCATTTAAGCACGATTTTATTTTTATAAATACAAAATTATTTCAACTTTTATTATTAAGTACTTTTTATTTACATCAGTAAATTACTATTTTGGAAACCAAAAAGAAATCCAATTTGCACCATTGATTTTATCTTAATAATTCGAGAATACAGAGATAATAGTTATTTATATTATCAAGTGTTGGAAAATTGTTGATGGACAAAGAAAATCAGATGATTTAAAATTTGACAAAAAACTTGAATTTATAAAACTTTTATGTTATGAATGGTTTTAGAATATGCAAAATATACCTTTTAAGTCAAATTTCCACATTATCAACATTTTAAGTCATTATTGATCAATAGCAAGATGAAATTGTCTTCAAGTTTAACTATTTTCCCCTGATTCATAGCCCATATCTCCACTGAACATCAGCAAACGTCCTAATTTTATTCATCCATGTCACATACTTCTCTTTCTAAGTCGTTTAGCATATCTTAGAATTGAGTTTAAAGCTTCAACTGTCAAAATATCATTTCTTCTAAAAAATATTTCCAGGGGAGTCTGTTTTAGACAATTATTTCAATAATGTCAATGATAGCTGTTTGTATTTCACCTAAGTATCTTGTTTTCAATTCCTTCTTTTCACCCCAATATGTAGCTCTTTTATTTTGTAGAATGCTCTATTGTCTTTATTTTGCTGTCACATTCATAAGTGCAACCTGGTAAAATATATCTATTAAAAAAACCTTCATTTTTAAATGCAAAGGCATATTACCAAAAGCTATCCACCTAAGTTTAGTTCTAATCTTATCCATTACATCCCCATTTGTATTAATAATTTGATAAAAATATTTGTAATTGTTAACTTCTTTAAATTCATGGTTATCATTCTGTATTTTCATCTTTTGGGAACATCCATCTTTAATATCTACAATTTTATTAATAAATAATGTAGAAAACTTAAAGCAATTAAAAATATCTATAACATGTTATGTAAAATGGCTTCTTTTTGAATAAAATCATAAAGCATCTATAAAAAACAAAACCATGTTAGCTAATTGAAAACACTCTCTCTCTTCAAAATCTGTACTTACCATAATAAATTCCTTTCTTATTACCCAATTGTAAATATAGGGGATTTGAACTCAGACTTTCAAGCACCCTTCAACTATCCACACTATCTCATATCTGTGATATACGTGATCACATGCATCATCATATTTTCAATGGTATGGATGGCTGAGGAATTGTAGCAGATTGAAGCCTGTCCATTAAAGTATGAAGATTTGCTATCTTAATAAATGCAAGCTATAGCAAGTTACGAAATGTATAACTTGTTTTGTTTATCATAGATATACCATTGAAGGTTTTTGCAATGATATAGATTGCAGAGGCTTTTACTATATGGTGAAACTGAACTGAAATTAGACCCATATAGCTATATTGTTTATTTGACTGGATTTGAAGATATTTACGTATCTAAAAAATTCATGCTTTCAAACTAATAGAAATAAGTTTCATAAATGCTCTTTAGTAGAATTGGAGTTTAGATCTAGTTTCTGGTCTATCTACCCTTTACTGATGTGAGCTAATTAGCTTGAAACCATGGTTTAAAGGTTGGAGACAATTTGAAAGAGATATTTAACTTTATCTCTCTCAGTGTTTATGTAAACTAAGCTTGATTGTGAGCTACTGGTAAAGCTCCATCTAGTAATATATATATATATATGTGTGTGTGTGTGTGTGTGTGTGTGTGATGATAATCAGGACTAACTGATGAGTGCTTGTTCAGCACAAAATATGTATATTGGTGATTATTAACCTTTTCTACATGTTTGTGATCATGTGTATCAGTGATATGAGATAGTGTGGATAGTTGAGGGTGCTTGAAAGTCTGAGTTCATATCCCCTATATTTACAATTAGGTTCCAGGTATATGAAGAATGCCTGTATTCCAAATATTTTTTATTACCTAATTACTTTTTCCAGCTTTGGTTTATTTTTTTTTCTTTCTATCCCATTTTAAGAAAAGTTATTTTCATAGTTCCAATTTTATTATAAAAACCTAAACAAAAAACATCAAGACTTTATTATTTCACTTTCTTTATCTTTATTTTTTTTAATACTCTTTATATAATTTTCTTGAGTCTTTTTCAATATTTTTAGTTCCTAAAATAAAAAAAACTGTTTGAGTACATTTATTGCTCTCTTTAGTGCCAAGTTCAATAATAAGTATCATTTTATATTGATAAAAAAATCATAAATATAATATAAAATATCATCATGAAATTATTTTTAGTGGAAAACGTAAAATTTGTTAATGTTTATTTTTAATTACCTTTAGAAAAATTATGTAATATCCATTTATAAGTCAAAAGTACTTATCAATAACATTTTTTTAATAACAATTGTATATTACACCATTTGTCATTAGCATAAAATGTGTGCTTTTAAATGCTAATGAGATAACTAAATAGAAGTAAACAGAAAGATATCATAGTGAAAAAATATGCTAATATCTCCAAAAATATATTTAGATTAAACGGAGTGTCTTCAGTTATACAATATATGTTAAATGAAATACTTTCATTTATTTATGGGAACAGAGATAAATTACTTTTATGATGCTGCTAGGAATTCCAGGGGCTAAACAAGTTTTCTTTATTAACATATATAATAGTTCTTTTCAATGAATAATATTTCTGTAATGTAATTTTTACTACATCACTTCTATGCAAGCTAGGGACTGTTTTCTATATGCTTTCAATAACATCTTGTGAAGAAGTGCATTTATAAACATATGACCAAAGATATATGAAAAAGATGTATAATTTCCAAGATGCACATTTTGTGTGAGCACAAGATGTTAAAAGTGGGTAGAAACCGGTCCCTACATGGGTGAAATTGATGTAATGAAAACTGCACTACATAAATATTATTCAATTAAGTGGATAATTTTTAGTCTAATGAGTGACTAAAAATTATTAATAGCACTTTTGTGTTGGATTTAGATGAAGTAAAAGAAGGTTCTCTTCTACTTCAAATCCAGATTTTTATAAGAATTTAGCCAGAAAGCTATATTTTATAGATATGAGAATGCAAAAATCTACAGTTTTTTAGACATCCTGCAAATAATATTTAATATTCTTCCAAAGTGTATTAACGTAAAGATTTTATGGATTTTTAATTTGATAAAGAATGGAAATTAGAAGATTATATTCATGCAAATAGAGTTATCTTTATTTTTATGATGTTAACAGAAAACCACCAATTACTAAATGATAGTCTAGTGGCTAAGCAAATTTTTTCTATTAATATGTAAAATAGCTCTTTATCTTGGGTTTGGATGAAGTTACAGAAGGTCTCATTTACTTTAAAATCAAGTTGTTATAAGATTAAAGCAGAGACAGCTATTTTTAATAGATATAGTAATGTAGAAGATTAAGATCTTTTTTGACATTCTGCAAATACTAATTAATCTTCTCCCAGAGAGTTGTATATGTTAAATTAATCATTTTCATACATTTTTAATTTGATAAAGAAAATAATGAAAAGTTTATATTAAACCACTAATCATTAGATAATCACAATAGGACAATACTGTATGGAGAGTTTTGGCTCTGTGTATGAGTTTATATCCATATGAACAGAGATAACTTCAACTTTATGATAAAGCAGGGAACCATCCATTATTAACTGTCAGTCTTGAGGCTAAACAAGTTTTTCTATTAACCTATATAATTATAACAGTACTTTTATTTGGGGTTTAAATGAAATAAAATGTAATTCTCTTTTACTTTAAATTCAAGTTGTTATAAGAATTCAAATTCAGAGATTCATTTTTATAGGTATGAGAATGTAGAGACCTACTATCTTTCTTGGCATCCTGGAAATATTAATCTTCTTCCAGAGAACTGTATATGTTAAATTAAATATTTATAAAAAGGGTATTATTTCATAGTAAACTTGAGGTGGGATTATGGGAAGGATAATCATATTTATGTTATAAAGATTAAGTTGGAGACATTCTAAAAAGTGCAATGTGGAATGCTTTCATTGGTAAAACATAGCTGAAGATAAAATATAATAAAAAATGAGTGTTAAATAGATATTGAAGTCTTGTCAGAAAAAAGACATGTTACAAAAGTTAAAAAGACACATCACAAAATATCAAGTAACATTACAATGGACTAGCATGTTCTATATGCCAAATACTTGTGGTTCTTGGATTGCTTTGCCTTAGTTAAAATTATTTATAATGTATAATTATTTTTGTTTTTCTACCTCTTTTTTTTTTCTGGATTTGAATTTGACATAATCATTTGCACGTGACTGTTGCTATTAACTGATGAATCTAGAAATGAAACTTTTTGAGAACTATAAATTATTACATATGTTGAAGTTTCTTTAAATGAATTTCATTAATACGTAAGTTTTTTTTTTTGCAAAGGAATTTGTTGCAACAAGTTTAAAATTTTTCTGGTTAGTCTTTTATCCCGTTGATCTCCAGTGATTTTATTATTCCACCTTTTAGTTGTCTGTATTTTGGCTATTCTTTGGATGCTATTGTATATATTTAAAATGTACAACTAAAGTTTTAAAAAAGGTAATAAAAAGTGACTGATAATTATTCTTAAAACAAAAGCAGTTCCCTCCTTTAGTAATATCTGTAGTAAATTAAATAATAAAAGATTACCATGTGGTAATGTACTATTCAAGTTAAAAGCCTCAATTTTAAAAGATCTTATAATATTGAACCAAATCTAACCTGTTTAAATAGTTATATAGATCAAACTCTAGGTCAGTAATTATATATTTTAATACTCTCAGTTATTTAATAATTATAGGCATCCTTTCTTTCCTAGCTAGTAATGTATATAATAACAAATAATTTAATTCCCTAGTTTACAAGTAAAGAATGCTTATTGTGAATAATTAATTCTACAATACAAAATTTGTAATATAAATTTGCATAGTGTATATTAAATAAATCAATACAGAATAAGGTTATATAGCATTTGATAAATTATGGATTGTTTGAGCTAAATAAAATTATCTGATTAAGTTGAAAGACATTTTTGGGTATATAACATCTTTTATTTTATAAAATGTAAAAAAACCATTAATTGTAGTTTCTATACATACATATCCTTACACACAGAAAGGTTTATATAACAATATATACAGAAAAAACACTGGATTTAACTCTACAATTTTCCATATATCAACATATAAATAAATAAATAATAGCTATAGTTAGCTTGTCATAACTAACATCTTTTGTAGTAAACATGTCGCAATTTGGCTATATATATATATAATTAAATATTTTTAATAACTTTGCATAATATTATGTTTGGTAAAATAAATTATTCTTCTTTCATAAGCTATTTGTTTGGTGTAGGAAATTTCCAGTGCCTATTACCATAATCATAATATTTTTATAATACATTTATTTAAGTAATGTACATATCTTATATGTATATATACCCATGTCAAATCAATATATTTATTGGATGTTCCTGTATATTAGGATATGGCATGAGTCAGTTGGTTGGACATGTTGATGTTTATCCTAATGGTGGAGAGAGGCAGCCTGGATGTGATCAATCTCTATTTTCCTATATTGTTGTTGAAGGCATATTTAAAGGTAGGATTTAAAAAATAATAATTATTATAAAATATTAATCTTTCATATATACATATGATATATGATATGTTGAAACTTATGATACTGATATACTTTATTTCGAAAATTATATTAATTTTTAATATATATAATAGTCAATCCTGACAGTTTTGTCTGAGAGTGAGGCAGTTAGTATAGATTAGTTATTATCCTAAATAAAGAGCTTTCTAATTAAATAATTACAAATGGAACACTTTACAAACTATATATATATAATCTTAATTATAATAAACTAAAAAATAAAATATTATAGTTATTATGTATAATAAAATATAACTATATAATTCAAGAATGATAACTTATTTAAATAGGATTTAACAATTGAAAATCAACTATAGTTGAATTTTTCAATTAAAATAAATTATAATTTAGAATTGTTAGGAAAAGCAGGGTTAAGTACTCACTATTAATTTATTATGAAAATAATAGGCATTATATATGATAACCTATTTCTGAATTGTAAACTCTGGCAATAAAGGGTTCTAAGTTCTACTCAAGATTCTCTTCATCAGTAATTCCAAGTTCTCAAACATGTAAATCACAAAAAAACAAAACAGTTATTTAATTATTAGCTATATTAAAATGATTTTATTTGCTTTAGTTTAAAATGCAAAATATGGGATGCATATTTAAATATATCTTTTGCAATCAATAAGTAAATCCATAAGTACATACGATTATACTCTGAATAAGCAATAATTATAATAACTCTTTTACATATATATATATATTGTAATGGGCACACATGCTGTTACATTAAAATTAAAAATAAAAAGTTCACAAATAAAAATTTGTTTTTAAAAATTGAAAATTAAAAGTCATCTAAACTCGTATATACATAAAATCACACAGACGGAAAAATATTAAAAGTAAACTTTATTTATAAAAAAAAAAAGGACTTTCAAACTAAATTAAAAAAACAAACTTAGAAGATTTAAAGATAAAAATATATTTTTAAGAATGTACAAAATTTAATTCTATTGTGTAAAAGGCTAAAAATGGAAATGATTATTTTTAATTAGTCTAAGTAAACTAGCCCTTGGGAATTTCAAAATTTATAATTTAAGGTCAGATAGGAGATAAAAACTATAAGAACAGAATAACCAATAAAATCCCTCAGGAAATGGACCATAGTGAAAGAATCATCATCATGATGTCATGTTCAGATAATCTGAAGGTTTGATATAAAAATGAAAATATTTGAAATAAAAGTCAGTTTCAGTTTTTCAGTGAGTTTGGTGTTGAGTTTTGGGGAGAGTTGAAAGAGAAGGGATTAAAAAGATGCACTTTCAATCCCTTAAGTTTTTCTAAAAGAAAAATGAAATAATGTTTTTTTATATTGTGGACCCCAGGACACCAAGGTCCTGCCATAAAATCCTGCAGAGAACTATAGCAGCTAGAGCAAAGGACCTCTGGATGAATACCAACAGAATAGCTAACAGCACACCAGTTTTCCCAGGATGATGTGGGAATTAGAAACAACATGGGATCTGAATTACAAGCAACTATAAATAATGGACTTATAGTAAGAACTCTAAATAACTCATGAACTTTAAATATAAAACTTCTTCCAGTATTTAAATAAAAATATAAATCCCTACCTGACCAAACTAAGTCATTTTTTAATAATTATTTTTATTATATTTATTTTTAAATCATTTCCATTAATTTATTTATTTTTGTCTTGTTGAGTGTTTATTATGATTTTTTTTTATTAAGCTAAAACTTTTAAATTATGTTAAAATTAAGTTGTATGTAAATGGTTGCATAGATTTGTAAAGTTATGTTAGTTTAAGGGAGGGTTAATCACAGGTTATTTGTTTCACAGTTAAATTGGGTTAATGAGTTGGATGTATTGGTATAATTAGTAAATGTAGTAAGAAGATCCACTACGTGCAGGATCACATTATATGCCAGACTTGGGCAAAATAGTCCCATTTCTTATTGACCATTGGAGGCAGACAATATCCCCTGGTCCTTAGATTACCCCTTTAGTCTATGGAATGGGATAGTAAGTCAGCAAAAAGGACCGCAATCCCTTCCTATGGAGTTTTTTTATTGTTCTTCTCACCAGAAAGACAAAGTATTCCTGTACTGAACGAGGGACATTTCTTCTAAATAACCATGCTATTTAGATGTACATTTCTAACAGTATGATATTATGCTGTCATATTCATGCTGCATTGAATACATTGATATATCAGCTAGATTAGCATTAGTTTGACTGCAAACTTTTGGCCTGGGGTTAAATAAATGGTATAGAATATTTTCTTCTCGAGTGCAATCTATGTAGTCTATCCATACTCAACACTCTAATAAGATATTAATTAATCCATCTGTGCAAACTTCTAAAATAAAAAGTTAAAATATAGATTAAATCAAATTCTAAAATAAATATTATACTAAAATAAATAATTTTGAATTTTATATATGTGCACAATAAATGTTTTTGTAAATTGTTAATCTCTGCAATGGCTTATTTATATTTTTTATTATCTTTCTTTTTTAAAAAAGAAAATATATATTATCTCTGCTGCTCCATGAGCTGGTGACTGGGACATTTTGATGATATTTATTTAAATTCTGAAACTTACTGTATCTGCTGGCCTATATAAATTTTCAGGTTCAATTGACCTGATGGTGCCCTGGTGGCAGCATTAAAATGAAAGAGTCATTGCATCCCCAACCATTATAATATATATATGTAAAGAGTATTATTTATAAAATTCTAAATTATTAATGTGTTATCTTTTGGGCAATTAATAAGCATGAATACAAATATATTCATTTTGGTTAAAACTCAATCAAATCCATTTTATATAAACTTCACTGATTAAATTAAATAGCTTATAAGTTAGCCAGATATACAAATAAATTATTAAAAAGCTCAAAGCCACTAGAGGGCGCAGGCTAGATCTGTTCTAGAAAAGAAGTTGGCTAAAATGGATAATTATAGAGAGAGGATGAAGTTGAATAGTAAATTGTTGGAGGATATTAATAAAAATGGAAGAGATGGGAGTAAAAAATTTTGGAATTATATTAAAAGGAGAAATGTAGGGGAAAGAGAGATAGTATTAATAGATGATGAGGGAATAGAGTGTAGCTCTAGAGAAGAGGTAGAGAGAATCTCAAATAGATATGTAATGGATATAGAAAAGATGTTAGATGTGATGAAATTAGTGATAGAAAACATGAAAGCAGTTAGAAATGGGAATATTATGTTCACAAAAACTGAACTGAATGAAGCAGGGAAGAGGTTGAAAAGTGGAAAGGTGAGAGGTTTAGATGGATGGGCAGCAGAAATAATAATGAATTTAGGGCATAGAGCAAAAGCAAAGTTATTGTCATGTTTTAATAAGATGGCACAGAAGAGAGTTTTTCCGGGTAGCTGGAGTAATACAAGAATAAGATTATTATTTAAAAGAAAAGGTAAGGATTATAGAAAGTTAAATAATTATGGACTGATAGTGGTAACATTAGTTTTATATAAAGTTTTCTCATATATGGTAGCTGGAAGAGTTATAAAATGGATGGAAGAGAATAATGTAGTGGGGGAAATGCAAAGAGGTTTTAGGTCAGATAGGCATGTAGGAGATAGTTTGTTTGTAGTTACACAACTTATGGAGATGAGTAGGAATTCAGGTAGATCATTATATGTGAGTTTTATAGATATAGAGAAAGCATATGATAGCATAAATAGAAATAGATTATGAGTAAGGTTAGCAAATTTGGGAATGGGTGAAGCTTTAGTAAATATTAAGAAATTATTGAAAATAATTATTATACTTACCAATTAGGGGGTATGGAATCAGTTAAAGTTAAAAATGGGGTGGGATTAAGGCAAGGATGCCCTATGTCACCTATTTTGTTTTTATTGTTTTTGAGTGAAATGGAGAAAGCAATAGAAAGACTAGGAAGAGGAGTAAAGATACCGTTAATAAGTGGCAAGGGAGTATATACTTTGTTGGGTCTTTTTTGCGGATGATATTTTTTGTGTGCAGAAAAAAAAGAAGATATGGAAATTATGTTGAGGACATGTGCAAGGGTGGGTAATGAGATGGGGATTAAATTTAGTGAAGAAAAATCAAATATAATGACGGTTAATACTGGGGAAAGAGAAGATGTAGAATTTTTATTGGGGGATATAAAGTTAAGTGTGGTGGATAGATATAGTTATTTGGGAATCATCTTATGTAATCAAGAAAATTGATTGGTTGAATGGGAGAAAAAATTGGTAAATGAAGGGTTTGGTAAAGAAACTAACAGTATTTTCATATAATAAATATGATGTAGCCAGAATTGTATGGAAAAGAGTTGCAGTAGCAGGGTTAACATATGGTAATGATGCCTTATATGTTAGTAAAAGGGTTTTAGATTATTTAGAGAAAGTACAAAGGAAAGTAGGAAGACATGCATTAGATGCAGAGATGTGGACAGCAAAGGAGGAAATTCAAGGAGAAATGGAATGGTCAAGTTTTTATATGAGAGATGCAAAAAGTAAAATGAAAATGTTTGGTAGGTTGCAGTTTATGGATAGTAAAAGAATAGCCAAAATAGTGTTTAATTGGGTTATGAGTAAAGGGCAGGTAACAAGATGGGTGAGAAAGGTAATGCAGTATGAAAAAGATTTGGATAAAGAATTTATATCAGTATACTTGTATAAAAGGTGGGATGATTGTGTTAGGAGGATTGTTGAGTGTTATAGTGGTAAAGAATGGGATAAAAGAATAGAAGCATTAATAAAAAATAGGGAGTTGGGAGGGATGGAGAACTAATATGGAGAGTAAGAAGAGTTTAAATATATATAGAAGTAAATGGAATATTGGATGCGAGTTAATTTATGATAATAGTAAGGAAAGTAGTTTATTGTTTAGGGCTCGAACGGGATCTTTAGCAACAACAGAATATACATATAAATGGAAAACTATGGGTGATTTAGCGTGCAAATTGTGTAAGGAAGATATAGAAAATATTAGGCATCTGTTAAATGCTTGAAAGAAGAAAGGGTACAGATAATGAAGTTATGGGAGAATAGGTATGAACAAAGTGAGTATACAGAAAGTGAGTTATTAGTTTTTATGCTGGGTTTGCAAAAAAGATAAAGGGGATTTAGATATAAAGGCCATAGAGTTGACAAAAGATTATGTTGTGGAAATGGGATGGGGTGAATATGGGAAGACAGAGTGTGGAATGGAAAATAAAGTGTTTAACAGGTTTATCTGGGCATAATTGCTGAGATATTCTTGACTTCATTTAAGGAGAAGTCAAATACACCACATCACATCACACTTCTAGCTCCACTAATTAGTATTAATGTTTAATTTAAATGGTTTTCTTTTGAAGTCAAAATCCTTAATACCAAGGGATTAATCTCTTCCCTCTCCTCCTACATCAGGAAGGATAAATCTATCATCTCAGAAGAAATTTATAACAACCTTGAAGAAATTGTCATAAATCCTAATACAGAAGCAGCCATTTACAATTCACAGAATTTTTCAAAATCTTCACCCTCACTAAGAAAACCACTTTCTAAATCATCTTTCATGAATGAGAAAACTCAGGAAATCTGTCTCCTAGGAATCCAAATTCCAATTTTCACCAAAAAAGTGACCAGGAAGCAGACACAGGAGAGATTGTTATAACCAAGGATTCCCAAGCTTAGAGGAACCATTAATTTTTCTAAAAAATTCCTAAGTTATAATAAAACATCCTCTAGTAATAACAATTTGGGGAAAACTCAAAGGAACTCTATGGGGATTCCTATTTCTGATAGGACTCCTCCCTAAAATCAATCTGCCTTTACCTCTAATCATAAAGGCAGCTATGCAAACATTACCCAAAGAGGCCTAGAAGAGCCTAATGCTATCCATTGGGGAAACATTCAAAACAATGGTGCCATTTTCAATTTCCTGGGTAATGAATTTGATAAAAGTACCCTTATTAATTCTGCTCAAATTAATCATCATATTACACATATAGATCATGCCAACTTAAATGACATTATAGCCAAGTTTAATTCCATGATCCCTTCATAACTCCACAGATCCTTTTTGAATTTTCACAATAATAATTCATCAATTTTGGCCATAACCAACTTTAATTGTGACTTGTTTAGATTCCCAGTGTAAGAATTTTGTATGATTTAACAACTAAAAAGCTGTGGAAACTAGTCTACAAAATTCTGACACCCCCCAACAATCATTACATAGTAGTGGAATTCCATACCCTGACCCACAAGTTATTGTTCCAAAAATCTATAAAATCCTTAAGTGACAAAATCCTAGTTCATGTTGACATGAATAGACCTTCCATTCTCACAGGCAAAATCAGAAACTGCTTTATAAATTTTAAGGAAGCAGACCTACAGAAATTAACTCAAATCTTTTGGTTCCATCTCCAATTTTAAATACCTATTGGATAATAGAGCTGACACACTTGTCTACACCAATATGGCCACCTTCAATTTCATGCTTAATAAAGGTATATCTCCAATGAATATTCCAACCCTACACCTTACAGATATCTTCTTCCTAATCATATTGTTTCACAGTGTTTCTCCCCAATGCTTTTTCTGCAGACTGAGAACACACCTAGTTAGGGATTCTCCCACTAGACATTGTCGGCTCTGAAATCAGACAAAGTCACACTCCCATCAATGCCACACAGACTGCTTTTGATAACTCAGCTACTGTCATCCCTGGAGATACCAATTTTGAAATGGATCTCGCAATAAAACAAGACCACACCTCATCTGGACTCAATTGAAGAAATAAAATCAATCCCCATGCCTCCTTTAGTTACCTCACAGAATTCCTTTTATCTAACCAATGATCTGGATTCTACAATTTCAGAGGAACCAATGTTGGTTAGACCCCCAAAAAGGAAAACTAAGAAAAATGGAACAAAACTGAGAAAACATGGTGTTACAAACTACACCTCTAAATTGGTAGAAACCAATAAAAGTTCCCCAGAGACTGATGTTTTGGCCACTCCACACACAAAAAAAAGTTGAGATCTTACTCCATGTCTAATCCTGATTGCAGTTTTATTACCCCTACCAGATATACACCAATCCCAATCAATCCCGAAGCATCTCTCTAGACAGAAATATCCAAATTACTAAAAATTCCAAAAACAGGAATTTCAGAGATAAAGCTACTGAGGCCTCAATCAACCAAAAAGAGAAATGAAGTGAAACCCTGTTACCTATCTATCTTTTCAAGGAATTTTGAAGCAATGGCCATTCACACCATCCATCCTAATCTCAGACAATCCCCTGCATATTTCCTCATCCATGATGAAACTGAATAATCTCTAAATTTAATATCAGACAGCAAAACACATTAACAAGTGCCAATGCAATATCAAATTGGATCATCCAATCCTCTCCCCACATTGTATGTCTCTGTACTAAACTACATTCTCTATCAGACCCTAGGATCCCATGCCTTTTTGAGAAATTTGGTTACTTTTATCACTTGATTCCCCAGGGTCTTCCTTCTTGTCATGCATTTCTACAAAAGAAAGGGAGATTTATAAGGATCTACTTCCTTTGTAAGACCTGTCTTATCCAGTATTAAAAAACTCTGCTCCTATTATATAATCAAGAGACTTTTAATCTTCACCTATATTAATTGATTATCTTTGTTACAGTCTTATTTCTACCCTAATTTACTATAGTAGTATTTATGTAACATTATTTAAATCCGATATATTTTAATGAACATCCCTCATTATAAATATCACATTTTTCTATAGGTTTCCCATTCCCTAAAACAACATATCCTACTAAATGTACAATGATTAAACCTAATAAAGTATACTTTAATTTAAAAAAGCTATAATTTTTTTTATTATGAGAGAGACAACTCTTGTAAAAATAAGATATTAGATGATAGTCAACTTTATCAGTGGTGCTAAGCTTCAAGGTCAGCATCTATAAATAGGGTTAAGTTTAAATCCTTTTTTAAATTAAATAAATTTTACTTAATGTATTTTAATGTGTAAAAGAATAAAATACACACTGTTATTAAATGCGATAATTTTTGTAATTAATATACACACATTATGCATTTAATTATATTTAGGTAATAAAAATATAAAATGGCCTTTTTTTTTTTTTTATAAAAAAAACCCTCTGCTCATTATAAAGATGTTTCCAACATTTCCTCATAGAAGAATAGTGAAGAAAAAGACACTAATTACCAGGCTTGCTAATTGTCAAATAATAAAGATTCGAATAGTTTTTAATCATTGATTAAACTGTAGCTTAAAATAAGATACACATAATTAATCAATATGATGTTTTTTACAATTAATACATACACATGTACACTATATATATATATATATATAGAGAGAGAGAGAGAGATAATAAAAAGATATAAATAGCCCAGTGTAGGGCAGAAGTCTCACCAATGCTTACTAATCAATACTGAATAGATAGCAAGGTCCTATGGATAAAGTATCTTAAAAAATATTTTCCAAGAGGTTTCAATTTCATTTAATCAGTCTGGATTTGAATCCCAAGTTGTAAGAATGGCAAATGAAAGAACCATGAAGCTCTTCATACTTACTTACATATCATCATCATCATCAACCATTATCCCACTGCAGGATGAAGGTCTCTCCAAGTTTAATCCATCTTCTTCAATCTTTAGCTTCTTTTCTCCACACCACCCCTGCACACTTTCTTATTTCATTCATCCATCTCACATGTGGTCTCTTTCTGGGTCTTTTACAATCTCTTGGAATCCAGTTTAAAATTTCAATTGTCCATCTATTATCATCTCTTCTAGCAATATGTCCAGCCCAACTCCACTTCAATCTTTTAATTTTTTCAATGAGGTCAGTAACACCTGTTTGTTCTCTTATCCATACATTGCGTTTTCGATCTCTTCTTGTTACTCCCAACATACATCTCTCCATACTTCTTTGAGAGGTCTGAAGTCTCTATATTGCTCTTCTATTGAGTGTCCAAGTCTCAGATCCATAAGTAAGAACTGGTAAAACACATTTGTTAAAAACCTTCCTTTTCAAACACATAGGCATATTTCCTTTTAGTATCAAGTTATTTCTACCAAAAGCACTCCAACCAAGTTTAATTCTATGATTAATTTCCTCCATTATGTTTCCATCTGTATTAATAATCTGACCAATGTATTTGTAACTGTTAACTTCTTCTAATTCATCATAATCAATCTTTATTTTCATATTTTGAGCAAATCGATTAAACATTACTTTAGTCTTTTTAACATTTATCTGTAGTTCTACTTTCCTACTTTCATCTGATAACTCCTGCAACATTTCCTGCAGCTATTTGCAAAAACAACTACATCATCTGCAAAATCTAAATGACTTAAATAATCTCCATTTACTTTCACTCCTTTAGTTTCCCATTTTAATCCACAAAATACTTCTTGCAGCGCTGCTGTAAAAAGTTTTGGAGATATGGAGTCACCTTGTCTTACACCTTTCTCAATGTTGACTTTCCCAGTATCATTATGTAATCTAATTGTTGCTGTTGCATTTTTATAAATATTCTTTAAAATATGACAATATCCTGGATCTATACCTTGATGATCCGATGCTTTAATCACTGAAAAAATGTTTATAGAATCAAATGCCTTTTCATAATCTACAAATCCAAAACATAATGACAACTCATATTCATTTGTCCTTTCTATAACTTCTCTCAATACCTGAATATGATCTACTGTACTAAAACCACTTTTAAATCCAGCTTGTTCTCTTGGTTGGTGGAAATCCAATGTTCTCTGTAGACGAATTGTAATTATCTTGGTAAAAATTTTATATAAAACTGATAAAAGGCTGATAGGTCTGTAATTTCTAATATCTTCTTTATCATCTTTTTTAAATATTAATATTATTACTGCATTCTTCCAATCATCCGGTACATCTTTATCATTTAGACATTTAGTATATAACTTTGCTAAAAAAAATTCTGTTTCTTCACCTGCTTCTTTTAATATATCAATTATAATTCCATCATTACCTGGAGCCTTTCCTTTCTTCATACATTTAATTGCATTTCTCACTTCTTCATTTAAAATTCTGGGCAATTCGGAAGATGTAATAGATATAGGAGGTACTTGTTCTTTATTACTATATAATTCTTGATAAAAATTTTCTACCAATTTCATGATGTCATCTCTCTTTTTAGTAATAATTCCATATTTTTTTCTTACTGCAGATATAAATTTCCTACCAATACCAAAATGTTGTTTTACATTCTTAAGACTTTTATTTTCTTCTACAGCTTTTCTTGCTAGTTCACAGTTATACTTTCTTATATCATTTTCAACTCTTTTCCGCACCATTTTACAAAATTCGAGATATTCAATTCTTTTTAATGCCTCATTGTTGTATATCTTCATAGTCCTTCTTTTCCTCATAAATTCTCTAGTCTCAGTAGAAATTTTATTGGTCAATTGCTGCTTTTTTCTATCAGCTATTTTTATTGCAGTTTCTAAAAGTGTATCAGTTATTTTCATATTAATTCCATTCAAATCTGAATCATGTTCAAAATCTAGTAATACTTGAAAACGATTTGTAAGTTCTAATTTAAATTCATTAGAATGTTTCTGAAGATTAGGAATATCAACTGTAAATATTGTTTTTCTTAATAATATTTGTCTTTCTAGTTTTACATTAACATGTATCTTGCACCTTACTAATCGATGATCACTTCCTGCATTAAATCTATTAAGAACATTACAATCTTGAAATATGTATTTCCTGTTAGTCAAAATATAATCCAATTCTGCTGTACCTTCATTTGGATGCTTCCATGTCCATTTTCTTTTAGCATTTTTCTCAAAAAAAGAATTCATAATATAAAGTTTTTTTTTTCTGCAAACTCCACAAGTCTATGTCCTCTCTCATTTCTATTACCATAACTAAAATTACCTACAGCACTTTCATCTTTCATTTGTTTACCAATTCTAGCATTAAAGTCTCCCATAACAATTTTAAAATGTTGTTTACTCTGATCAAAAGCCTTTTGTACATCCATATAAAAATCTTCTATTTACTTCATCACTATGAGAACTTGGGGCATAAATCTGAATTATCTGCATTTGGTATCTGCTATTAAGTTGTATAACTAATCTTGCCACTCTGTCTGATACACCATCAATCTCCACAATATTGTTCTTCCACTTTTTATTATAATGAATCCTACTCCACTTGTATTTCCAATATTTGTGCCTTTATAATAGAATATATGTCCACTTTTTAAATCAATTGTCTCTTCACCTTTTCTTCTAACTTCACAAAGTCCAATAATATCCCATTTAATATAAGAGAGTTCTTCTTCTAATTCTTGCAATCTTCCTTCACTTGAAAGTGATCTGCAGTTGTAAGTACCTAAATAAAAAGTTGTCATCAAATGGCAGTCTGGGTACGCAATCAGGGGATTCTTAGCACCCTCTGCCTTCAGCCACCAACCGCTACCTTGGTTGGTGACTTTACAGCCTCCTGGGAATAAGGGCCATGCTTTATTTTTGTCTGTCATAATTGTATATATGTATTGGAAAAATATTTATCATTTACACAAACATTCATTCTGCCCTATCAGGCATTGAGAAGAAAGACCATGGTGTTTTTTGATCTTAAACTCAGAGGTAAAAAGCCAATAAAGTCACCACGCTAGCTAATGCGTGTTGGTGAGCAGCCCATCCATGTTCGTATGCTATATGAATAAACACATAGTAATAACAGCTGCAACGACAAGAACGTATGGAGTGGACATTAGGAATTTGCCCTGCTCAGTTCCTTTAAAGCCTCCAAGAGGAATCAAAGGGTCTTCTTTCAGTTAATAGCAAACTCCTTTCTGCAGCCACCTACATATACATTTGTAAAAACAAACGTTTATTTTTATAAATGTTCTCAGTTATTAATGTTATTGTTAAACACCCACACATATTATTTCAAAAATGAACATTGTAAATTTAAATAATTATTGATATTGGGATTGTTTAAGTGGTGACTGGTTTTTAAATGTATATATGTGTGTATTATAATTGGCATCATCTGAAGATTGGAAACTGGTTAACAATCCATCAGCCAAAGAAACTCATTTTGTTCTTAACATTATCACAATATTTAATTTGATAATAAAGTTTGAATAATTTACAGTAAATTAAATGAAGTCTGTTTTATATCGGCTTAATGTAAAGATAGATCTCTTAATCAGTCTCATTTTATAAATAATAAAAATAATGTTTGGTTCTTATTTATTTATTTTCAAAAATATAACACAAGAGATTCATTTGTAATGTAGAAAATCCAGAAAATGCATTGAATTACTAATAATTATGTTAAATGAATATATTTCGTAAAAATTATAATTAAATATGAAAGAAAACAAATCTCTTGCAAACATTTCAGCATATTGTTTTGATAAATTAATTGGTTGAGTAAAAACATTAAAGTATATATCAATATTAAAATCTTCATCAATAACTCCCTTGTAGATGGGAACGCTATTTATGAAATATGAAAAACATTTTTTTTTTATCCACAGGCAATTCATAAAAAAGAGAGAAAAATAATTTTCAAACATTGAAAAATAATTAGAGAACAGATGTTGAAATTTTATTAATAGTTGTTACTGAGCTTTGAGGTCAAATCAAGCCAGAAAATTGAAATTTAGCTTAAACTAAAGTGCTAAATAAACTTTGGAAAACTTTTAATAACCATAGGTAAGAAATCTTTCAATGAAGCTATTATAGTCTATATAATGATTGACTAGAAGTTTTTAAAAGTGTAAACTATTATTAACTCAATGTTATATAGTTTCTCAGAGGCAAAATATTCTACAATGTTGAATTGTAAAATGATAATCTGTTGCCTATTTTAATGTTTGATAAGTTAAATTGAAGTACAATTATCCCAATATGCTAAATTGTCTGCCTATAGTGATGGATTCCTGAAAAAAAAAAGAAGCCTAATATTATGGGGAAATACTATGCTGCAATTCTGAATAATCTGTGTGAAAATTCAAATAATATTCTACCGATTTTTGGACAGCAGTATTGAAGAAAAAATTTTTTTTTCAAGACTTGCCATAGATAGTGAACTGTTTAAAATTATAACTATATCTGTTATTATCACACATTATGTGCACAAATTTTAAATCAATTAATTTGTAAAAGTTAACACTTTATTCAATTTTTGAAAAGTCTAAATTTATGATTATTATTATCAGATTTGAAATACCAGGCACTCATACGTGGAGCCTAACTGTAAATATAGGGGATTTGAACTCAGACTTTCAAGCCTCTTCACTAACCACACTATCTCATACTACTTATACACATGACCACACACATGCGGAAAAGATAAATAATCACCAATATACATATTTCATACTAAACTAGCACTCATCAGTTGGTCCAAATCATCTCCCATACACACACACATATATAATCAGTGCTCAGTTTATATTAAGATAGCAAATCATTACACTTTAATGTATTTAAATGGATACTGTCCTATACATGAGGGGTCAGAGTGACTTGAGGTCAACATGGGCATGACAACAATATTGGCATCAGCATGGGATTTGGAAATTCTATCATCATATTTTTAATGGTATGGATGGCTGAAGAGTTGGAGTAGATTGGTGCCTGTCCATTAAAGTGTAAGGATTTGCTATCTTAATATAAACTCAGCACTGATTATATATATATGTATGGTAGATGGTAATTTGGACCAACTGATGAGTGCTGGTTTAGCACAAAATACATATATTGGTGATTATTTATCTTTTCTGCATGTGTGTGGTCATGTGTATCAGTAGTATGAGATAGTGTGGTTAGTGAAGAGGCTTGAAAATCTGAGTTCAAATCCTCTATGATTACTATTATAATTGACAAGTTAATTGTTTATTTATTTCACTCTTGGTACAGATATGTATAATTTTTTTCATGTAACAGTTTGAGTAAAAACTAAATTGCATAAAGAAAAGCAAAGTTGATTCATTTTCTTTTGTAGTAATTTATCTTCTAGATTCTCTTCCATTGATTTGCAATAGGAAAATGGAACATATTTGTAGAATTATTTTCAAAATAAATTCAATACTTTAAAATAGTTAGATATGCATTTGAATCTTGTGTTTCTTCTCTGTTAACAAACTAAAGGATGAGCATTTTTTGGCATATGAATTTATTCAACTTTTTTGAATACTTAATATATATTTAATCTTATGATATAATAATATTATTATTTTTACTATTATTAATAATATTATTTTTTATTAATAAATTAAGAATGCTTATTTTCTTCCTTCTTTCCTTTATTTTTTATATACATCTGAAACTAATCTTTATGGTACTTACTTAATTAGTTTAAAGTTGTATAAATATCTGTACAATTCTTGTCATAAACCTATGTGTTATGCAATGAGTCAACTATCAGAAGCAATAATAAAAAGAAATGCAAAAATTTTTATATAATGGTTTAAACATAGGATAGTATTTTTGCAAAAAACAGTGTCATCATTATTAAATAGATTTTTGATTTATAGAAAGCTTTTTTTTAGTATTAGATAACCTTTTAGTCAACCAAGAGAATCAGAAAATGTAATCATTATCATTAGAGGAATGAACTGTAATTCTTTTATAAATAAAATCATCATTATTATTTTTATAATTATATAATATTTGAAAATAATGAAAAAATCATTACCATTTAGTTATGTTTGGCATACCAATACATATAAGTTGTATGTTTACTATTAATCAAACTCTAGTCAGTACATTACATTTGATGGCGTAAAATATATCAGATGAATTTTTGGAGTTGATTTTATATAATTTTTGCATATGTCATTACTTTTGGCATATACTTTTTATTTTATTTTCATGTGCACACTCCTGTTATAATATATACTGTACTGCTAAATGGAAAATATTTGACATTTAAAGATGGCATAGATAAAGTCATATAAAAAACTGATTTACTGCTAAGTATATTTAAAATAATTGTTTCGAAGTCTAGTAATTATGTAAAATAAATGACACCTATATAAATGTATTCTTATTAATGTTTAATCATCATACTTATATTTTGCTGCTTTAGGAGTTCGGCAATTTGTTGCATGTAACCACTTAAGAGCTATTGATTACTTCACTGAATCAATTACTTCAGAATGTCCATTTCTTGCCATAAAATGCGATTCATATGAAAAATTTAAAAATGGTGAATGTTGGAATTGTGGTATAAATAATGAAAATTGTGCAGAAATGGGATATCAGGCTAACAAGTACAATCTTGCTCGTGATGCAGCTACATCTAAAATGTATATTGATACTGGTGAAAGATGGCCCTTTTGTTGTAAGTATTTTAGAAATATTAAGTAGTAATTAGTAAAATAATTTTCTCAAATGTGTGTTTATAAATATATACACACAAATATAGTTTTAGGGTTTTCTCATATACATAGTTGCTTAGTATATTGGATGGATCTCATTTATAGTTTGCTTGAAACATCTATCTTACAAGCTATTGACATTGTTTGAGATATTGACAATAGAAAACAGACTCTTGCTGTTCATTATTTCAGATAATCTGAATGGGGAGATAAATAATGGACAGTGATTTCATATGATCTATTCTATTTTTGAATTGGCTATCATAATTAGTACCTAAACTGTGTGGGAGGTTATTTGCAATCTTTTCAACTACAAGTATTTCTAAAAATGACAAAATATATTAAGCAATTTATATTATCCAGATGAGATTCAGCAGAAATACCAATATCGTAATAATAATAGCAAGCCATAACACCATATGAGAACCTCAAAACTAAATTTATATATATAATCATGTAAAGTAGTTATACTAATATAAAAGTTTAAATTGATTGCTTGCCTATTTATATTATAAGTAAATATATGAAAATTTACCTTATAAATTCAATATTTACACTTATAAAGTCTATGAATATTTTCTAATTATATATCTATTTTTATAAGACAGACTTGTTTATCTGTAAAAAAATATTTAGAAAATTGTTATCTCCAGTTTTCATAAATATAAAGTATATATGGCAGGTTTAAGATTCATATAATATCTAAAATACTAAGCTAAAAGTAATTCCACTTTTAGTTAAAAATGAGTAAGAACTAATATTATTAATAGATATCATGTTTTCAGTTTACAGTTGCAGCTTTAGCTTGTTATTTGCTTAATTACATCATAACTGAAGATTATCTAAGTAAATACCTGGAAATTTCCATTATACTTTCAATATATACATATTCCCGCGCATATATATATATATATATCCAAACAAAAATAAACATATTCCCGCGCATATATATATATATATATCCAAACAAAAATAAATTTAATATATTTAGTAATTGCCTTATGTAAATAAACAACAATCAGATTTATTGTTTAGCATAAGATGTTTAAATATCAGAATGAATAAAACTGGAGCTGTAATCCATAGACTTTGAGTATCATATTCTATCATCCTATCGCTATATTATATTAAACTATATAGAACATAATCTGTAATGAAGATATGCTAATAGAATATAATTATATCATTAATAATTATTAAAAAATATTTTATTCTTTATGATTTGCTTTCATGTTTTGTCCATATGACATTTTGTGGTAAATGTAAATGAGTGTGAGTTAATTTATGATAAATAGCAAAGAAAGTAGTTTACTGTTTAAGGCTCGAACGATCTTTAGCAACAAAGGAATATACACATAAATGGAAAAATGTGGGTGATTTAGTCTGCAATTTATGTAAGAAAGACATAGAAAATATTATGCATCTGTTAACTGAATGTAAATGCCTGCAAGCTGAAAGAGTACAAACAATGAAGTTGTGAAAGAAGAAATATAAACAAAGTGATTATACAGAAAGTAGGTTTTTCATTTTTATGCTGCGTTTGGGAAAAGATAAGGGGGATTTATATATAAAGACCACAGAGTTGATAGAGATTATGTTGTGAAAATGGGATGGTGCAGGATACAGAAGAATTTGGAAAAACTTAGGGTGGGGAATAGAAAGGGAAGTTTAAAGTGGCTAACTATTTGGGCATAGTTGCTGAGAGATTCCTGACTCTGAAAAAGGAGAAATCATAGTGCATCACATCACATTGTACACAACAAGAATTAAGTAGATTGCAACTTATGGATAGTAAGAAAATAGCCAAAATAGTATTTAATATGGTTACAAGTAAAGGATAGGCAACAAGATGAGTGAAAAAGGTAGTATGATATGCAGAAGATTTGGATAAAAACTTTATGGTAGTATACTTGGGTTGATTATGATAAGAGTATTGTTGAGTGTTATAGTAGCAAAAAATGGGATAGAAGAATAGGTGCATTAATAAAAAAATAGGGAGATAGAGAGATGGAGAACTAGTATGGAGAGTAAAGAGAGTTTTAATATATATATATATATAATATATGGAGAGTAAAGAGAGTTTTAATATATATATATATATAATAAAACAAACCAATAGAATAAAACTATAAAAAATTTTAAAAAATGCCTATATAAAATTAAAGATTAATATCCTTTGTTATAGCCAGCTTCAGCGTATTCTGCCATCTTAAGTAGCAATACATCAATATTTAAGTATTATTAAACTCTCATACCAGTAATGCTCCCATGTGAATTACCTACTTTCCATAAATTGTGAATAGTAACACAATTACACTGTTTATTCAATACATTATCCGTACTATTTATAAAATATGACTCCTTAATTTTTCTTTTCTTCGAATCATTTTCCATATACAAAATAAAAACACTATCAAAGCAGAATCCTCCATTACAAGTCACTGCATCTTCTGCAAAAAGAGATTTATACCTATCTGCAGAATAACGCAGCTTATTATATAATAATTGATGCTCCGTAATCATCTGTTTCAATGCACATTTAGTTTCCCTGATGTAACTATATCCACTATGAAATACCACTTTATATATAATATTACATTTGTTGATTTTATCAATACAATCTTTACCATTAATAACTAATCTTCCAGTATTTGCACCAACTTTAAATGCAACATTAAAATCAGCAGATACTAATGATGTAATCTTATTACAAACAATATTATCCACATTTCCTTTTCCATATTATCTCTTCTCCATCTATTTCTAAACCTATATGGTGCACATGAAATATTTTTTCTACTATATCCCACACCCAATAAATCATTAACATACCTTTCAATATTAACCATTTTATCACTCTGAAATTTACACAAAACATCATTTTTAAAAAGAAGTGTTCTAAAACCAGCAAATTTATAGGTAAGTGAAACATTTGAATTTGGATGAACAACTCCTTTAATTGATAATAGTTTCAACACCATTTTATTATTAATTTTATTATCTTCTCTCCATAAAATCAGGTCAAAATATTTTATACTCTTCTCACTATCTTCAGAAGTAATAATCCACATTAACCCATCAATATCATTTAACTTAATAAACAGTTTTTGCACTATCACATCTGATCCTACAATACACACATCATCCACATACCTAAAATAACTTTTAACACTGATCAAAAAATATTATTTTAAAATCATCCCTTCATAATAACACATAACTACATATATTTGCTGAAACAGGCAAACCCATAGGCCAACCTTCATCCATCACATACAACCGATCTTCAAATGTAGCTATCAAATTCTGATCAATAAATAATAACAAATCCTTTACAAACATATGATAAAACTTGCATACTCCTTTTTCATATAAAACTCGATCAATAATGTTAATAGACTTCTTTCTTTTTATTGAACCATATAGCTCTGCAACATCCAATGTAAATAATTTATCATCATTATCCAAAACAATATTATCAATCTTTTTAACTAAATCAAATGAAGATCCAATTGTATAATCACCAAAACCCAATTCATCTTGCAAAAACTTTCCAACAAAAACTGCTGCATGATAATACATCCTCCAAAATCCAACATCTTTCTAATAGGTAATCCTTCTTTACGCACTTTTAAATTTCCAAAAATCCTTGGCATAATTGCAGCTGATGGATAAAGAGATAGAAATAACTTCCTATCAAACACTTGCTTTAAATATGGCTTAAGTATAGTATTAATAAATTTCAATCTCACTGTACCAATAGAATAAGCATTTATCAATTTAAATTTAAATTTTTGAATTTACTGATGAACCTTTTCTCTATATAAACTTTTAAACATCAAACATAATCTTCCACCTTTATCTTCTTTAATACATGTAATATTATTATCTGATAAATATCTTCTTATTAAATTAATTTGTTTATACCATGAATCATCACATTTTACATTAGAAATATTGAACGATGATATTTTAGAAATCATCTTGTCTCGAGCATGATGCATCTCACAAGCACTTTCTATTGCTGCAATCACTTCTATTTTATAGTTTTTAATTGGACCTCCAACAAACTTTATTCCTTTCTCCAAAACTGAAGCGTCAAGCAAATCCAAAAGTTTTTCAATTAAACTCACTATATTCGATTCCTTTTTTTTAAAGCCATTCCTCTGCTGAGACTGTTTATTAAACAAAAATTAAACTTTTTATTATATTTCCGTATTAATCTCTGTTGTAAAAATTCTTTATAAAAATCAAAATTATTTTTGAAATCCAGCCAATTTTCAAATTCATTATCACAAATAATTGTTTCTAAAACAGTCTTATATTTTCAATTGATTTTAATTTTTCACAACATGAATTTATTACTTCAGTAATAATCAATTCTTTAGCATTACCAATTACCATTTTACGTCCACCAATTACAGCATTAATATTTATGCAACAATAGTTGGATAAACATTACTGCTCTGACAAAGTTTTAAAAATTCAATCCTGTGAGACAGTTTAATAAAACGTTTATAATTCCTTCTCCATTCAGTCAATATGAAGCAAAGAAAAGAAAGGGACTGATAAATATATTAACAGTGTTTTCATATAACAAATATGATGTAGCAAGAATTGTATGGAAGGTAGTAACAATAACAAGATTAACTTATATTAATGATATGTTATGTGTTAGTAAAGGAATGTTAGATTACTTAGAAAAAAGTACAAAGAGGAATAAGAAAGACATGAATTAGATGCAGATATGTGGATAGAAAAAGAGGCAAGTCAAGGTAAAATGGGATAGTCAAGTTTTTATATGAGAGATGCAAAATGCAAAATAAAAATATTCAATATATTGCAATTTATGGATAGTAAGAGAATTAACCAGTATAGTATTTAATTGGGTTAGGAGTAAAAGACAGACAACAAGATGGCTGAGAAAGATAGTATGGTGTGCAGAAGATTTGCATAAAGATTTTATGTCAGTATACTTGTACAAAAAGTGGATGATTGTGTTAGGATGGTTGTTGAGTGTTAAAGTGACAATGAATTGGATAGAAGAATAAATGCATTAATAAAAAATAGGAACCCTAGGGGAGATAGAAAATTAATATGGAGAGTAAAGAATTTAAATATATATTTATTTTTTACTTATATTATGACATGTTTTATCTGTTATATTTTAAACTATCTCCCTCAAGATTTTTCTTGTATGAAGTTTATATTACTTTATTATTGACTTGAGGTTTCTAAAATTTTATGACTTTTCTGATGAAAATAAAATTAATCATATGTGGAAAATAATATAAAGTTAAAATAAAACTATTAATTAATTGTTATTACATTATCATTTATTTTGATAAAATTAATGTCTTAAGATTAAATATAAGTAACAATGTGGTTAAATAAAATATATTGCCATTTCATATAAATAGCAATTGAGATTCTTTTTTTATCTTCTATAGAGAGTTTTACAAAGGGTTTGCACATTTATTTGTGTATAGCAAAAGAAAGAGAGAGAGAGAGAGAGAGAGAGAGAGAGGGAGGGAGGGAGGGAGGGAGAGGGGAAGAGAGAGAGGGAGGGAGGGAGGGAGAGGGAGAGGGAGGGGAGAGGGAGAGGGGGAGAGAGAGAGAGAGACGTAAATCTTTTAAAGGTTATAAAGTAATTGAACGTAATATGCAATCAATACTTTTTAAAATATAATTCTATATAAATAAAGTTAATATAATTTATAAATGTCATATTTAAAAAATAAATCGTTCGCAATATCTAAGATTCTTCTACCTGATATAATATTTAGGGCATATTCTGTAATGTGCAAAGTGGGAAGAGCAAAACACTACTAGTATCTCTCCAAAACTATTTAGACAGGAAGTTTGTAGATGAGTAATAGAAAACTAATAGGTAAAAAAATTGATAAATAATTAAATTGAAGTAAATGACCACATAAACCATTAATATGACTTCTTCACATCAAAGAAATTTATTGACACTCCAAGGTAAATATTATTTTTAACAAATTCAATGTTATCAGAAAAGTATTTAATATCATAATATTAAAACGGTTTGATTTCAAGTGGTCCTGATAGCCCTGTACAAAACCAAGTATAATCGCTTTTGTTTTATTTACATATATAGTGAAGTTATTTAATCTCAATCGGTCTTTCATAATAGACAAATCCTGTATTACAAGAATTCCCAAACGATATCGAAATAGATATCTTGAAAACCACAATGTCAGCATCATTACATATGCATATAAAGCTGAGTGTAGAGTCAGTTTGAAAATATAAATATATTACAGGCATAATGGACCTAAATATAAGCTTTGTAACAAGATCTCCAACTTTTATTATTTGCTTCTGATTATGTAGGTAAAAAACAATCTAATCCAAGAAATGATAAAAAATTCTATAGAAGTTGTCATTTATTTGTAAACTTTATTATCATGAGTACATATAATAAAATTTTAACTAAAGTAAGTGCTTATATTTATATACACATATTTTGCATCTATATATGTGTGTGTACTTATAAATATTGAAAAATTATCATATCTATAATAAAATTTATTTACAATATTTAAAAAGAAATATTTTTTTTGTCTTTTTTTAAAAAAAATTAAATTTTCTAAAAGTTTGTAGTAAAATATATTTTATCCTTTACAAATGAATATCTTTATGTGTTTGAATGTTTTGAATAAAAAGTCTAAATAAATAGAAAATTAATAAAAATAATAAATATGTAAAATTAATAATGAATATGTAGTGGAGCCATGAATTACACTATATTTTGGTCCAAGCCTCACCTCATGTTCAAACATATTCAAACGTGTATAAATATGTAAAATTAATAATGAATATGTAGTGGAGCCATGAATTACACTATATTTTGGTCCAAGCCTCACCTCATGTTCAAACATATTCAAACGTGTATATAGCATATAATAGTACATGTTTTGGTGATAACATTGTTTAAGATAGAAAACATTGTTTATTGAACTGAAAATGTATGGTACTTTTCAACATGCGCGCACACGCACACACACACACATATATATATATATATATATAAAGCTAGATATGTTTTTATATGTATATTAAGCATATATAAACAAAATTTAAAAAAAATAATCCAATTAATAATAAATTGAAAAGTCACATTTATATATATATATTTTACAAGTGTGGGTTTATTCATGCAATGATTGAAACAATAAAAATAAAAATAAAACTATTAAATTTTTATTTTTAAAATAGAGTAAATAGTTAAATGTATGACTTTCATAGCTGTTAGATATGCTCTGTCAATATTATTTTTTCCAATATTTTTTTCCTCTTATGGAAATATGTCTCTTTATCAACAAATTATGATCTCTCTAATTATTTTAATATTTTAAAATCAGTATTAATTTTAAATATGTTCTAAAATTTTGTAAAATATTTAGCAATTACTTTTAAAAAATATTTTATTACAGACATCAAATTCAAAAAGAGAAATAAAGGAAGAGAAAAAATATATGCTTTCAACATAAACTGAAAAAAATTTATTAATATATATAATCAATGATGGTGCTCTGAACTGGAAAAACACTTATTGGCATATTACAAAAATTGTAATTGCAAATGGTGTTCAGAGAAAAAAAAAGACTACCAAATATAATAAAATGTGCAAATTTTAATGTTTTTTTTGTTTATTTATATTCTTGAATAGTGAATAATTAAAGTTAGATAATTAGATATAGGGTAATTTGTGGCTCCACTGTATACATTGAAACAGTAAGATTCGAATCTTAAGTTTCACCTTTTCTATCATCTCTCACCCACCACCTTTATCCTACCTAAATTTAAACTTTTGGTATTGAATTGTGTGTGTAGCAGTATTAAAAATATATAAGCATCTGTCAAATTCACTGTAAATGCACACATACTTCGATAACAGATTTAAACAGTAAATGAAAATATTTGATATAATTTCAAATTTCTCTTTTACTTATATAATGTTATATAGCTTTATCTATTTTATTTTAAGTTATAAACTTTCATTCATTTATTTCTAATTTTCTAAAACCTTATTTTAAATAATAATTTTGAAACTCGATTTTAATTTAAAGAAAAAGTAAAAATAAATTATAAATCCCTTGTGTATTTGAAATTTTGCAAGTCATGGTCGGTGAGAGATAATGGATTAATTAGAAAAATTTCCTAAAAGTTTTAATTGCTGCAAAATGTTAAAAAGGTGTAAAAACAAATCGAAACAACAGAAAATGTAGTTTTCTGATTTAATTAAAAATTTTAAATTCTGACTAATGCACTGATTCTCCTCAGGACAAATAAATTGATCTAAAAATATAAAAAAAGATAAAAATAAAAGATAAGGTAAAAAAAAAAGACAATTTGAATTGAATTGGTGCTGTGCTCTTGCTTGGTTTGAAGGCTTAATGAATCCTGATTTATTTCATATACTGCTGATCATCAAAATTAATTTTTATAGAGGCAGAGCTGTAACTGCTACCAGGCAGGTCCCCAGGTGGTGGATAGGGGAATGGCCCCCAGATATGGGGGTCAGCTGTGAATAAGCATTTAGGCAAATAAGCAGTCCTGAACCAACAGCGGCAATGTTAATAGGGTGTGGGGGATCATAAGGGTGGCTCCTTATGCTTATGTTTCCAGCTAAATACCACATAAACCCAATGATAACATTGTGCCAAGGCGAGTTTCTGGCACCATACCCAGAGGCCATGGCCATGGTAATGGAGAAAGCAGCATTATCATTACTGGTCCAAGGCAGAAGATGAAGATATCGGAATGACTTGGTTCCAGAGATCTATGGGCATGGATGCAGAATCTTTAATGGCCATAGTTGGTGGCAGCAAGGGCATGCGGCTATAAAACCAGGACCTTGCCACTCAAACTACATGATGCGGAAAAATTCAGATAGAGATCTTGCTAGGGCGTACCCTGTAAGCGACGTGTTGGGGCCTCGCCTGACTCCACCAAGAAGCGGACAAGGGCTACCATATCGTGAGCGGATACGGTTAAAGAAGATTGCTCAAAGGAAAAGGAGGTTGAGTAGTGAAGGAAGGATGAGGGGTTGTTCGGTCAGGTTGACTGTCGGTACTCTCAATGTTGGCACCATGACTGGGAAAGGTAGTGAGCTTGTGGACACGATGATAAGAAGAAATGTGGACATTGTGGCAGTTCAGGAAACAAGGTGGAAAGGCCAAAAGGCAAGGGAACTGGGAAATGGCTTCAAGTTGTTCTATTGTGGTAGTGATTCTAAAAGAAATGGGGTTGGAATTATACTGAGCTCAAATTTGAAACATAGGGTATTGGAAGTTACTCGGTATAATGACGGGATTATCTCAATGAGAATTGACTTGGAGAGTTGTGTGATTACTGTGATTAGTGCATATGCTCCACAGTCAGGATGTGATGAAGATGAGAAAGATAAGTTTTGGGGTGAGATGGATGATATTTGGGGCTCAATTCAACAAACAGATAAGGTCTTCCTTTGTGGAGATTTGAATGGACATGTGGGCAGAGAAAATGGTGTGTTGGAAAGAATCCTGGGAAATCAGGGAATTGGGGAAAGAAATAAAGAGGGAGATAGAATAATTGATTTTGCTGTTTCAATGGATATGGCATTATTGAACACCTTCTTCAAGAAACCCCCAAATCAAAAGATAACTTACATGAGTGGGGGACGAGAATCCCAAATTGACTATATTATGTATAGACGAATTGGCCTAAAAGATATACAGGATTGCAAGGTTATTCCAGTAGAAGCTATGGGTCAACAGCACAGACTTTTACTATGTCATGCTAATCTTACAGGAATTAAAATAAATCCTAGAAGAGGTATCATCAAGACCAAATGGTGGAAACTTGAGGTTGATGCCTACAGAAAGCAATTTGTTGATGAATTGATGAAGGTTGAAGACAAAGAAGAAGGGGATCTTTGGACAAGTACTGCAAACAACATCTGTGTAATTGGGGATCAAGTTCTTGGTCAAACATCGGGTGTGATAAAAGAGAATAAAGAGACTTGGTGGTGGAATGCAGAAGTGCAGGAAAAAATTGGGAATAAGAAAATAGCCAAAAAGGAGTGGGACAAAGACGGAGGGGAAAGTAGTAGGGTCAAATATAATATAGCAAAGAAAGAAGCAAAGAAAGCTGTTGCCAAAGCCAAGTTTGACGCATACTCAGATTTATATGAAAGTTTAGAGAAAGAAGAAGGAGTTAAGAAGATTTTGCATATTGCAAAACAATGAGATAAGAGTGGTAAAGATACTTACCAAGCAAATAGAATAAAAGACTCTAACAATAAGGTGTTGTGTGGCAAGAATGAAATCATAGCTAGATGGCAGCAATATTATGAGCACCTACTAAATGAAGAAAACTTTTGGATTGACAAGGGATTTGGGACTCCAAATTTGGGCCCAGCTTTAAAGATCAGTAGGGAAGAAGTTAGACAAGCAGTCAGAAGAATGAAATGTGGGAAATTGGTGGGTCCAGATAACATCCCTGTAGAGGTATGGAAGGTAATGGGAGAAGAGGGAATCACCTTTCTGACAAAACTTTCTAATAACATCATGATCACGGAGAAAATGCCAGATGAATGGAGGAGAAGCATTTTGGTTCCAATCTATAAGAATAAGGGAGATATTCTAGAATGTAGTGATTATCGAGGAATAAAGCTGATGAGCCACACAATGAAAATATGGGAGAGAATAATAGCAAATAGGCTACGGCAGGAAATAGACATCAGTGAAGAACAGTTTGGTTTTATGCCAGGTAGAGGAACCACAGATGCAATTTTTGCACTGTGGCAACTTATAGAAAAACATAGAGAAGTCAACCAAGAAATTGTTCTAATATTCATTGATTTGGAAAAAGCATTTGATAGAGTACCTAGAGATGAACTTTGGAGATGCCTAAGGAAAAAGCTGGTTCAGGAAAAATACATTCGTCAGATCCAAGATATGTATCAAGGCTGTCAAACCAGTGTGAGATGTAGTTCAGGAGAAACAGACTCATTTCAGGTGAAAGTGGGTGTGCATCAGGGATCAGCCCTGAGTCCCCTACTATTTAATATCGTTATTGATGTTCTAACAGAGGATATTCGTAGGGAAGCACCCTGGAACATGATGTATGACGATGATATAGTGATTGTAACTCAAAACATCAAGGAAGCTCAGGATAGGATAGAAGAGTGGCGGAAAGCACTGGAGGAAGGAGGAATGAGAATTAGCAGAAATAAAACTGAAGTGCTCTTCTGTGGTAATGGTGGAGGAAGCATTTTGTTAGGGGGAAAGAAGTTGCCTGAGGCTGAAAAATTTAAATATCTCGGGACCTGGATGAATAAAGATGGATCACTGGATGGAGAAGTTGTTGGGAGAACTCAAGCTGGTTGGAATAATTGGAGAAGGGTCTCTGGGATACTCTGCAATAGGAGAATAGGTGCAAGATTGAAAGGAAAAGTATATAAAACTGTGGTGCGTCCGGCACTGATGTATGGTGCAGAAACATGGCCGATCACTAAGAAAATAGAAGACAAGCAATGTGTAACAGAAATGAGAATGCTTAGGTTTGCCTCGGGCCTCACTAGAAAGGACAAAGTGAAAAATGAAGTAATTTGAGAAAATATGAGAGTGAGAATGATCAGTGAAAAAATGAAAGAATCAAGGTTGAGGTGGTTTGGTCATGTTAAGAGAAGAGAAGAAAATTACATTGGAAGGAAGATTTTGGAGATGGAACCACCGGGGAAAAGACCCAGGGGTAGACCTAAGATCAGATGGATTGATCGAGTGAGAAAGGACTTGCAGGAGATGTCACTTAGGGAGGAAATGACTTTAGATCGAGTAGCCTGGAGAAGATTGATCCGCACCAGCAACCCCACTTGATGTGGGATTAATCAAGCTGTGGAAGAAGAAGAAGAAGAAGAAGAAGAAGAAGAAGAAGAGGGGAATATTGTAAAATGATAGAGTAGAAAGCGATGGGGCTATTCTCCTCTGGAGATGGTCAATCAAATCCCCGAACCTCCACATGTGCTCTTCAAAAGTTGAATAATGGGAATCTGCTGCCAAGATAGACAGAGAACTACTGCCAATATCAAAATAAACACCATAACCTGAGTGCTGGGAAAGGGAAGCTGCTGCTATAAACTAAATGAACAATACATAACTAATCTGGAACCTGAAATTCATCTCCTTATAAAACAGGTACTCTAAATTTCTATTCACAAGCTATAGTCAAACTATATAAATTGTATACTTATAAAATTATTTGTTAACCTACTCTGTAAATCTCTTCTAATAATTTAGCTTATCTGACTCTTGTCTATTTTGTTGGGTATGTATTTCTACTTCTGCATTTTTTTTACTTTAATAATAGCATGCCTATAAGATTTCTGACTAGACTCAGCCAATCTTTAAATGTAAATCATAATTAAAATGGTTGCCATCTTGTACAGTGATCAAATAGTAAATTTTTTTTTATACTTATGTTGGCTGGTCAGCTCAGAAATCACCATAATTCTCTAATAAATAAATGATTACATGAAATAATGGATGTGTTTCCTGCAAGTAATATTATTAATATTTTACTTATGTTAAATTATTTTGTTCCAATTAATTTTATATTAATCGATATGCATTCGTTGTTTTCAAATGTGGGCGTCTACTACATAGTAGGTGGCGGACATATTAGTTCCTAAAATAACAATCCCAACTTACAAACTCGCTTTTAAACCTGCTTTTGAGTTTTAAATAGTAAAGCTAATGTATTTCAATAAATCCACTAATTACATTTATTTGAGAGCAAAATAAGTTATTTATTAAATGTTGGTATTGTGAAACTGAGTCGTAAATTTTAAATTTAATCTTAAAAGTAAGTCCGATTTGATATTTATGTTAGATAGACATGTGTTACAGTTTAGAAATGCGATAATTCATCTTCGAGCCTTGAATATTCCAGATCAACAGTGAATATTGCCTTCTATAAGCGGACATAAGAAATGTTCCCATAGGACTTGACAACTGTTATGCAGTCAGGAAGTAATTTAAGCATGGTCCCTTACACTTGATGATGTTAATGTGACCTCTTTACCTTTTGGACCTATGGCAAATGCCAGCCCATCATTTTAAATTCATCCACTGGCTCTGCAGTTTTAATGTACTGCCACACTCGCATCACAGTTCTAAATGTACCCTGTGTTTCTTTGTAATTAATTTTAACATTTCAAGTATGACTCCATCTTTACATTATCAGGCATGAATTCGCTCTCAGATCAATGTCTGCTCATAATTAATTCTTTTGGTAAGGTAAATCTATTATTTAATTAAATAAATTTATGTGTCCACAGCCGCTATTATTATTTTCTAATTTAGACTCTCGCCTTGCAAAAGATATTAAATTCTCAGAAGCATGATCTTGAAAATACTTATCCAAGAATTCAGGTAGCTGGATTATGTTAATAAATAATTGTATCTCATTTGTAAATATAAAAGATATCAGAATAATAATACCACTACTAGAATTTCAGTATTATTAAATGTAATAATTAAATAATTTCAAACCATACATCTGCCATCATATGTTTATTTGTTTAACACCCATTCAGAGTACTATCTCGATTATTTAAAAATATAAATGTCTAAAAGTATTGTTATTAGATGTCTAACTCGAAAATAAAGTCAATGAGTCTCTCGTATCTCCCTGATCACCATGCCTAAAGAAATGTTCACTAATGTAGCATCAGATGCATTGTTTCATAGTGTGTATTGTGGACCCAATAAACCATGTTTGAATTCAGTACTGCTGGTAGTTTCCCTATCAGTGGTCTGTCTGGTGGTCGAATTTTGCACTATGTTAATAAAGCATACGCATCTGACCATTACAACATAAAATTTTGTTTATTTTTAACATTATTTTTTATATATTTATTTAACTGAAATATATAATGTATACAAATATTTTTTTAACATGTAAATAAAATGCACAAACAATAGAAGCACTAGTTTATTTGATTGTGTATCCTTGTTGGTTGTCATAGTACATATTTCAGGTGGTCAGTTTTTAAACTTTAAAATGTCCTCATTATAAAATATAAAATATTGATTATCCTCAAATAAAATTGATAATAAACAAATTAAGATTAATTAAATTTTACTTAAAGTATCAAACCAGTTTTCATTTTTCAAAGCAATCTTGCTTATTTTTAATTATCATATGATATATATATATATAATAAATATAATGGAAATTAACTATTATATACAATCTTTCAATCTGCAGAAGTACTTTTGGATAATTTCTTAACCTCTCTCAACCGTTAATTGGCAGTTGAGGCAGGTTAAGGAATTAGCCAAAAGTACTTCTGCAGATTGAAAGATTGTATATAATAGTTAATTTCCATTATATTTATTATTTTTATTGTTATTACAATAGTAGTTAATTAACAGACATTTTATTTGTATTGTATATATATATGATATATAATTAGCATTTGTTATATATACATATATGATATATCAGAACTCCTTCTAGTAGTCATTATTAAAAATATAATCCAAAAAATAATTTATAATTAAAATTACCAAACAAATAAATAAAAACAAAGTTATTATGTTCTATATTATAATGTATAAATCAAATCTATATAAATAATATTTTTTAAAATACATTTTCAAAGCTTAGAATTTTTTAATAGTAATTATTATCTTTCTAAATGCAATCATGTTTATACATTTATTCATATTTTCTTCAATATACAATGTCTCATAACGTCTTTTTTTATATATAGTTTTGAATATTCTTATCTAAAAAATGAATATAGTTCCTAATTTTGTGTCTTTCATATTGCTGTGGTAACTAATTTTATAAACTATCCCTACTTTATTTTTAAGGTTATTATTATATTTTGGAATAAGGTATTTATTTCCCTCAAGATCTCTTATTTTTCATCATATCCCTATATTGTATGATAACTTTTCTTCATTAATTATATATACCAGGGGTACCCAACCTTTTTGCACTTAAGAGCACATTCTATAATATCAGCCAGGTGACGGGCACCATTTATTTTTTTCAATCAGATGGTGGGCACCATTTATTTTTTCAATGTAAATTTATAGTTGGATATTGTTAATAATACAAATAATGTACAAAAAATATTTATTTCAAAAATAAAATTTTAACATATAATTAACGTTTATATTTTTACGCTGTAAAAGTATAGTATGTTCTACAATTTGATTACAATATAATACAATAATTTGTAAGAAATTTAAAAAATTAAATTTATTTGTATCAGATAAATAATTTTTTATCATGTTTGGATAGTGGCGGGCACACATAAAATGGTCTGCGGGCACCATGGTGCCCATGGGCATAGAGTTGGGGACCCCTGATATAGACATATAGATTGAATTTGACATTGAACCTATTTTACTACTATGTGAATATTTATTATTATTTGTATCTTTATTCATTTAAATCCTTTAATATATATATAATTAATCTTCACAAAATCATCTCAAGAGCCAAGAATTTTAAATAAACAAATTACAAATTTAATTACAAAAATTTTAAAAAATAATTTCTAATACTTATTATGAGATAAATTCAATGTGCAGTTGTGTAATGTCTGTTATTTTACCAATACACAATGCTAGTAGTTGGTTAGATGAATGCCTTGAATCTATTTTGGATCAAGATTTTGAAGACAGATTCGAATTATCAATATTTTTTGATGCTTGTAAAGTAAGCTATTGCATAGTTCTTTAGAAATTGTCAAGAAATGGCTTCCTGAATTCCATTAAAGAGGAATAGATATTATATTCCAAGAGAACAATAATGATGAACCCAAGAGAGATGACTATGCTAAGAATAAGGCAGTTGAGCAAAGTCATGGAGAATTCTTATGCTTTCTTGATGCGGATGATGTGATACATAAAAGTTGTATAGCAAAGCAGTTTTCACTTGCTAAGAGTAATGAAAATACTTTGATTGGATGTTGTTTTAAGAGAATACTTGCTGACTCAACTTTACACTTTACAAAATGAGCAAATTCATTGACCTCTTCTCGGCTTTATTTACAAATATATACTTCACATGAATCAACAATTATAAAGCCTATCTGGTTTTACCATCAAAGTGTTTTTACTAATATTAAAGAGTTTGATGAAAGAGGTAAGGGAATACCTGAAGATTTGATTTTCCTTTATGATCACTTGAGAAATGGTTGTAAAGTCCTTGGAATTGATGACTGTTTATTTGGTTATCATTATCATTGTTCAGCTGCTACATTTTCAGTTTCGGAAACAACAATTTGGAACATAAGGGTCCAAGCCATTCAGGAACAAGTCCTTCAACACTGGGAATCATTTACCATTTGGAATGCTGGTAAACAAGGACAACATTTTTTTTTGTATGACCTCTTCCAAAAATAGAGAAAAGATTAAAATATTCTGTGATATTGATCAAAAAAAGATAGAACTTGGATTTTATACTTATGAAGATGTAAAGATTTTTCCTAAACTTAAAATTCCTATTGTGCATTTTACCGAGACCCAACCTCCCTTTATTATCTGTATAAAATTGGATTTAACTGGAGGAGTATTTGAAGAGAACTTGAAATGTCTTAATCTTAAAGAAGGAATCGATTTTTATCATTTTAATTGAAGTTAATTATAATTTTATTTTTGTAATATCAGAATTGTTTTAATATTTATTTTTTTGTAAGAAACATTCCTTTGTTATGATACAATTTATTGTTTAATTCTAAATGTAGAAATTAAATATATTAAAAATATCTTAGTTGTTGTTTTTTTTTAAAAAAAAAACTACTAATTTTTTTATTCTTCTATATTTAATGTTGTTAGTCTATCTTTTTTCAATTTAAAACATTTCAAATCTTCTATTTGCTGAATTTTGAATTAATTATATATCTTTTTTTTATCTTTAATAAATTATTTTATAATTATTCTTTATCTTTACTTGTTATTATTAAATCTTCATTATTCAATTTTCCTTATTTTGTTTTATAATAAATTCAAAACTTTCCATTTCCTTTTATTATATTTTCGATTTTTTTTAATTAATAACATTACTAATTTTTGATTGTATATCTGATTTTAAATTAAATTCTATACTAACAATTGATATCTATCTATCTATCTATCTATCTATCTATCTATCTATCTATCTATCTATCTATCTATCTATCTATCTATCTATCTATCTATCTATCTATCTATCTATCTATCTATCTATCTATCTATCTATCTATCTACCTACCTACCTACCTATATACCTCTCTACCTACCTACCTATCTCTCTACCTCTCTCTACCTCTCTCTCTTTCTCTCTCTCTTCCCCTCCCCTTCCCCCCTCTCTCTCTCCATTCATTTAGATATATTTTTAGATATATTTACATAACATTTCATCCCCTTATTATTAATTTTAAAATTATTCTTTTATTTTTTCAATTCTCTATAATTCGCTTCTATTTGTTCTCATATTTTATATTTAGCTTATTTTGGAATATATTATTATGCAAATAAGAGTACCAAACTTTCCATACAGTAGTGTCACCAAATGCAAACCTTCATAATCAGTCAATGCAGGAAGGTTTGTGCATAAAATCCCTATCTAGTACCTACTCATCCAACATTTCCAGACTAGTTTTTAGCTTGTGGATTTTATCAGTGAGAAGCCTTGGATTTGAAAATACTGTAGCTAAATCTTAGGACCCAATGTAACTCTCCAGCAGCCACCTTTTACTTATTTGGTTAACTATAAAGCTGGGAGCCCAAAATAAAACCACCATAATATTTCCAACTTTTATTTGCTTGTATAGGCATATACATCTGAAATCAGTTCATCATCAATAAATTTTGGTGTCTTTGATTTTTAAAAAAAATAGTCACCATTATCCTATGGGCAGGATAAATATAAAACTATCAAAACATTACATGATCACCATTTCATATGCTTACACATAACAGTATTTAAATGGACATATTAAGGTTCTATATGTGAGGTGTCAGAGTAACTTAAAGTCAGCATGGGTATGACAATAGTATTGGTATCAACAATGGTTTTAAATATTCCATTATCAGATTTTCAATGATATGGATGGATGAAGAATTGGAGGGTGGATATTAAAGCTTATCTATTAAAGTTTGAAGATTTTCCATTTTAATATAAATTGATCACTGATTGTATATAAAAACTTAGCACTGATTGTATACATGTATAAGAGATGGTGATTTGGAGCAACTGATCAGTTCTGGTTCAGCCCAAAATACGAATATTGTAGATCATTTATCTTTTTCACATGTATGTGGTCACATGTATCTGTTGTATAAGATGGAGTACATAGCTGTAGGGAGTTTGAAAGTCTATGTTCAAGACACTTTTAAATATACTGAACCAGGTAGGAGAAAGTTCGATTTGATTATATAAATTAAGACTCGAAATATAAGATAAACAAAACTAAAACTTATTGTTATTAAATGTTGATCCATTCCAGCTGCATTCTTCTGATGCAGTACAGTGGTCCCTCAGTTGGAGAAGCAAAATACCCAAAGATATCTATAGCCAGACTGAGGTTATACAAGGTATACCCTGTGGTCACATTTCCAGCCTACAGAGCTTCTCATCTGCTAAATTCAAACCCCTGATACCCAAAGTATTTTTATTTGTTTTGAGGATAAACCAATCACAAGATATAATTAGCATGGCTGGCCAACAGGTAAATGAATTTAGCACCTGATTGTCCCACTAGTTCTTTATTTAATTATAGGAAATAAAATATAATAGACCGCTTAAAGTTTACACTTAATTAAAGACAGACTATTAGTGGCATCATTACTAAAAGAAGGTGACCAAAAGCAATTAACAGACAAATAATTTAATCTGAGATATTTTAAACAAACATAATACAAAAATATTATAATAAGAAAATTATACATTTGTTTTAATCACACTCTTAATAAAGTACATAATAATAAAGATTGATTCAATTACGTGATATAAATCTGAGTACATACACACCCTTGAAATATAATTTGTTATCTAGTGGAAAGCTTTGCACATATCCAGTAAATATATTATGAAAGATTAATTATGCATGCACATACTAGAATCTAAGATACTTACAGGGAACACTTAAAGATTGCTATTGCTTTTACAATTTAACACAGTCTTTTATACGAATATGAATGGGATATGAAATTGAAAATTATCTAGGATTTTGGTCCCTCTATACTCCAAGAGACATGGCTTCTTGATTTCTCCTACTATATGAATTTGGATTACCAAGCTGTTGGATTTGGGATTTGTTTAATGATTGTGGCTCCTGGCTGATTCCTATATTCATGAAGATAGATATTTCCTACTGCTCAGATCATTATATGAGCGTGGTCTTAGATGGTGGATTTCTGGAGTTTTGGAGGAGGCTAGTCACATACACCGGTAAACTGCTTAACACTGCATGTTAATAATATGATCACAATTTTAATCTTACGACTGCTATCAATTAAGAATCATGAGAGGCAGAATCTAGAATAATAGTTTTTCAGTTCTTTTATGTGAGTCCTTCCCATTGTTCTTCTGATTATCGCTTCCATCTAGTTTAATTAATTTTATTAATTATATCTCTATTGTGTTTTGATCTGCATATTTGCATAGATTAATCTAGCTTCGGATAAGATATCATTTTAATTATTTTCCATTGTTTTAATTATCGGTAGACCAATCTTTAAGAAAATTTAAGTTTATATTATATGCTTTCCTTGTATATATTTTAACTCGACTCTCATTTCTTTCCACAAACACATTTTTATTTTTAAGTTTATGAAAAGAGAGAACTCTAGTTTCCTTTTTTTTTTTGATTTTTATTTAGCTGAATTTATTCCCTCTCTTTGAATTGCTTTTTCTTAAACTCGTAAGACTTTATAATAATAAACCTCTTTAAACTCTTTAAATTAAACTTTTTCTTAAACTCTTCTAAATTACAGTTTTATTAATTAAATCTTTAATAATTTATTTTTAACGAAATCTGCTTTAATCATTCTTGACAAATAATTCGTAGCGCTTTCATTTCTTTAAGTTTTGTTTTAAGCTCTTTAATTTTTTTTTTATAAAAAAAAAATTACGTACATGTAACGCTGTTTAATGGCAGTTCAATATATATATTAAGGCAAATTGTCTCAGAGAAATAAAACAGTGGATGAGTATGTTTGATAAAAATTGTGCATATATTTATATTGAATAAAAGAAAAAGAATAAATGAATATATACAAAAATTACTTATGTAAATATTAAAAAGAGTCTAAAATGATAATAAATATTAACTTAGTACTAATACTCTTGATATTTTAAAGTGAGATAAAAAAGATATTTCTAAAAAATTTTAGTTAATTTATTTCTGATTCTGATAAAAATCTAAATTATAATAATGAAAGAAAAATTATTTTTGCATGAATAAATATTTTTATGGAAAACATAATTATAGAAATTAATTTCAATTTGTTTTTATACTTAACATGAGATTTAAAAATAATTCTTTTTTTTAATATGTCACATGCGTTGACCGGAAAGAGAACTCGGGCCAGCTGCTTGGAAGTCAGTTATACTAACCACTAGGCCATCAACGCTTGAATAATTTTTTTTGAACCGATGTTGTTTTAATGAATGTAAAATAATAGCAGTAACAATTGTTTTACTGTTTTTTCTTTGTATTTTTATTCAAATTAAAAAAGAATAGCTTTAATTCTTCACCCCAATCTACACATTCATTAGGATGTAATTATAAATCCTGAAATCAATTTTAACTTAAAAGCTTTCAAACTTAATGAGAAAGCAGTTGCTAGTTAAACTTTGCATTGATGAGAATTTGGAGATGCTCAAAATGTAAGCCATCAGTACTCTAATTGGTTACTTTCAGAATGGGATATGATAGTAGTACTATTTGATGTATTGTAAGTTCAAATAGTATAGAATATGTCTTGTCGAGAGGTCAGCGCGACTGCCTTACAAGCAGTTGCCCGGGTTGCGGGTTCGCGTCCCGGCCGATGCTATGACACTTGAAAAAAAAAATTGTATAGAATATATTAGCCAGGAAGTAAGTCAGAAACTGATATAATTAATCTAGATATTTTATTGAAGAATATTTACGTTGCTCGTTTCATTTTAATTGTTATTACTAATTAATTAATAAAATTATTAATCATTATTTTAATGAGTTTATTTTAAAAATAGATTAAGCATTTTATCAACTTTACTCTTGCGCATATATACTGCAGAATCTTTGGCAATTGTAGTATCTAAAAGTCGGTCAGTAATGGAATTTATTGTAACTATATGAATCCTTTTTAGAATTATAAAATCAGTGTGTACGATTTACAAGTTTGTTGTATTCGTTGTTGAGAAATAAATAACGAGTTTACAAGAGACAGTTTACTCCAGAAGTTTTCGCATATTTAGTTGAAAGTAAAAATAATTATAATTGAAAACAAGCTGTGGGGATTTATTTTTAATTGAAAATAAAAATAACTAATTATAATGGAAATAATTATAATTAAAAACAAGTTGTGGAGATTATTTTTATCAGAGATAAAAATAAGTAATTAAAGTTAAGAACAATCAAAACAGAGTTGGAAAACACGCGATTAAGTTTTCGGAATGTAGCAGATAAGACATAACAAAAGAACTCAGAGGAATATATAAACTGCTAGAGGAAAACATCGGGCACTTGTTACAGTTTTGTTAACAGAAGTTGGATACGTAAAGCTATTAAGAGCTATTTGCGGCACAACGGTTAAGAGTTGTTGCAGCCGAGTTTTCATATATTTTAGCTATAATTCTTTGTACTCGTTTATGTTATCGGCCGGATTGCAAGTGTTTTTCTACCCCTCTGAAAAAACTTAGAGGTGAAGACATTACAAGATTGGCACAATCTAAAGTTTCGAACCTAGTGAAACTTGAAAGAATAAGCCAGACGAGAAAATCAACTGATACTATTGGAAACAAGTAAAATGTCGTTAGGACAAAGCAGTATTCCTGAATTTAGTATTAAAAATGCCGAGGAATGGCCTTTCTATATAATGCAATTAGAAAATTTTTTCAAGTTAAATGGGATAAAAGATAATGAAAAAAAAAGTGGCTGCACTTTTATGTTTAGCTGGACCAAAAATTATTGAAATTGTTAATAAAATATGGGACGGACCGATAAGTGATGGAGTACAGTTTGAAGATATAGTTAAAAAATTAACGGACTATTTTAGCCTGAAGCCGTCTAGACATGTAGCGAGATTAGCGAGATTAACTTTGAGAAATAGAAAGCAAGCCAGGGAGGAAAAAATTAAAGAATATGATATAACATTAAAACAGTTGGCAAAAAACTGTGATTATGGGGAATTTTTAGAACAAGCTTTGCTGGATCAGTTATTGTGGGGAATGCACGATGAAAGATTGCAACTGACATTGTTAACAGAAAGCAACTTATCATACAAAGTGGCTATTAAAAAGGAATAGCATATGAAGCAGTAATTGAGCAAGCCCTAGCTTTTAGAAACAACTCAGAAGAGACCAGAAAGATGGCAGTTTATAAAACAGATCAAAGTCAGCAGCCGAAGAATGAAAATCTTAACAGAGAAAAAATGTTAACAGTGAAATGTTTCTGCTGTGGGAAAACTGGCCATTTATCGAAAAATTGCAAATGGAGAAAAGAAAACTGTTTTAACTATGGATTTAAATGACATTTAGCAGCTGTATGCAAAAAACACGTCAAACAAAATGTAATCCAGATACAGATGATACAACACATACCATTAACTATGTATTAACTAAGGGGCAAAGAATGAGAGATAGGACCATTTCGCAAAGACAAAGAGAGATCACTAAACTACAAGAATTGGAGTCAAGGAACCAAGAATTAGCTATCATGCTTCAGAAAAAGACGCAATCTGAGCTACAACTCAACTTGCAGTTACAAAAACTGAAAAGTTATAATTCCAAAGTACAAAGTGAACTGAAAGAATTTCAAGTAAGATTGAAGACTTCTAGACAATGAGTAACAGAATTAGAACACAGTGTAACCAATACGAGCATTGCTAGTCGACAGTATGAAAAGACGACTAAAGACCTATCAAAAGAAGAGCACAAATTAAAACTGGATGTTTATGAATTAAATAAACTAAAAGAAGAACTTGAACAACAAAATTTAGAACTTAGTGGAAAATTACAAAGCACATTTTCAGAATGTCAGAGTTTTGAAAGATTGAATGAAGATTTAAAAAGTGAACTCGCCATGTCAGACTTATCCAAACAAAGGGAACCACAAGAAAGGATGGCTGAATGTGAATGTGAAACAGATACTTTCAAGGATTTTTTGGAAGAGCAGCAATCGTGAGACAGTGAGCTGCCAGAGACAAAAACTGAGGAATGGGAAAAAACTCAGAGTTTCTTCAAGCAGGAGAAAAAAGCACTCAAAGCAGCAAGGAAAAAGAAGAGTTTACACAAATTTCAAGGTTATATCGATTAATTGGAAAAATCAAGTGTTTCTCCAAGCTGAAAAAGAGAAATCGCCCAGACCTGTATGGGATAAAAGAAAACCATGCAGATTAGATGATTATGTGTAACATAAATAAACTCTAACTTCTGGAGTGAGGGGAGGAAGTGTTGTATTCGTTGTTGAGAAATAAATAACGAGTTTACAAGAGACAGTTTACTCCAGAAGTTTTCACGTATTTAGTTGAAAGTAAAAATAATTATAATGGAAATAATTATAATTAAAAACAAGTTGTGGGGATTATTTTTATCAGAGATAAAAATAACTAATTAAAGTTAAGAACAATTAAAACAGAGTTGGAAACACAAGTAAGTTTTCGGAATGTAGCAGATAAGACTTAACAAAAGAACTCAAAGGAATATATAAACTGCTAGAGGAAAACATTGGGCACTTGTTACAGTTTTGTTAACAGAAGAAGTTGGATACGTAAAGCTATTAAGAGCTATTTGCGGCACAACAGTTAAGAGTTGTTGCAACTGAGTTTTTATATATTTTAGCTATAATTCTTTGTACTCGTTTATGTTATCGACCGGATTGTAAGTGTTTTTCTACCCCTCTGAAAAACTTAGAGGTGAAGACATTACAAAGTTATATTATTAAATAATGATTCTGTAGCAACGTTAAATGCCATTTTAAAATCCACATATTTTATTAATCCATTAAAACATCCCATGATCATATTTTTTTTATGCCTACACAAACTGTTAAAACAATAGCAAATTTTCCACACAATAATCTCACCTATGTTTTAGTAATCAACAAATGCTAGAAGGTTACATACAATATCATCATCCAGTGCCTACCTGTTCTACATCCCCAGACTAGTTTTTAGCTTATAGTTTTCATTAGTGAGGAATCTTGGATCTAAGAACAGTGCATGTTAATTTTCCTGTATAATCATATGGCTTAAAACCAATTCAATATCTACATATTTTTTTTTTTAATAATCCTAGATACTGAATCTATTTTAGACCCATATGACTACACTGGAAAATTAACTTGAACTAAAAACTTTAGTATGCTTTGAGTTTGGGCTGATAACTTTATAGCTAAACAAAAAAGTGAAGGTGGGTGCTAAAGAGGTGCATTAAATCCAAATTACCCAAATGCACTGCCCTCAGATCCCATACTTTTTCTGATACATAAGCTAGAAACTAATCTCAGGATATTGGATAGGTAGACACTGAATAGAGATTATTATGCACAACTTTGTAACATCTAATGATTACTAAAAGTTACACTAGATAGCACTATTGTGCAAAAAAATTGCTAATAATTTATTAATATGATATATGACTATTTTATTAGTGGCCAGTACATTCGCACTATCAGATGGTTACGAGTTGTTTATCTGAATAATTTCAGCATTTAATACAATTTTGCATAGCATTGATATGTGCTAATTTATATATATATATGTAGCAATTTATTCATATTTATGTAGCTAGCATTATGTTCTTTTTATATGTAACTACGAATTATTGATCAATGTGAGACATACTGTATGATCACACTGATTATATGTCATCATTATTCATTATTTCTCTCTTTTCCATTCCAATACATGGAAATCTATATCACATTAGCTATCAGCTAAAAAGTAAAAGGCATTTATAAATGTTATGCCAATTGATGGTTAGTGTAATCCAGTCAGAACTTCACCATAATGCTAATATTATATTAGATAGCAAATGTTTACATGTAGAAGTCCAATATATATATATATATATACCTTTTAGAAAACACTAAACATCACATGATCACCATCTCTATACTAGCACATAATTGTTGTAAACAAATGGCACAGGGTGGCACTACTGTATGGAGAGTTTTGCTTTTAGAAAACAAAGACATTCACTTTTAGGAAACAAAGATATTCACTTTAACATGCAAGCACACCACCAACATATGTTTTCACAGTTATATGATATATTATAACAGTAGCCAGGTTTGAATAGGGTACTAAAGAAAGTAAAAGGCAATAATGATTACAAAAGAATGTTTATTACATTGTTGTTATGGATTGAGTTAATAGATGCGAGAAAATTTATAGATGTACATTCGAACCCTGTTACAAAAGAGTATGAGTGAAATACATGAACAATTTAAAGGCGTGAACATATACATGTATATATTTATTACACGTGTTGTTATGATTGTTGTATAGAATTAGTTACTAACAGATAGTTTTGTATGTGAAGATGAAGAAGAGCATTTATATGCGGAGTTGTATTTTTATATTTTTGTCATTTATTATCATAAGGTATAATTATTTAAATAATGTCATTTGTAGTTTAATGAAAGCAAATTAAAAATAAAGCTGGAGAGAGTAATAAAAGGAGTTGCAAGTTGTGCCGCGGGTGATTTCTGTTAATAACACTTGTCAGAATTCCAAAAATTGATCATTAAGTATTTTGGAATATATGGACTTATGTCAGCAACTCAGCAAACATAAAGCAACATGCAATAGAGGAAAAAAGACATATTGGCAAACATACAAACTCAAATACACCAATCAAACCATTTTACAGAACGAGCTAGGGTTAAACAATAAACAACTCATAGCAAAATCGAAAAATTGGTTCTTAGAACCAAAATACATTGACTTTCTGCTAAAGATCAACCTCTCCTTTTTGCCAACAAATCATTTTCTGGTGTGGAGAAGAGGGTTCAGCAAGATCAATCCGCAATGCCAACTATGTGCCATAGCAGACGAGACAATTCTTCACCTCCTGTATTTCTGCCCTTTTCTCAAGCTGACCAGGTCTTTTATTGATGAAAGCATGTCGCTTGACATTAGAGAAGTGTTAGTCATTCAAAAGGCTATAAAGAGTGGTATTTTCTCGAAAATCAGAATTGCTATTATTCTGACCATTGCAATTTGGCTATCCAGATGCAAATGTATTTTCGAAAGTGCTAATCATGGTGTCTGCAACATCTATATCAAATTACTCAAGTGGTTCAGGAACAGAGATAGATTGCTGGCTCTGGACTGGCTTTTTCATGAAACCTGGACTAGGGTCACCCTCCCGGAGGAGTGAAAGAGGGCTATGGCCCCAGTTTCAGAGCACAGCAAGTTCTACAGAGCGAATGCCTTGCAACAGCACAAAAAGAAAATAGCTATGTATAGATAAACACGTGCAATTGTATCTAATAAATTTTAATTTATTTTTAATAAAAAAAAAGTATTTTGGAACAATGGAAACCTGATCAGACTAAAAGCATTCCCGAGTTAATGTTCATCGGCATATGGATAGATAAAAAAAAAAGTGAAATTAAAGAGAGTTAAAGGAAAAGAACTATATATATATTGATTTTGGAGTGATTTGAAAAAAACTGTTACAGTGAAAGAAGCGAAGAAAGTAAATTAAAAAAAAAAAAGTGATTTGATTAATTAATAAAAATTACAAAGAATGGACTCCATTAAAATGCTGGGATAAAAGAATCATGTGAATTCATTAAACCAGTCCAGTGTACAGCTATTTTGTGACATGCCTGACCTTTATATATGGAGATTTTAGCCGTCTATTTCAAGCAAGTGAAATGATCACAAACTCCAACAGCAAGAACTTTCATGCAATCAATTTTAGAATCATCTACTTAACTTCTAAAATGGATTATCTTATGTGAAAATGTTATGGAATCTTTCACCATCTTCCAGACCAACAATTCTCACTAGTACAATCACCATTGTAATACTATATGCTTACAGATCATCAGCCTTAAACATGCGAACCTTCGCTCTCAAATGAGGTAACTTTGACTTCCTCTCTATATATTAAATGAATATATAATAATAAATTAAGAAATATGCACTTTGTCCCAACTTAAAGAAAGTAATTATAGAAATAGATTAAGTCATTTAATAAATACAACTCTGACGTATAGTTGCACTTTTTCGTGAATGAGTCATATGTTTGAGATATTAATATATATGTGTATTAATAAATCTTAGAATTTAAAATATAACTTGTGTATTTATTTGAATTACAAGATTCTTATAACTACTGGGTTATTATTTTTAAAAGCTTACCGATATTCATGATCATATATTTCTAAAAGAAATAAAATAATAAGATTCATGGGGCAGATAGGAAAATTATAAAAGTATATAAATGATGTTTCTTTGTAAGATAACCTTGGCTTTGTTCCCCCAATAGACATTGTCTCCCAGACCTTGAGATTGAGCTAGTCTGGATAAGGTACCCAAAAAAAGTTCACTGAAACCTTTTTTTTTGTTTTCGAGGGGTATAATTCTTATTAATTGATAAGATTGGCAATTGAGATTGAAATTGTTCCATGCTCATAAATATACCTACTCGCAGCTTGGGTAATAACCAGTTCTCACTCAAATTCTTAGAATAGGATCACGGGTAGACTGTTAAACTATATATTATAACGATCGAAATGAAAGTGAAGATCGAATCTAACCGCAAAACGGTATCTGCTCTACAAGGCGCCATCTAGGCATTTAAACCTAGAAAAATTTATAGAGTAGGCAGATACGCGCTGTTAAGATTCCACTTTATTTAAATATTCCGATCGTTAGTCCAAGTCACTAGCTCAGCGGAGACGCAGAGATAAAAATCTATATCTTAAATATAAAAGAATAAAAGCCACTGCCAGAAATTAACACATAAAAATATTTATTTACGCACATATAAAATAACATTTAAATGTTGAGGAATAAGTTTAACATTTTAGATTGTTATATTAACTTTTAATTTTACATTTAACTAAGTTTCAATGAGTTTAATATTTTATTTAGATAGTCAAGTATGAATAGACTACATAGATCTGCATTTGAAAAGAAAATATTCTTCCCTGATTTAACCTTAGGCAACAAATTTTGCAATCAACTGGCGCCAATCCATCTGATACATTCATGTATTCAATGTAGCATGATACGACAACACAAAATACTATACTGTCAGGAATGGACATCTGAACAGTAAGTAGAATTAGAGAAGACATTGACTCTCCACCAACAGGAATGTTACATCTGTTGGCAAGTAGAACAATAAACAAAAAACTCCATAGGAATGGACTGCGGTCTTCTGCCGACTTACAAACCCATCCATAGGCAAACAGAAGGTGTGTGGCGTATATATGCAATCCTGCCCGAAGCGGATCTCATACTACATCTACTAATTACACAAATATATCCAATCCATTGAGTCAATTCAACTACGAAACGAATAACCTAAGATTACCCTCCCTTAATATAACTTTACAAAACTATATAGCCATTCACGCCCGACTTAAATTTAACATTTAGATACGTTCGCACAAATGCATTTTATAAAATTTGTTTTAAAATGTTGAGTACAGATTGGCTGCACAGATTCCACGGTCAAAAACATCCAAATTAAACACAATCGATCAAAATACAAAATCATCGATCACGTCAATTGCAAAGGGAATACACAAGGCTCCGTGGCATTCATCGTAAGATTCCCGCATTAACCTCGTTGACCTATATATTCTAATCAAATGTGAAAACTTCAACATAATCAACCACTAACGAACCTATGCAATGTCTATACCCAACCTAAATTTCATCATTTAAAATTTAAACAATAAACAATTTATACAATAAGAAAGAAAAAAAATGGAAATGATTTTTATCAATCAGAAAACATATAAAATTAAACATTATTAATTTGATTTAAAAACTTACAAGAGTCAGATAAGAGTCCGTTTTAACATTTAAGTTGGCTTGTTTATCAATTTATAAAAACTTGACGAAAGTTCTTAATTGATTTTAATAATTGTTCATTTCATATAGCTTATGGTAGAAGAGTCCAGGTTCCTGTTTTTAATTCCCGCGATGCCTCCATTGGAAGATAACGTTCTGGAGATGGCAATAGCTGGTTCAAGGTATCACAGTCTTTTCCTTTTTTAAATAGAAAGTGTTGAATGTGCGTCCTACCACAACTCTCAAACACACAACGCTGGAACTCAATATTTCTCTTTTTATAGTAAATCTCCAGATTGAATGAACAAAGATGTCATTAATCCAAATTTTCGTTCGGGTCCAGGCTGAGGCTTGGTGCTTCCATTGGTCAAGCTAAAATCTATTTATTCTCTTATCTAATTTACTCTCTGACTTTTTAATTAGACAGCTTTTGGATAATTAATAAACAATCATTTCCATTTACAGATTACAGGAATTAATTAATACCTGTTTTTATTTTTACTTAAGTTATTTCTTTTTTAAACTATTTTTATATTTAAATCTTTTTTTTATAAAAAATACATTCAAATACCTTTTTTTATTTATTAAAAAAAAATATTTTTAAAGTTTAGCATCTGTGCGAATATATACGTTTAACAAACATTTTAATTTTAGCGTTTAGTTTTTTTTTTCTTTTTAATACACTTATTTTTATATGCGAACTTAAAAGTTTTTATTTCAATTTAATGTAATGACATATTTATATATCGTTACAATATATAGCTTTAGTCATTAATTTGCAGATATGTAGCAAAAGAGGATTGTAAGTTTCCATTACTAGAAGGCGCGTGCTCAATTAGCTTGAAAGGCTGATATTTGAATGTAATACAATAAGTTTTATTAATAGTAGTTATAGCACAATAAGATCTGTTAAATAAAAACAAGTAAGAAAGACTAAAGTGCTGAAAACCTAAGTTATGTTCAATGGCTTTTTATAAAAGAAAAAAATTATCAATTACAAATACTTTGGTTAAATTATTTATTACCACAACAACAAAATTAAGCATTCATTATATTTGAACTTTTATGGAATTCTTTTGATAAAAATAATTTAATATTAAAAAATGTATGTGTTCAGAAACACACAAGTATTTTCATAAGGGTTTTAATAAATGAGTGTTATCAATGTTTACTATTGATCTGAGAGTTGAATGCTTACTAGAAAAGCAATGTAGAGAATTCAGATCATATAGCGAACAATAGAGGGACATATATTAAAAGTAAAAAAAAAGAAATGTGAAAATCATATACCTGGGTCAAAGAACAAACAGATTTCATAGACAAACAATGAAAAAATTAAATATGGAAAGCATATTACTGGTCATTAAATATTTGAATAGATGAAGTCTTAAACTGTATCCTAAAACATTATAACAAACTTTTAAAAAAAGATATGACATAGGATTGGATAAAATAAGAGAATTTGCTGGAGTGGCAAATAAAGAGAGGCTCAAATTTAGAAAAACTGGATAAAGCATGGATAATTTTCATATTGCAGTGCATTGATAATTGTTAAAAATGACAATGGTATACAGTAAAAGCATATTTATTTAAAATAATTATGATATCTAACAATTTATATATTTTAATTTTAAAATTAACCAATAGATAGCCTTATTATATAAAGATTTAAACTAATATATTGTACCGGACCATACTTCCTTGCAGAATTATGCACCTAATCTTGCACTGAGCATAAAGTGATCAAGATTTAACAGGGAAAGAAATGGATACCAATTTAGCTGATTGTCTGTACTCATATATATTGGTACTTCTAGCTAAACTGATAGAAAGAGTGAATTGACAGGACTCTGCCAATTAAAAACCCTTATAGTTAATATCCTTCTTGAGTGCCCAAATGTTTAGGACCTATAGCAAGTACACATCTTTGAAAAGTCTTTTACAAATAGCTTTTGTGCGCCATTCCTAGAAAAGAATAAAAATGAATTCCCTTTTCCTAGAAGGACATGTAATACCATATGTACAGCAGAGCATGAGAATAAGATTTAACACCCTGGTAGAGTGATATCCTGTGTAGCTAGCTCAGTACACTCTATATCCAGGGTCTTCAATAGGTAAATTAAATGATTATAATAGGTATGTGATTGATAAAGAAAGAGTACATTTTATCAAATAAATAATAATATTATGAAAACAAAACAAATTTAATATTATGATCAAATATTTATTTAATCCCATATACCCTCCACTGTTTCATACTTAAAATGATCTAATAATAATAATAATAATAATAATAATAAAAAATAATAATAATAAAAAATAATAATAATAATAAAAAAAATAATAATAATAATAATAATAATAATAATAATAATAATAATAATAATAATAATAATAATAATAATAATAATAATAATAATAATAATAATAATAATAATAATAATAATAATAATAATAATAATAATAATAATAATAATAATAATAATAATAATAATAATAATAATAATAATAATAATAATAATAATAATAATAATAATAATAATAATAATAATAATAATAATAATAATAATAATAATAATAATAATAATAATAAATTATTATCATGAACCCATATATACATTTGATGCGTTGAAATAAATAAAATATAAATACAATTTTAAATGAATAAGGGAAATAATAAATCCCTAAAGCTATTTACAATGTTTCATAATGAATGGAAGTGATCTGAGCTTTTTACCCTGTAGAAATAAGTTATACTTTGTGTGATTTGATATATATATTTTTCAGATAAGAGATCTTCGGTTTTACAGGCATACACTTCTGCTCAGGACTTTAAAACCTTTTTTATTGATAGCAAATATAATAATAAAAAAAAAACTATGTGTACATATATTTGCACTATAAAATATTTCACTAATTTTGTATTTTACATGTCAATAAGGTTGCGTTGGCTCAGATACCATATAGCACTCAACATGAGGTGCTGTATCTATTTGCCTTTTACAATAGATAAATTCTTATATATATATATACATGCAGCACAATTATAAACTCATTACTATTCTAAATGTAAAGTTATTAGTGGACTTGCTTATGGGAAATTTACAATGAATAAACCCCTATGACACTCATCATAAGGTATCACAGTGACAAAAAATAACTTAAAAGGATATATGGATAAATACATTTTTAGACACTCAACATGAGGTGTCATACTTACCGAATATTACAGGTGTATGTGTGCATATATACACATGTATATTTGCGTATGACAATTTTCAACAGGAAGAAAAACAAGCAGCAACAAAAAAAAAAAAACTAATTGCAACCTTTGCTGAAAATACTAGAATTTGGGATAGAAAAATGAATTAAAAGATTTAAATAAAAGCTGTATCATTATGCCTGTAATAACTGTAAATTCAATATATATAGTGCCAAGGCCAATTTGGCACATGTATATAAAATAATTTTGTCTAAAAAAATTATTAAAACAAAAATAATTATTAAAATAATATTTCATAAAAGAAAAACGTATTTAAATGTTGAAGAGTGTATTACAGTTTGTTTTCGAAAAGATAAGAGTCAAATAGTTTTCTATCATTAGTTTTGAAATAAAAGTTAAAACGGATTCATTAAAAGAGGGGAGGGGAGTATTGGTTAGAAAAGTTAAACTAAAGGTTTTATAAAAAGGAAGTAAAGAGTTTGTTATTATTAGTTGAAATACAGTTTAAAAGCTTTAAAAAAATATATAAATCTCTTCATTTAAATTAAAGAAGAAAAATAATCTTAAAACTATTTTTGATTTTAGAATAGTAAATTATATATGTGCGTGCGAGTGTAAACAAATGTATGCATGTTAGAATAATATTAAAAAAATATATATGTAAATGAAAGTTAAAAAAGAAATTATATTTGGAAAACACAGCGATGGCTATTAAGTTAAATAAAGATTTAAAAAAAACCACACCAGCGGTGGGCTACTAATTAAAGATATAAAAAACAATACATTTATGAAAGCTACTACTAATTAAACAATCGTCAAAAACACGTTGTCATAGGATTAATTACCAATGGAATTCGACAACAGATATTCACCGGAGGATATTACACAGACAACACGTTGCAGGTATAAATAGACTTTTTTTTTATTGGACAATTAATTGAGTCAGGTTTTTCAGTCTAGTTTGCAGAGACAGTCTTGCGCATTTCTATTATGTATTCAAAAACAAAAATGCATTGTTGAGCAGCTTTTGGAAATATAGGCTCATGCTTCAGCCTTTTTGGTCCAACAAGATCATCAAAACCTGCCTGTGAAATAATGTCTGCATAACAACTCAGAAATCCTCCGTCAAACGTTCAACTGTCTTCAAGAATAAAGCCAATGAATTCGCATAAAATCTCTTCAAGAAACGTCCAAATCTAACCGGTTAGATATAATCCATCAGAAGCAGCAGAAGCAGCCAACAACAAGCAATATCCCCGTTCCAAAAATCCTAGGTAAACATTTATTTATTATCATTTATACGTAGTAGCCACCACAGTAATTCATAAATATTCAAGATTCAAATTATATGAACTCTATCATACATAAAATGAACTATTGATATGTGTGTTTAAGTTTCAAATGCTATTAATGCTTTATTGTTATATTTGTGAATGATATATGAGTTAATATGTGCATGATCATTATATCAGTGTTATTAGTTAAATTAGATAAATACCAGTGTTCTACTATTAAAATCTACAAGAATATTTAAACTAGTTTAAAAATGTTAATTTAGAAGGGTGTGTATTATATTAGATTTATAAAGATGTTTAAATTTAGTCAATAAATGTTGGGTAATAAATTATCTTTAAACTTAATTAATGTTAATTAAAATAAAATGTCTTCAAACTTAAACTTTATTTGTCGGTCAATTCTTTTTACCAACATTTTTTATTAATTCTTTCCACCAATAATTTTGTATAACTTTGTTATTGAATTAAAATTAGACTGAGCTAGTTTTAGGGAATGTTTCGAGCACTGGATTATGAGCTTACTACACGAATACATTAGTCCTTGGACTAGCTGGCGACCCGGGGTTTACTCCAAAACAAATAAAGTATTTGGATAGTAGGGGTTTGAATCTAGCAGCCGAGGTGAGCCATTGTTGATAGTTAAAGCTATCAATAAGATCTCCCATTTTGCTCGAACATGCCGGTTCGTTCACGTAATCTTTATAAGATTATAAATGTATTATGAAGGAGTTTCAAACCGGTCAAAACTTATATACGTATAAGTAAGTGGTTTCAGTGGTTCGACCCGGTACAATATATATATATAAATGCGAGAGTCAACTCTCTCTCTTTTTTTAAATGAGTCATAATAATAATAATAAAAATATATTTCTAATTATCGGAAATATCAGAATGCATTAATTCAATATTAATAAAGTATTCTTTAAAAGAAACTTATGTAGACATCTTCATCTTTTCCTGACTGGGCTTTGAGTGGGCTTCAAGTCAACTGGCTGTGCAGTGAGGATTTCATCTCATTTGGGCATATGCAAGATGACTTTTGTTTATTATCGTGGACAGCTGGAACTGGCGTGATCACATCTTGGTGATTTGGACAGAGAAAGGGTGGGCGCACCAGCATGGTTGTCTACCCCATGGTCATTATACTGAAACCTCTAGTAGATTGCTTCATATTTTTTTTGTATATTATAATAATTATGATTATTATTAAATTTTCATCTGCTGTCTCGAATGGTTACTCGAATCCATAAGCAGACAAAAGTTCTTAAAAGAACTGTATAATAGATTTCTTCTTAAGAAATATCAGTAATAGTCTAGTCCATATATGAATCTTTAGGTGGCTGGATGATTGGAGAATTCTGGAGCCAAAGTAGTGAATGACTTGCCCTGAACAACTGCCAAAGAAAAAAAAGAATCTCATAGCACTGACTAAAACCTATCACCCCACTCATACAGAACCAATTCAGGTACCCTCCCTGAGAAGTATGAATCAGCCAACCCTTTTAATTTAGCTTATCATTTAGATTATCAACATTGCTTTCTATTTTTCCGATTAAGTTCTACATAGCAGGGTTTGATATAAAGTTTGGTTTCCATTTTGAATGCTCAGACCACTTGATTACAGATATCAATTCAAAAGAATTTCAATTTTATCTAAAAAAATATAATATTTTAATTACAACATTTATCACACATTTTGCTTTTGGTCAGATTGTTGCCAAAGCAATTAACGTTCTTTGCTTAAATTAAAATCACATTTTTTTTAATAGTATATAGTAATTAAAAAAATGAAAAATATATACAAGTATGTTGGAACAATTACTTTAATTATTTATTTTACTAATATGTTCCAACATTGTGATCTTTTTTGGTCACCAAAGTTTGCTTTTCTCTATTTGAGTTTTTCTGAAAAAAACAAAATACATAAAATGACATGTGATAAAAATATACAAAAAGGAAAATAAAATAAATATATAACAAAAAAAATACATGAGTTTATTATGTATGTATTTGTTTGTTTACAATATTTCTGTGTCAATTGAATGTTTGCTTTAAATTAGTGTGTGGGTATTCTAATGCTCAGACCCAACTTCCATTATTAATATAGCACATTTATATATTCGTTGTGCTTAATATATATATAAATTTACATATGTATCTGCTGTAATGTTCTTTACAGCAGACTTTTTGCATGGATATTTAATATATATATATATACGCACTGTCTGCACAGATAATGAAGCTAGAATGTATATTTGTATTTAAAAGTGAAATTTTAATTTACTAAAATAAACGGAAAAAAAAACTATTAAATCAAATAACTTAGTGCTTTCAAAAAACTACTTTCTTTCATACTCATAGACATTGTAGTAACTACATGGTAGAAATGGAAATGGAATTTATGCAAATTGATGCAAATGGTTATAATTGCCATTTCCAAAACAGAGCAAAGCATGCTTCTCTCCTATTGATGGATTTGGAGCCACTAGCTATGTAAAACACCTCTCTAATCTTTCATTGGGCATCATGGCTTTCAGAGCATATGATGCTGGCAGTGATGGGTTCAAATTTATGGCCTGATGTTCTTTCATGTTTGCAGAAGATGGAATTGCCTTCTTGCTTGGTTTTAGTTTTATTGTAGATATATTTAAAAGTAATTTTTGTAATTTGTTTGTCATTTCAGCCATAAAAGAGTTATTGAAATAAAAAACCCTGATTTTTAACAGAAATCAATTTCTGTAATTATTTTTTATAAAATTTGATTGCAGTGTTTCACTATCAAGTACATGTACAATTAGCAAACAATCCAAAAGCAAAGAATCAGAATGGTAAAATGTATTTATCTGTACAAGGAACCAAGGGAACAATTAATAAAGTAACTCTTAATTCAAAGTAAGTAGCAATAAATTATTCAACACACACACCCATATATATATGAGACAAAATAATAAATAATAATACAAACACTGGAATTTACACTATAATTTTTAATATATCAATAAATAATTAAAAGCTATACCAGCTTATGTCATGATTGTCATTCCTGAGTAGCTAATTTACTGTTGGAAAAAAATAATCAAAGTTTTACACTAATGTTCCCACATAAATGGCCACTCTTATATAACTTGTGTACATTTACACAATTATATTGCTTATTTAAAATTTCCATCATATTTATAAAATATATCCCTTTGATTTCCATATGCAAAATAAAAACACTTAAATCTATCTATACAATAACAATTTTTAAAATAGTGGTTTATGTTAATAATTTTTTTTTTTTAATGCATGTTTGTACTGACGACTTGCATATCTTTTTATATATAACATTACATTTGTTAGTTTTATAAGTAGAATTCTTTTCCTTAATATATTAATTTATCAGAAATTAGTGCCACATTAAAATAAAAAGAAACAATTGATGTAAATCTACCATACAATTTTATTTGTATACAAAAATGAAATTCAGGTTTATTTTTTCTACTTTTATTTGTCTAGAGAATGTGAGATATAATGGAAAGTATGTTTTAACTAGAGTTAAGCAAATTTACACATAATAGAGGAAATGAAACCAGTGAGAAAAAAATATGGATTTCATTACCGTATATAAATAAAAAAGTGTGTGATATGATTACGTCATTCGTTTCTATTTAATTGTGATGTTGCATTTACTGTTTCTTTAAATGCTAATAGATTAATTATTTCTGGAAAAGATGCTGTTGATAAAATAACAAATGTATTGTTATATTAAAAGGAGTAAGCAAGTGTAGACCAAGTATACTGATGTGATATTCTGGAAATTAATTCATGAGCATGAACTATTTATATAAAGTATTGACTGTGAATAAATTTAAATCAGTATCTCAGCAAAACATTCAATTGCTTGTCATAAAAGTTTTTGTTTGACAGTGTTTTATTTCGCCTGTGAAAAATGATTTGAGGGGGGGGGGGAATGAAAGAGCATATTTTATAAATATGTAGATAATTAATTAAATAAATAAATAATTGAATAAATATGTACAAATTAATGAGACTTTACTTTTAAAACCAACAAAACATCTCTTGATCACAATTTTCTATGCTTATACAAGCTATTATTAACAGTAGCACTACTGTTTAGAAATTTTGTTACTGTTAAGACCTTTCTTTTCTTTTTTTAAATTCTAACTGCAAATTTCCGCTGTTAATGCAGTCACACCACAAGTTAGCTAATAATTTTAATTTATTTGTTGGTACATTGAAAATTGTAAAGTTAATTCCAGTGTTATTACTATAGATAAAATTATAAAATTGCTATCTATCCAAAATAAATTATGATAAAAGCAATCAAACAACATAAAATTAAATTATACTATTATTATAGCTGACTTATTGGCATTTCCATCATCTTATGTAACTATTAACAATCCAAAATTTCCCAGTAAATATTGAACACCTTTTAAACTAAGTATATGCAATATGAATTTTTACTGTTCATAGCACTAAATAAAATACATAACAATTTATTCTTATTTCCTAACTTATAACATTTTTGTGAGTTCATACAGCTTTACTGCTTATATTACTTAAAAAATATATAAAGATTTTATTCTTAATTTTTTTAATTAACTATTTTGTATATAAAATAAATATTTCATCAAAGGGTGGGGAATAGACACTTATAATTATATGCCCGATATGCAAAAGCTGATTATATAATTGTGTAATCTCTTTTTTACAGTAGATTAAAATTCACCTATATAAGATTATTGACAAATGTTTACTATTATACAAGGTGAACCAAAAGTAGGTGGATAGTAGGTGAAATAGAGTTATATATGCACCTCTATTACTAAAAGGAGGTTGCCTTGAGAACAGTTTGAAATTCTTGATTGTTATCTATATTGGGATTGTCTAAGTGTTGACTGTTTTCTAATGGTTACTTATAAACCCGTTTAGCCTTAAGCATTATTACACTTATTATTTAAGTAATACTTTGGTTGCAATTTGTAATGTTATAAATTGACTGGGTTTAACCTTGATCATTATTACACTTATTATTTCAGTAATACTTTGGGTGCAATTTCAAAATTATAACTGCAATTTGACTATTTATTAGTCTGCATTCAGAACAGGTTATATTTATCTGTTTAAGGAAGTTTATTTAAAACTTCTTCCAATCAATAATTTCAATCTCTATAATTAAGTTGCAATCTTTAGTGTCTTTATAAATATATGAGACCATTAATGGAAGTGGGATTCCACCTCTATTGATAAAAGAAGGTTGCCTTGACAATAGTTTGAAATTCTTGATTGGTATCTATATTGGGATTGTCTAAATGTTGACTGGTTTCTAATGGGTAATATAATTGAAGGTTTATTCTCAAATGTTTTCATTTATTGTCCACCTATTGTTGGTTCACCCTGTATATATATATATTGTGGTAAAAACTGCTCTTCATGCATATCTATAAAATAGACACACCTGTTTATACGTACATAATAATACATTTATCATATATTTGTACAAAATCTTTATTATTAATTATTAATTTTTTTAGGTTTGGAAAGATTTTAAAAGATATCGAAAATATTTAAAATAGCAGATGTAATTGAATTATTGTTATTTACTTTAATTATACCCCCCCCCCAACAATCTCTTCAACTTATTTAATTTATTTAAAATGCCTTTTTTTTCTTTCTCATGTGTTATAGCATCGGCTGGGAAGTGAACCCACTAACCCGGGACAATAATGTAGCTGTGCTGACCATTTGACCACCAACGCTTGACGAAAAAAAATGCCTTTTTTTATAATCAATATGTAACAAAGTTTTAATATATACTTCAATATCAAGCAGAAAGGAGTTTTGCTATTAATTGAAAGGAGACCCTTTGATTCCTCTTGGAGGCCTTGAAGGAACCGAGCAGAGCAAATTCCTAATGTCCACTCCATACATTCTTGTCGTTGCAGCTGTTATTACTATGTGACTATTCATATAGTATACGAACATGGATGGGCTGCTCACCAACACGCATTAGCCAGCGTGGTGAGTTTATTGGCTTTTTACCTCTGAGTTTAAGATCAAGAAACACCATGGTCTTTCTTCTCAGTGCCTGATAAGGCAGAATGAATGTTTGTGTAAATGATAATATTTTCCCAATACATATATACAATTATGACAGACAAAAATAAAGCATGGCCCTTATTCCCAGGAGGCTGTAAAGTTACCAACCAAGGCAGCGGTTGGTGGCCAAAGGCGGAGGGTGCTAAGAATCCCCTGATTGTGGACCCAGGCTGCCATTTGATGATGACTTTTTATTTAGGTACTTACAACTGCAGATCACTTTTCAAGTGAAGGAAGATTGCAAGAATTAGAAGAAGAACTCTCTTATATTAAATGGGGCATTATTGGACTTTGTGAAGTTAGAAGAAAAGGTGAAGAGACAATTGATTTAAAAAGTGGACATATACTCTATTATAAAGGCACAAATATTGGAAATAGAAGTGGAGTAGGATTCATTATAAATAAAAAGTGGAAGAACAATATTGTGGAGATTGATGGTGTATCGGACAGAGTGGCAAGATTAGTTATACCAACTTAATAGCAGATACCAATTGCAGATAATTCAGGTTTATGCCCCAACAAGTTCTCATAGTGATGAAGTAGTAGAAGATTTTTATATGGATGTACAAAAGGCTGTTGATCAGAGTAAATACCATTTTAAAATTGTTATGGGAGACTTTAATGCTAGAATTGGTAAAAAAAATGAAAGATGAAAGTGCTGTGGTTAATTTTGGTTATGGTAATAGAAATGAGAGAGGACATAGACTTGTGGAGTTTGCAGAAAAAGAAAAACTTTATATTATGAATTTTTTTTTTGAGAAAAATGTTAAAAGGAAATGGTCATGGAAGCATCCAAATGAAGGTACAGCAGAATTGGATTATATTTTGACTAACAGGAAATACATATTTCAAGATTGTAATGTTCTTAATAAATTTAACACAGGAAGTGATCATCGATTAGTAAGGTGTAAGATACGTGTTAATGTAAAACTAGAGAGACAAAAATTATTAAGAAAAACAATATTTACAGTTGATATTCCTAATCTTCAAAAACATTCTAATGAATTTAAATTAGAACTTACAAATCGGTTTCAAGTATTAGTAGATTTTGAACATGATTCAGATTTGAATGAAATTAATATGAAAATAACTGATACACTTTTGAAAACTGCAACAAAGATAGCTGGTAGAAAGAAACAGCAATTGACCAATAAAATTTCTACTGAGACTAGAGAATTTATGAAGAAAAGAAGGAATATGAAGATATACAAAAATGATGCATTAAAAAGAATTGAATATCTCGAATTTTGTAAAATGGTGCGGAAAAGAGTTGAAAATGATATAAGAAAGTATAATTGTGAACTAGCAAGGAAAGCTGTAGAAGAAAATAAAAGTCTTAAGAATGTAAAACAACATTTTGGTATTGGTAGGAAATTTATATCTGCAATAAGACAAAAAGATGGAATTATTACTAAAAAGAGAGATGACATCATGAAATTGGTAGAAGATTTTTATCAAGAATTATATAGTAATAAAGAACAAGTACCTCCTATATCTATTACATCTTCCAAATTGCCCAGAATTTTAAATGAAGAAGTGAGACATGCAATTAAATGTATGAAGAAAGGAAAGGCTTCAGATAATGATGGAATTATAATTGATATATTAAAAGAAGCAGGTGAAGAAACAGAAAAAAAATTAGCAAAGTTATATACTAAATGTCTAAATGATAAAGATGTACCAGATGATTGGAAGAATGCAGTAATAATATTAATATTTTAAAAAGGTGATAAAGAAGATATTAGAAATTACAGACCTATCAGCCTTTTATCAGTTTTATATAAAATTTTTACCAAGATAATTACTGCTCGTCTTCAAAGAACATTGGATTTCCACCAACCAAGAGAACAAGCCAGATTTAAAAGTGGTTTTAGTACAGTAGATCATATCCAGGTATTGAGAGAAATTATAGAAAGGACAAATGAATGTGAGTTGCCATTATGCTTAGGATTTGTAGATTATGAAAAGGCATTTGATTCTATAAACATTTCTTCAGTGATTAAAGCATTGGATCATCAAGGTATAGATCCAGGATATTGTCATATTTTAAAGAATATTTATAAAAATGCAACAGCAACAATTAGATTACATAATGACACTGGGAAAGTCAACATTGAGAAAAGTGTAAGACAAGGTGACTCCATATCTCCAAAACTTTTTACAGCAGTGCTATTTTGTGGATTAAAATGGGAAACTAAAGGAGTGAAAGTAAATGTTGATTATTTAAGTCATTTAGATTTCGCAGATGATGTAGTTGTTTTTGAAAATAATGCTTCAGATCTGCAGGAAATGTTGCAGGAATTATCAGATGAAAGTAGGAAAGTAGGACTAAAGATAAATGTTAAAAAGACTAAAGTAATGTTTAATCGATTTGCTCAAAATATGACAATAAAGATTGATTATGATGAATTAGAAGAAGTTAACAGTTACAAATACCTTGGTCAGATTATTAATACAGATGGAAACATAATGGAGGAAATTAATCATAGAATTAAACTTGGTTGGAGTGCTTTTGGTATAAATAACTTGATACTAAAAGGAAATATGCCTATGTGTTTGAAAAGGAAGGTTTTAACAAATGTGTTTTACCAGTTCTTACTTATGGATCTGAGACTTGGACCCTTAATAAAAGAGCAATTCAGAGACTTCAGACCACTCAAAGAAGTATGGAGAGATGTATGTTGGGAGTAACAAGAAGAGATCGTAAATGCAATGTATGGGTAAGAGAACAAACAGGTGTTACTGACCTCATTGAAAAAATTAAAAGATTGAAGTGGAGTTGGGCTGGACATATTGTTACAAGAGATGATAATAGATGGACAATTGAAATTTTAAACTGGATTCCAAGAGAATGTAAAAGACCCAGAAAGAGACCACATGTGAGATGGATGGATGAAATAAGAAAGTGTGCAGGGGTGATGTGGAGAAGAGAAGCTAAAGATCGGAGAAGATGGATTAAACTTGGAGAGACCTTCATCCTGCAGTGAATTGATAATGATTGATAATGATGATGATCAAGCAATATGTAATAAGTATATTTCAATTAGTATTAAAAATTATATTACACATTTTAATTAAGATTAATACAAATTGTAATCTTTAATGGTTTAACAAAAAATACAGATTTTTAAACTGTAGTTAATTTATTTAAAATACATTCAATATGTTTAATTACATATAAGACAAGCAACAATGTTTACAATATGATTTAATATAATCATACATGGATACTTTTAAACATTCTTATTCATAATATAACAAAAATAACAGCAGATATTGATTATTTTATTACATAATTTTTTTCCCCATTATGTATACACTGCTTTTAGTTGTAGCTATTACATTATTTGAAATAAATGGCAATTTTCCAATAAATGAATATTTAAATACCCATATACTTTTTCAGATAAACAATATTATTTATATATTTTTATTTTATTTTATAGAACCTTATAACTTTGGTACATTTTAAATATACACCCATATAAGATTATCATCACAAATATTTATATTTTCTATATATTCAATAAAATCAAATATTTTAAAATCTAATATCTCCTGCAACATACCAGCTATACATTTTGATGATTGATAAGAATCTATTTCTCCAAAATGTACCATTAATTTAATTGGTATATTAATTTTATGCACTTTTATATTTTCAAAAATTCTTGCTACCATTGCAGCAGATATGTAGATAAATAGGTTTTCCTAATATATATTTATACTGTAATGGTCAAGATTGTATAATCAGTCAACAAGATCAAAAGACCAAGCAGAAACTCTCAACCAGCAGACAAAGGGTTATCACCATGCTCCAATTTAAACCCCTACCTAGGCTTTCTAGTCTCAACCATCTAATTAACACCCTTGATGTCACACAGCTTTCCTTCTTCATACAGCACAATGTAGCTCATCTTCTTTATTGGTATGCATCTGTAGTTAGAAGCAGGTGCACCACTGCAGCCAGGGATATTTGTTCATAGTTGTGAACTGTGCCATCAGATCTCTGGCCAATTATTCTTACATTTATTCTCCATTGACACAGCTCACTTAGGTAATACCAAAATTTCTATGTAATTCTTATCTTAGACTTTGTCTATGCTCTCGGATCTTAAATTGAACCTGACCACAAGTTGGCCTATTAAACAAATAAAATGAAATAAATTGTTAAATCCAAATCTATAATGGGTTGACAGATTCTCATACCCCAGTATTATTAAATAGAGCACACATTATTGCTGTAAGCTGCCACTTCCTTCTGTAATATTAAAAGCCAGTAGATTATATCAATCCAATAATTTGTAAGCTACTCTACCCCTTGTTTAATTTTTGCAAAATAAACTTATATTATTATTGTCAATTTAAACCGGTGACATCCTTGTGATTTGGAACTATTAGTTAGTTATATCATTCAATAAAGTTATTTATTTGCCAAAACAAACACATCCATGGTTTTGTTTATCAGTGATATAATATTTCACATGGTATCAGTATATGGATGATTAAATTCAAAAATCATGTCAATCACCGTAATGTAAATGAATTAATGTAGGGCCTTAAGGAATGCTAGGGTATGATGAGATCATGAGCTATGAAGAATCATGAGAAAGAATCCACATTTGAACCATGAGCTCCATCATGCTGTATGAAGAAAGGAAGCTGTGTGACATTAAGGTTCTTAATTAGGTTGTTGAGACAAGAAAGCCTAGGTAGAAGTTTAAACTAGGAGCATGGAGGTAACTTGTGTCGTCTACTGATTTAGAGTCCCTGCTTGGTCTTTTGTTTGTTGACTGATTATACAATGTTGACCATTACATGATTTTATATACAACATAGCTATATACCTATATTTATGCCTGAAGTCCATTTTCTAACTCTTAATGGATTTTTCTGCCTTTTTGCTTTTAATTTATGATCCATTAATTTATTTTCTTATACCTTGTGTGTAGCTGAATTAGTTTCCTCTCCATTGTCTTATATTTTCCATTTAACACCTTAAAACATGTATAGAGTCTGAAGGGGTTCAACTGTAACTATTACAGTCTATTGTAACTGTAGATAGGGAAATACAGCACTTACACCCTCCCCCCTGTAATGGCTTTCTACCTTTCTCCCATTGTATACAGTTTATTAATATTTCTTTACTTAATTGATTGTTCTTTTAACAAATACTTTTTCTAAAATATTATAGTGTGACTTAAAACAATCAGTGTTTAACTTTTTAAAGGGATATTGAGAAGTATACTATACAAGAGAGATAGGCTATAATTCAAGCAAACATGAAGCAAGCATATATGTATGCAGATATACATCACTTCATATCTGCCAAGTTACCTTACAAAAAAAATAACCAAAAAAAAAACTTACACTTCTCTGCAGTGAATGAGTGATCGCTTGATGTTTTCTCTTGCCAGAATGTTAATGTGTGAATGTTTGTTAGTTTTCATTTTTCTTAGTCTATTCTCTCTCTGTTTTGATAATTTTATTTATAGTTTAACTAATTACATTAGGTTTATTCCTGTCTCTTAGTTCATATACAATCCTTAAGTCATCATTTAAATGGCCTATTTTACACTTTTGATGAGTTCCCATTCTGAGTCATGGGGTTTCTGATCATACAGTTTCAAGTTAGGGCTATGTTATATTTTCCAGACTCTCTTTGCCCCATCTTTAGCAAAGTTGGCAAAATGAATGGCCATGAGCAGTTCAGTCATTTCCTTTATGTTGTAGCCCTGGTTACATATTATAATATATTGCATGACTATTGGCAGGTTGTACCAAATATTGTGGACAATTTGTGAATCTGTCATTGAAAATTCCATCAACACTCTCAGACACACTATCTGTCTCAAGAAAAATCATATCTGGGTCTCTGTCCCTTATTATATTTTTTCTGGGAGTTGTGGTGCATAATTCTGTCTTGCCTCTTGTGGCTCCAAAATATGTTCAGAAGTGTTTTTTTGTATTGTGGCCACCTTTGGGGATGTTGCATCATATTCCCTCACCAATATCTTTCCATTCTCCCCAGATTATTAATGGCCACCACCACTTGTTCATTGCTGGTCAATGCATAACCTCTAAACAAATCCTCCAGGGTCTGAAGGTGCCTCATGGGGGTCTCACCCACATCTCCATGAAAGGTTTTAATTTGGATGACTTTCACTATGGGTGAGTTGATGGGCTGTGTGCTTTTCCATGTATCCTCTTTTACTTGTCCATGGCCCTCCATTGGTGTAGGCTCTCTGTCTGCTTCTTCTTCCCTCTGCCTTATTTAGTCTACTTGAATCACTTTTAGCTGTACTAATATTTTTTGGATTATTTCCCAGTGAGTTCTGCTGCTCTTTGACTACTCTGTCCTTGGTTTCATTTCCCCTCTCCTTGACTCTTTTTCAATTATAGCAGCATTGGCATTATGCACTCTATCCTCTCTTCTAATTTCCATATTCTCTCTTAGCAGCCTCTTCTTTTCTTTTCTTTCTTTCCTTGCTATTTTCAATCTTCTTAGAGCAATTGAATGTTATTTTTGGGTACTATCCATCCATTTCTTCTCCAATTCTCACTCCTGTGTCTATTTCTCAACTGTTTCTCCTATTTCTTTATCTTAGCTATTTTTTTTTACCAAAGACATTGTGTATAGATAAATAAAAATTCTTTTTCTTTTGGATTCTTAATTTCATTAATGGTATTTGCCCCTGATCATCCTGTTTGACATCATATTCCATCCATCTTTATTTTATTATTCTGGAAAAAAATTCCTACACTTTGTTCTATCCATCTTTATTGTTTCTAGTCTAACTACAGTTCCTTACATACATGTCCCCTTTTGTATATGCTGCTGGTAAGATCACTCACTCCATCTCCAAAAGAAAATGGATACAAATTATTTTATCATATTATTTTTATACAAGTGTCCCATTTCTCTATACATGCTAGTCTTTACTATTCACAACAAAAAATTATTGTTTTGCCTGTCAGAACATAAGCAAACTTTACATACACATCCATAACTTTGTTTTTTCTACATTTCTAAGAGTATAACGGTTCCATTATATAATAAAAAAAAATTTGTATATCAAATGCCTTAATAAAAAAATCTGGGTTTACCTGCCTATGTGAACATATTGTATGAGTGATGATTTTAAATAATTTACCTATGAGTGCTCCCCCACATCACATGAAGGCATTTCAAAACCTAATGTTGGTAGTACCATGTTGTATATATAAAAAATATGTATAAATAATTACAACCACAAAAACATTTTAAACCCCTCTTTTGGATTGATTTAAGAGTGCTCCCACAGTCACATGAAAATGGATTTCAAAGTCTCACATTGGTAGTGCTGTGTTGTATATAAAAAACCCTGTAACAGTCAAGATTGTATAATCAGTCAATAAGACCAAAAGACCAAGCAGGAATCTCAACCAGCAAACATAGGGTTACTCCCATACTCGTAGTTTAAATCCCTATCTAGACTTCCAATCTCAACCACATAATTGACACCCCTGATGTCACATGGCTTCCCTTCTTCATATCGCATGATGTAGGTCAGGGTTCAAACATGGACTCTCTCAGAGTTCTTTATAGCTTACAATCTCACAATACCCTAGTATTCCTTAAGGCCCTACATTAATTAATTTACATTATGGTGATTGACATGATTTTTTACATTTAATCATCTCTATATTGATACCAAGTGAAATCTTATATCATTAATGGATTTTTGTTTTGGCAAATGAATAACTTTACTGAATGATATATATATATTATAATGGTCGGGGTTGATGGAATATTTTCAGTCTTACTGTATCTGCCGTATAGGGTGCCACCAGGCCATTTGAACCTAGAAAATTTATAAAGTAGACAGATACACGCTGTCAAGATCACAACCACCAGCCCTAGTCAATAGCTCGTGGAGTAGCAGAGGTTTAAAACATTTATTAAAATATATTTTTAATAAAGAATAATAAAAACAATCACTAGATCACTGTCAGTACTAATAACACAAAAGATATTTTATTTATGTATATATATAAATAATAACACACAAACTTAAAAAAAAATTATTATATAAAAAAAATGGTTTTATTTTGTTTCATTATTATTATTTTATTTGTGTTTAACTTTAATTTTTAATCTTAGAATGTTGAGCATAGGTAGCCCACCCAGATGACACATTCAAAAGATCATCAAAACATTTGATTCCAGGCCAAAGGTCCATAGCCATGCCAACACTCACTTCCACATATATATCCACAACCAAAGCAATGTGAACATGTTAGCATCAAACCATGGTGACAGGAATGTGCATCTGACAGCGTGATATTATTTGAAGAAACATGACCTTCGTCCAGTACAGAAATGCACTTCTGTCTGGCAAAGGAATCATGCATGTAATATAATAAAGAGAATAACACTGCATATGGATGGGAGAGCAGTCTATCTTGCTAGCTTATTGTCCCAATCCATAGAGCTGAAAGGGGTCAATGGTGCAGGAAATACGTCTGCATCCATTGCAACAATATGACTGCCTCTTTGGGGTCATGCATTCAGTTGGGATTGTTGCCCTTATGTGCTAACACACTTCACATTACATTGATGTAAATGTCCATATATCCCCCACCAGCATTAACACAACTACGAAACAAATAATCTGAAATCAAAACCCCTTTAAAACTAACATACATTTAAAGGAGGCTAAGCGACTACCCATATTCAACTTACATTTAAGTCAATTTATTAATTTAATTCTAAAAAAAATATCTTTAGTTTAAGTTTTAACTTATTTTAAAATCACATATTCAACTTATTTTATCACAAATACTATTTGATCTATTTTTCCTTCCTTTTAAATTCAATAATGCACAAATAACGATATATGTTTTTTCTCTTTAAATTTACGTTTGCAATCGCAAAACCCTATCCTATTATAAACAGATCTTATTAAGCATGAATAAAAAAAAACAATACATATTTTAAGAGATTATGTTTAAAACTTTAGTTATGACTTTTTAACATTGCAAGATTTAAAAAAATAAGAAATAAAGTTCAGGTTTGCTCCAGAGAGAAAGTCTATAGTTCATTTTAAAGATAATTAAAGTCCAAAGATTTTTAAATTTAAGAGAGTTTATATTTCATTTTATCATTTATAAATTTATACTTTCCTTTGTCTGTGTTTGTTCCTTGTGACAAAGATCTAATTTATGCAAGGTCCCTTTTTTTGCAGACGATTTATGAGGTTTGATGAGGATGTCTACGTACGGCACCAGTGGTTCGATCCTGGTATCCATGAAGATGAAATCTGCCTTCGGCCAGCCAAACTGAAGGAAGCCTGATGAAGCTGATTACATTCTCAGTGACAGTGACAATATCTTTCTTTAATTTTTCTTTCTTTTAGCAAAGACGAATGAATTCAAAAATTTTAATTTTTCTAATTCTCGAACTCCAATTAATAATTTCTTTTTGATTTTCTTTTTATAGTCCTGAAGCATCTTATATCTGGAATGCACAGATCCATCTCACATATTTCATATCTATATTTTATTGGTTTATTGAGTTTGTGGCTTAGATTTTGGATTTGTGGCTAAGTAGATTTTTCCACTGAGGTCTGTGTCTATATCTTTGGGCAGGAAAAGCAAGTCTTTTGTTTCTATTCCTCAACTCTTATCTCTTTCGTAATCATCTTTTCAATGGTCATTTTGCCCTAAGGATCTGTTTGTAATTTTTATTTTTAAGATTAAAAACTCTTTGTTATTTTTTTAAAATCAAAAGGTTTTTATTATATTTTATTTAAAGATTAGAATCTTTGCTTCGATTCTATAATTTTTTTAAAGCTTATCTTATTTTAATATTTAAATCAAACACATTAATAAATTAATAATTCATTATTTGTGCATTTTGAACATTTGTGCTTTTAATTCAGTCTTAGATATTTACAAAAGCATTAAGTATTAAGAATTTAAATGTAACGCATATATATATCCCTTTACAATATATTGTGCTGATCGGATTTGTATGTTCACATAACAAGATGTAGCATCTAGGCAAAAGTACCTCAAATCCAATCAGCACAAGATACACAGGTCAGGAACACTCATGAACTCTGCCCTATTTGCCTATTTCCCAGATCTATAACATTATGAGCAACAATCCCAATGACATCGATTAATTTACTTTTCACCCACTGGCATCGATCATCGGAGACACAAAAAGACTCTAGGATAAACTTATGATAGAATAACTTAATAACTAGTTATATTTTATGAGCAATAAAGGCTCATGACCTAGCATATTACTTATGTATTGAGCGGAGATCATCTAGTCATATTTAGCATAAGTAATAACTTAATATATTATCTTAACTAAAAGAAAGCAATGGTTCGAGTTTGATATATATATTTAAGATTTATTAATAACAAAATTATGTCAGGTTATTTAGCCGACGTTAGCCTCGTGAGTATTATATATGTGTTTGATTCATATTTAACGATAACATTATAATTGTGGCTATGCCAATAATATATATATATATGTGTGTGATTAAATAAATTAGCGCTATTGGAATACATTGATGGGATACTATTACATCCCAGAGATGAAGAGCATTTACTTAATTTAAACAATAATAATTTCATAAGCAGGTTACATTCAATATTATGATAAATTTGAGTTATAGATAATGCGCGGGATGGGTAATGAATAATTATATAAACGATACTAAATCTATTGCATTAATACTTATATTAAACTAATGGAAATGTCTGTTTAAAGAAATCATTTCATTACGGCTTATGAATACTTCTGGGCGACTAATAAGACACTGAAAGGCAGTGCGTGCATGGCATCTGATAGGGTTGGTCCAATTATGAATTCTGGAGTGTGCTTCATGAATTTTTAATAACGAAATGGACCGATTTCCTCTGCAAACATAGGCAGGGTTGGTTTGATGAATGAAAGAGTCCAAGATTCCCTGGAATGAGGTACAGGCAAATCATGGATGACGAAGAGTGGTCGGCAACGACTTTATTGGGCTGGTTTCCCAGATCACTCCCCATATAAAGTATGCACATATGTCCAAGGATGTCCCCAGGGTGGTTTTACAGCCTGGATTAAGGACATAGAGAACGATGATGGGGCCCGACTTCACGGATGCCTCCATGTGAGAAAGAAGCACAAATATATATATATACGAAATGGCCTTTATGCACGTAATGCTTAATAATATAATATAAACAAAACTCTAAAGGTTAAAGATTATCTAATGTATTTATTGCCCACAAATTATGAAATATTCGGCGTAATGACATGGCTTCACTAAGCAAACATGGGTAATAATTATACATAAATATAAAACTAAGATGTTAAGATCCCCCTCCCCCTTACATTATGTTACCTACTATTATTCATTACTTCTTACACATTTAATAAATCTCAATTTTGGTTAGTCGATGCTCTTGTGAAATATATATATATATATATGATTACAAAATAAGTGGGTGGTGGTAATCGCTAAAATGGGTTTTACATATATAATATAATTTAAGAATAAAAGATAGTGCATTATTTAGGAAGGAGAATGTGAAAAACAGACGTCAAATCTGTTTTTCGACAGTAAACATGAAAAATATAATTAGTTTATTTATCTAAAATCGCGAGCACCTGGGCAAGTCGAATAAGACTTGGTTTTGATCAAATTATAAATTATTTACCCAATAAATGATGGGTGGGGAAACGAAAATGAATTATATGCTGGTGATTTTAGAATACTATTGGCATTTATTTTAAAATATAAATACATAAATCAAATTGAAAATTGGTTGCCGCTTGAAAATAAAAGAAAAGAAAAACATTATATAGGAGGCTTAATATAGATTAGTTATATAGAGTTATAGAATACATATTTGAAGACATTTAATATAGATGATTTAAAATATAAATATTACAGAGAAGGCAGGATATAGGAATTATAAGCGGTCAAAGTTCTTTTACCTTGATTATTTGGAAGCGTTTCACTAGGAATCAGTCCATCGGTATTATTTCACGAGATCTCGGGTAGCATTGTTATTTGAGAGATAGCATTTTATTTTACTGGAAAATATCTAAAGTTCAGTAGTATGGGATGCAGAGCTTCATTCATGGGAACAGCATATTAGAACGGAGGGACAAGGCGAAGTTTCCTACTCACGACACATTGAGTGAGAATTAAAACTGGCGTGGAATATGTATAGTAACATAGTTATTTAATGGTCTCCTCCCCTTATTTTGAAGCTGTTACTTAGCAACTATTACTGGACCTGAGGCAGTTTAAGCACTTAAGGTTTCTCTGGAATAGTTTGACCGGATACTCTTATCTAGTAAGATGTTTGAAACAATGCAAGTTTGTTATCAGTTTCTTGAACGATTGTTTTAAAATATATCTTACGATTTTAAAACAAGCTAGCATGGACAATTTCCACTAATGGGTTTATTTTATTATTACCAATTTGTAATCTTTTATTTTAATCTAAGGGGTCTTCCGGGTAATTGTTTTTCGAGAGACTTTTTAACAAGATTGCATAATTTCTAGCTACAAAATTATATATGAAAAAATAATAAGTTTCATATATAATACCTTATATATATAATATAACTAATAATACATTCGCAATCTCCTACACTGAAATATATAGATATTTATTATTTATGCCCGTATATGCATGAGAATATTATTATGAAATAAAATATTTTTAAATTAAAATACATGTGTTTACATTATTTATGTTTATAATACTAACCAAAAGAAATATATATATATTATTAGCTATGTATATACGTGCGTAAAGGCAGGTTTGAATACAGTTAGATGGTAGGAGATTGGATGTGGGCTGTGAAGCAGAATCTGAGCATCAGATCATCTGCTGCAATATATATATAGTTCAGACTCACAAGGATGAGACCAGTTTAAATTAACAATAATAATAAAAGTTTATTCACAGAAATTAAACAAGGAGTAGAGTAAATTACAAATTATTGGGTTGATATAATCTACTGACTTTTACATAATAATATAGAAGGTGGTGGTGTCTTACAGCTATAATGTGGGCCCTATTTAATAGTACTGGGGTATGAGAATGTATCAGCTCATTATAGGTTTGGATCTAACAATTTATTACATTTTATTTGTTTAATGGGACAACTTGTGTACAGGCTTGTTTTAAGGTCACCCAGAGATGCTAGAGAGTGCAGATTAAGGCTAAGATAAGCATTACTTAGAAATTATTAGGAAGATTAATTATCCCTAAAATATACTGATAGCGTGATCCATTACTTTTTACATTGCCTGTACATCAATTGAAGTTTGATTTATGTATATATTCTACTACATCAATAAGCAATGCAATACATACATTTATATAACTTTATTAATATTACTTTTATATAATAGAATCTTGAATTATAAGTATGACCACATTCATATGAGTTTTCAATACATAAGATTATTTTAACAAAATAGAATTATTAAACTTAACAGCATATGAAATAACAATTTAAATAGAATTAATATATTATTTTATCAGAAATAACTTTAATTAGTTTCTAATACATGGGTTATATGTATAGAGCAGAATGATAAACAAATGATTTATATAATTAATTGGATGGGAATACGCTCACCATCCATTCATCCATCGCTAATTCTTTACATAATTCTAAGAATTGAGAAACATAACCTTCCTTGACATGATGGAGGGTGTGAGAAAAGAAACTAAGAAAAAGAATTTATATTCATGTTATTATTATTTTTAAAATTTGATAGTTTTAAATTTAGCATCTTCTTGGTTCACTTCATTCCTTGGGATTTTGAGATTAGAGAAGTGTAAACACATTTAATGAATTGAAATTTTACTCATTCCACAATTCAAGGTAATATACATAAATAAAATTGCAAAATATAGATTTCTAATTTATCAGATAATGAAACCAGTAGATTTAACATTAATGATAAATACTATATATATGTAATACTACTACAAATCAATGTCTGTATTTCTTCAAAATAATATATGTAAACTTATAAATAAATATTAGAAAATACAGTAATTAAAATTTGTTAAAAATAACAAAAAATATAAATGTCACTTAGGAGTTCAACTATTCTTGTAGTCTTTATCAACTTATATTTTGGAAGGTCAACTTTCCCTTAATTTTGTGATCTTAACATTTGCTGACTGCCTATTGATTAAGTCTTGCTTGTATTTATATATTAACATAGCTTCCTTGATTTTTTATTATTATTATTTCTTTCAGTTTGCAATATTTTACATTATTATAATTGAAATCAAAGCCATATATACATGATTTATTATGGTTACAAAAAGAGTTCAAAATAGGAAACAAAATTCTAAAGATAATGATAATTGATCAGCTTCTGTTTTTATGACCATAATAAATCATGTATATATGGTTTTGATTTCAATTATAATAATATAAAAATATTGCAAACTGAAGGAAATAATAATAAAAGAAAAATCAAGGAAGCTATGTTAATATATAAATACAAGGAAGACTTAATCACTATGCAGACAGCAAACATTAAGATCACGGAAATATGGAAAAGTTGACCTTTCAAAGTATTAGTTGACAAAGACTACAAGGATAGTTAAAAGCACTCCTAAGTGACATTTATATTTTTTATTCTTTTTAACAAATTTTAATTACTGCATTTTCTAATATTTATTTATAAATTTACATATATATATATATAATTTATAAGATTAAGACTAGTTAATGAAATATATTAAAGAAAATTGAGTTACAGTTAAACTTTGAATAATATTAAAGCACTTTTACTGGCAATAAGATAATGGCTTCAGGACTTCTTTTGCATAGATGGATATACAGATTTATGGTCTTTGGACTTGCATTGAGATGATAGGATGTAGATGGATCATTTCATATTTTGATGAAACCATTCAGGATGCCCACTTCACTGATGACAGTGAAGAATCTGACACCTGACTATTTGCTCATCACAGCAGGTACTGTTAACATAGTTCATTCTTCATGAATAACAAAATTAATAAGCTGAACGTTAAGGATGGATAATCAGAATGTCTTCTAGACTATATATTATATATCTGTATTTATTCTATATATTTTATTTAATAATAATCATCATATGAATCAAAATAAGAATAATAATCACAATGCCCCTTTTCATGCTTATATACCTATATTTAGGCCTGGGGTCCATTTTCAATTCTTAATTTGCTTTTAATTCATGATCCATTGGTTTCTTACTTGTTCATACCTCATTTGCAGCTGAATTGGTTTTCTCTCTATTGTCTTTTATTTTTCATTTAACACCTTAAACATATATAGACTCTGAAGGGGTTCAACTGTAACTATTACAGTCTATTATAACTATAGATAGAGAAATACAGCACTTACACTCCCTCCTGTAATGGCTTTCTACCTTTCTCCCATTGTATACATTTTATTAATATTTCTTTTACTTAATTGATTGTGCTTTTAATAAAATACTTTTCCTAAAATATTATAATGTGACTTAAAACAATCAGCTTTTAACTTTTTAAAATGTAAATTTATACATGCACACATGTGCAGATATTGAGAATAGATTATATGATGGGAGATATGTTATAATTCAAGCAAACACGAAACAAGCATATATGCATACAGATATGTACCACTTCAATATATATATAATTTGAGAGAGAAGATGCTCTGAGGAAGGTACTTGTTATTGTACTGAAATGTCAGCTATTTAGTTATTTTACTACATGGTGGAATATCCCCAAAATAATAATAATATGAAGACATTATTTATTTATGAAAATACCAGAATTAAAAATATTAGAATTAATATATATATATATAGTTTATTTATACAAGACTTAATTAAGAAGAAAATTTATGAGCTTAATTATTTATGAAAATACCAGAATTAAAAATATTAGAATTAATATATATATATATATAGTTTGTTTATACAAGACTTAATTAAGAAGAAAATTTATGAGCTTAATCTATATACCATCTGGAGAATAGAAGTGATAAATAAAAACATAATTTTAAGTGAGACTAGCAACTTTTTTATAATAATTTCTTTACATTGTTCTTATTTATCTTTTTGAATGCATGCAATATGATCTTATGGAAGATAATAATAAAATTAAATTTAAAATATTTGCTTTAAATATTACATTTTTTATTAATTTGTAATTGAAACATATCTATTCTCATAAAATAGATGGTTTTAAAGCACTTTTATTTAGGAATAATATTTTATGTAAATATAAACTTGATTAAATGTTCAGTAATGATGCATATGTTAAGATTCGTTACATATTGCTTACAAAAGTAAAGATATTTTATAATATTAAATAAATTTAATTATATATGGATACATATTATTTGGTTACATTATACTCTACAAGTAAATAAATAATAAGCTTCAAGCTTAAAGATTGGTTGAAATAACTAAGCAATGGGGTTTTGTGACCAAACTATCATGCCTTATTATCATCATCAATTTAACACAATTTATTTTAGAATTTCAATATTTAGAGTTATAATATATTAGTTGCATCCCATTTTTCAAGAAATTCATTAGAAAAAGTAAATTTGCTTATTTAAATAAATGATTTCCTGGGAGATCATATGACATTTGAACATAACAAATGACAGGCTGGACTTTAGTTCATGAGTTCATAAAAACATCAAAACATCACATGAGTACCATCTCATATGCTTATACAAGCTGTTAATATCAATAGCAACCTCTCCATACAGTAGTGCTACCAAGTGTAAGCCTTCATAATCAATGGATGCAAGAAGGGTTGTGCATAAAATTAATATGTCTACTCATCCAATATCCTCACATTTTCCAATTGTGGGGATATTGGATGAATAGGTTCTAGATAGGGATTTTATGCACAAACATTCTTGCATCCATTGATTACAAAGGCTTGCACTTGATGACATTACTGTATGGAAATTTTACTACTGTTTTTGAATTCATTATCTAATTATAGAATTAAAGTAAAGGAGAGTAACTTGTTTATTCTGATTACAATATAATATAATAAGCAAATCTAATTGAATTGATTATTATGTAGTGACCAACATGAAATAGTATAGCTGTAATGTGATAAAATAGATGTTAGAGATCCATTTCTATCTCTGTCCCTTCCAATGTTAGAATGTTATATGTCTACTATATAAAAATAAATAACAAAATTAAATTTTTTGATGGAACAACAGACTTTAGAAGCCTGGTTTATGACTTAAATTTTCAATTCTGATGCTTGAGCTTCATGTAAACTCTAATAATAACAAATCATCCAATTATTTATATCATTTTTTAACAGTAAACAACTTTTAAAGATTTAAAACATTTAAAATATTAAAAAAAAACTAGATATTAATGAATATAGCTTGATTGAGATTGTGAATAGTCAACATTTTGTTAACAATGCTTTAAATATGTCTTTTTTAGGACCAAAAACTTTAAGCATGGGCAAAGTTATACATTTTTATTTACAACCAGAACTGATGTAGGCACCATTAGCTCAATCGATTTTAACTGGCAATATTTTGGTAATATTTTAAATCCAGTCTCCTGGGGGATATTCAGAAGTGCACAACTTTACGTTAGTCAAGTGCTGTTGAGATCACTTAGCTTACAAACAACGTAAGTAATCTTAAAAATATTATTTTTATTATAAGTGTATCAGTGATATGAGATAGAGTGGTGAGCGGTGGGTCATGTGAAAGTCTGTGATCATATACCCTATATATTATATAAATTATTTTAAGTCTACACATAATGCCAAAAGATATTAACAATAATAAATAATCAAATGACTTATTTCTCAGAAGTTCATCAAACATTGAATACTAGAAGTGACAAACCTTGACCCCAATCCATGAACTTTGAACTCCAGAATCTTCCATTTTATAATAGCATCAAACTAGACAGTACCTATTAAGAATAATTATCATCACCATTATCTGCCAAAAGGGAAAATTCCTTATAAATCAAACTAGATCATATTTTCAATTTCTTCCTGTCTTTTGCTTTAATATTAATAATCAGCATTAAGCTAATGCACATGTGCTTTGTAGATGTTTAACTATAAATGAATACTCTCACTTTCAAACACAAGATAAAGTCTTTGTGAAAAGATAGAATGAATCCATCTATCTTTTTGACCCAAACATTTATTTTTTAAATACACAGCTATTTTCAGATCATCAGCCAACTTTTTTCTTATTCTATTACAGTCTTTTTAATTCTTTTATAATTATTCTGCTTCTAAATACATGACAATACCAATTAATTTGTTTTCTTAATTTTCTCAAAATAATAATCTTTATTTTTTAAATCTTTTTATGTCTTTATTTTTTTCCCCTTTCTCCTGCTAATCCACATCTTCAAAGTTTTAATTTTTTTTCCTCACATTTTTATAAATTTAGCAAATCTACCCAATTTTTTATTCAATAAACTATTTTGACCTGATCATAAATTAAGAGGGGATAATAGTGTAAAAATCTGACTTTAACGTTTGTTAAACTATCTTTGTAAATGTGTATTATGAAATAAAAACAATATTAAGAAAGTATAGAGTTATTAATGAGATTTTTAATTAGCTATGCTTTTTTTTTCAAAATTACAATAAGGGAAATGGCTAATCATAACCATTATTAAAGCATCCCCCTGAAATAATTTCTTATTTTTGGGTTTTTGGTGTTTACATTAGGAAATGTTTTTCGAAATCGTGACACTATCCAGTAATCAATAAGAATTTATTGAAAATACAGAAGAAAAAAAAAACAATGGAGGAGCAAATATTAGAATTTAACCTGGCAATTAACATGAAAAGTAAAACTTCTTTTCTTTCAATATTTTTTCAAAATACAATTCTATTATTAGGATCGACTTTCAATTTTTCTTCTATAACTTATGTTTGTTATAGTATAATTCAAACTTTTTATAAATATTTTTATTATTAATTAGAGTTCAAAAATTAATTTGATTGCAAAATATCAAATTTTGTCCAGATTTTATGTGGATCTACAGAATCAGGTCGGAGATCCTGCCTAGTAAAAAACATTTACCAATCAATTTTGCTTTCTTACGACCTGTAAATATAGTATGAAATACTATAATTTTTTTATTTCAAATCTAATTTTTATCAATCATAATAAAAACTAATACAATTTTCAATATACTCTTAAACAATGTATATTTATTATAAATTAAACTAAAGACCAACTTTACATCCATCTAAATCTTTTTTTTTATTTAAAAAAACCAGTAGATTATTTGTAATATTTATTTAACCTTTGCACCACTAGACAAATATTTCGTGTTTAAAATTATGCGCCACCTAATGAGAATTTTCGCAAGCTATGTTTTTGAATTTATGTATTCATATATATTTCTATGCAATTTTTCTGTGTGTTTATGTGCATTAGAAGCAATGACACATTCTGGATTTAAATGTCAATGGATCACAATTCATCTCTCTTATTTTTGGCATTCAACTTTTTATAAATTCCAGAGCATTCAATAATATTTTTATAGTAATTATTGGAATTCTCACTCTTTTCCAACATGAATAATTCAACTTCTCACACATTTTCAAATAGCAATCTGCGTTTTAATAACATGCATCTGCTTGAGGAATAATTAATATCTGAATAAATCCTTAATACAATTTAATCACATAAATACTAATAAAATGGCTCAAGCTTTTTGTAATAAAAAATATTTATAAACACAAAAAATACATTACAATAAAAAAAAAATCATTTAAATATTAAGAATAATGTATTGGAAGTGTAGAATAATGTAAAAAAAAAAATAGGATGAATAGAAAAGAGTGAAAAATGATAATTTATTGTTTGAAATACTAACAGTTCATTTTAGTAATGTAATATAGTCTTTATTCTCAGAGTTCAGAGCTAATCTCAAGTTCTTAACTCAGAAGTGATAATTTAAACTTATGACTCTTTGTCTAAAAACAAAAAAATATTTTTAAATAAAATATATAGATTTTCAATTTTTTTCAAGTTTATTATGGTTTTCTAATGATTATTTTTGTTACTTCCTGGCATTTTCATTGGTCAGGAAAAATTTCAGAAATTGTCAACAAAAGTTAACTTCTTTTCTTTTTATAATCTGTTTTATATTAAAGATCAGCCTTTTCAAGCTATTGTGCATGCACTTTTTACGAGTGTTAATAATAAATGAATACTTTTATTCCCAACACAACACTCGCAAAAAGCGCATGCACAATAGCTTGAAAAGGCTGATCTTTAATGTATCACAATTTATAAGACATAGCGCTATAAAAATAAATGCTTATTTACATATGTTTAAGTTTCATTTGAGAGTGATGTTTAGTAAATTCTAGATAATTTCATCGACGTCATTCACTCAGACATCGTAAACAGTAATTTAAAGTGAGTGGTCTATCCTCACGCTTTCATTTCCAGTACTTAAGATTTGCCCATATATAAGCATTTGGGTTGGAAAGAATAAATGGATTCATTTTATTCTTTCATAAATACTATATCTTGTGTTGGGAATGAAAGTATTCATTTATTATTAACACTTGTAAAAAGTGCATGCACAATAGCTTGAAAAGGCTGATCTTTAATGTATTATAATTTATAAGACATAGCGCTATAAAAATAAATAAATCTGTTTAAATATTATTACAATTTATTATATAACAACACAAAATTATATTAATGAAAAAACCTTTGTATTGTTTTATTATAAATTATGATTTAATATGATATGATAATAATTAAACTTTTTATAGTGACCTGCAAATATAATTTTCTGAATTAAGTTATAAATTTATTATACAATGAGTTCTGATACAATGAAAGTTGATAGACTGAGCAACTAATAGAACAAGTGCTCACTAAATTAAGATTTACACAATAAATATTAAGATATACAATTAACCTAAAATGACGTATCTTTTCCATATAAAATTTCATTATCAATTAAGTGCATATATCTTTAACAGCAAAAATATAGTTCATATATTTGTTTAAAAATATTCTATTATATTTATATAATGTAATAATTTTAGCTATAAACCAGAAAAGCACAATTTGAAATCTGAACAATGTTGTTAAAGAAAAAAAAATTCAAATGAAAATAATAAAAATCTAAGTCTAAAATTTAGTAATAAATCTCTAGAATTAAAAATGATATATATATAGTCTTGGATTAAAAGTATCCTCTTAGGTGAATACATTATAATTTTAATTATGAGACATTGAAATCTAATTTTGACATTAAAAAAAATTAAAATAAAAGTTTGGCAAACATAACTGAAATATAAGTGCTAAAATTTAATAATCAATTTAATTCATTTATCTTTTTATTGTTTATTTTTTCTTTATAATGAGGTAAAAATGTATATATTTTTGTATAAAAGATACCATCATTGTTAAAAGTTGGTACAATTTTTTTTCTTCATTAGGTGATAAAAGTCTTTAGTTTAATAATCAATATTAATCAATCTTTATATTAATAATTAAATAAAAGTCTTCATAGTTTGGCATTTTAGAACTACCTTTGTGTCACACAAGATAGCTCATATTGTCTGTTTCAATTACAACTAATTAAAACACATTTATTCATGTAAGCAAGCCCTACAATAATCTTTTTGGAATCAATATATGGAACTTTTTGTATTGCAAAAGGCATATTTGCATGATAACAAATATACAGAGATGGGAATCTATAACTTCAATGAACATCATTAATAGATAATGGATATTACTTGCAAAAAAAGAGAAGAATAAGCCAAAAACTAACTTTCATTTCTTTTTATTTAAAATGTTGACATATATCATCTATATATTTAAGAAATAAGTAATGAATATGTTTAATTTTAAATTGGTAATATCCATAATTATACATTTATTACAATGATTATAACACAAAAATGTAATGGTTCATATTAAGCATAAAACTGGGTGATAATGATGACAAAATGACATTTGTACTTGGAAAGTTAAATTTGGTTTACTTATTCTAAAAGCATTTTATAAATATATTTTTTACTTCCAATCTAAATTAGCCTTAGGCACTACTTACTTTAGAAAAAGAATACTTCCAGATGAATTATTATCTGTGATCATTATCATCTTGATGTACATTCATTACCTAGTATGTTGTTTTAGTAATTTTCTAAATTACCTAGTATGTTCACCAGAGGATTGCATGACTTCTCAGATTTAGCAGTATATTAAAAGTACATGCTTGAAATTAGTTAAAGCAGCAAAATAATTATATTTGATAACAAAAATAACAACATTTATTTATAAATAAAATTATCATTTATATATGATTACAACTATCTTAAAATCATAAAATAAATAAAATACAAAAATTGAAATTTAGTCATGAATATTAAATTTATATGTAATTATAAGTATACATAAATCCCCACTAATATTAATTCTAAGATTTTATATTCAAATATAAAAAAAAATCTTATTTATATAATAAAGATTTTTTTTACCATAATTTTTGTTGATATCATAAGCTTGTATTCTATCTATTGTGGTGATCTTTGATAATAGTTCTTAAAAATTCAGGCTCTCTTTAATTCAGTTAATCTTTTTGGGCACAATGACTGTAGACAAAGGAAATACATCTCATTATAGAAAAATATATGATAGATCTTATGACATAGATCTGTTTTTTTTTTCATAGCATAGTTTTCTTTTTGTAAGCAGATGAAGTTGTATCCTACATACAATCAACATTCATGTTTGGATAAAACAACATAGTTCCAAGTATTTAACTGAAGTGCCTCTAATTTTTTAGCAGAATGTGGTAAATAGTTGACTGAAAAGCAAATACTGGTTTAATTACTGAGTTATAATATTGAAAAATACTTTTTAAACAGTTAGCAATGTTAAGCTATTCTAGCAGAGTAATTTGTAGGAAAAGTATTTTAACTAGCAGTTTTACCTTTCTGTTGGAGATAAAGTTACAACACATCAGACTCATTTTTTATCTTTCTTGCTATGAACAACTGCTCTTACTCTCTTTTGGCATTTTTTCTCTTTTCTTTCTGGAATTAGTCTGCACTGTCATCTTTTATGATTGAAGACTAAAAAATACTGTTATTTTAAGATCTATTTAAACGTTTGCTTTATAGAACACCAATTATATCTCATCATCCTGAGCCTTTAATAGCATTTATTTATTTTTTTCTTGATAAACATGTAATCATACTGGACTAATTAATTAACTCTGCATTAATTTATATTATAATGTTTGCCAAAATACCTTTAACTCAAATATTAATATCACATTTAATTATAAAAAATTACAGGGTTTTATTTCTTTTCCACATTTATGGTTGTTTTTCAAATAATTATAAAATACCTTTCATTTCTGAAGAGTAGGAAGAACAAGAATGAGAAAAAAAGAGACTAAGCTTGGAATTTCTTTTTCTAGCTTATTCAATTTTACTTATATACAATTTTCAATAAAGTATTTGGATTTATTTCTAAATTTACCACAAGAAAAAAACAACTTATTTTCTTCTCTCCCAGAAAGCAAATCTGAAGGATCACAAAATTTATTTTTTTTAAAAATTACACATTTTATTTGCTTGCATATAATAAACTTAAATGAATTAACTATACATTTCTTTACATAATACAAAATATTTTATGGCCTTATTAAATCTTTAAATCAATTTCTGTTTAATTTCTTAAACCAATACAATTAAGCATTATACATATTTATCTAATATGCTTGCTTGCAGGTATAAGGCAATATATGACATTTAGAAATCAATTTACTATATTATTTAAATAAAATGTCTTTTATAATTTGGTAGCAAGGCAGTCACAGTATTATTTGCAATCGATTTGTATTGTTACATTATATTTAAATTCATTTTTTAGTATATAATTTGAAATGGAAAACATGCAATCACAGTAGTACTTTGATTCAAATATATGTTTTTAAAAGAAAAGTTGTGCTAATATTAATTACATTTTTGATTAACTACAACATTTAAAAAAATTTGTTATTTTTTATTCCTCTGCATGTATAAATTCAACAAGCAATAACTACAATTGATGCCTAATATTAGTATTTTATTTTTGCATAGAGTAATATTACCAGCAATTATCAATAAAGTTTTAGCAGCTTCAAAAAGTTGATAAGAAAGATACTGGGCATTATACTGAGAACAAGAATTAATGATCTATTTTCTTTAATTTCACACTCCACATTATTGTAAGAATTCAAATATAAAAAGTATTTTTATCACTTTTATTGAATTAAAGTAATTATAAATTAACACCTATCATATAGTTTTAACTTGCTAAAAAAATTTCGACCTCATTTACATATAAAAGCTTTTGTTGTCGTTATAAATTTTGGGGGTCATATCCATAAAAAATTTAAAGACTATTTCTTTTGAAAGAAAGACAAAATTAACTAAATAAATATATCAACTTGTGCATATTTCATTTCTCCCTTCTTTATTTCAATTCTACATGTATGTATGTATGTATGTATATATGATTGGTTTTCAAAAGTATCTCGATGTAACTTTGGCATTGCCAATATAATAGTTACAATATATTTATTGTTAATACATTAAGTTATTTTTTTATGAATACATTTAGTTTGCTGCTGCTTATTGAACTCAATACAAACATATATCCAATGTACTAATAACATATACAACCCTGAGAAATCATCCAATCCATTAGGGGATATGCATGGATGACCGTAATAATTTGTAAATGATAATGATGAGGGGTGTTAACAAGTTTTACAAAAGTAAACTTTTTAATAAAAAGGTTTGGCATCTGAGAGTTTCATTTTTTATTTTATTGAAACTGAAAACAAATAAAATACTTTTGGGAGGACTTGTATTTATAAATCATCATCATCGTTTGGTTAATATTAGTATATATATATTTGAATTGAATCATTTTTATGAATTGTACTAAGCATCCAAATTTCATTTAATATAAATATTTGTAATCAAAGATTTATTGTTAAATATTTGTATACCTTGGTTTAACCAGGAAAATAAAAATATTTATAAAAATAAAATATATATATTACTATTATCATTAAAATTCATAGGTAATGGGTAAAATAATCTTTAATTATATTATTGCATGTGATGTGATGCATTGTGACTTCTGTACGATGTCAGAAATCTCTCAACCACTATGCCCAGAGAAACCTGTTAGTTATATTACATTTTCTTTCCATTCCCCACCTTAAGTTTTCCCATATTCTTCTCTATATTGCTCCATGCCATTTCTGCAACATAAAGCAAGTGGTTTTTTCCAACAACCCCCTCTAGAGCAGAAATGAAAAAAGGCATTCTTCAATGGATATTTATGCACTTATCAACATTGGATACTTAGAAAAATTGAGTATAGGCTCTGCCTTTAAAAAATCTTAAGGCTATTTTTCAAAATAACTTGACATCAATTTAAACCTAAGTCATCTGCATGGTATGTGCATGCAGCAACATTATTTCATAAGGCTCTTTCTAATATATATATATATATATATATAAGGATTTCCATTCTTGCTATTAAAAGGTGTGAAGGTTGCCTTGACAGCAGTTAGAAATATTGATTGCTATATTTACTGTGAATGTTTAGGTGGTTACTGGTCGGAAACTAATTATATATATATATATGACTTCAAACCTAAGAAATATGTTTAGCATGTACATATATTTGCCTATACTCCAAATATCCCTTATTAAAATACATACATACATTTAAATGTTAAATTTAACTAAACTGTCTATTTTTTTTGCCTTTTATAGATCTGTTTTTTGTGATGGACAAGGTGCAGCTGAACCTGATAAACCACGCGTGCTTTATCCAACTAAATCTTGTACTTAATTCGAGTAATTTTGTATGTAATTTGTAAATACTTAAATAAATATTAATAATAAATTTACTTGTATTTATGTAAATATTATTTTAATGCTTTGTAATATTGAAATATCAAGTAGGTAAAACATGGCACTGACCAGCCATTGCATAAAAATATGTGGGTATATTACATGACCAAGCTGTTTTATAATAATAAAATTACATAACACTCTAAAAAATTTACACAGAAGTTAAAACTCTCCATACAGTAGCACTATTCAGTGCAAACCAGAGTAATCAATGGATGCAAGAAGGTTTGTGCATAAAATTCCCATTTATTACCTATTCATCTAATGCCCCAAGTTTCTAGACTGTGGTTTTCATCAGTGAGGGGGCTTGAATCTCAGAGCACTGCACCTAGATCTAAAAGGTGGCTGCTGGCGGATTGCATTTAATATTAAGATCTAGATGCAGTGCTCTGAGTTCCAAGGCTTCTCACTGATGAAAACCATAAGCTAGAAACTAGTCTGGGGATGTTGGATGAGTATGCACTAGATGGGGATTTTATCCACAAACCTTTTTGCACCCATTGATAACTCTGGCTTGCATTGAGTGGTGCTACTGTATGAGAGTTTAGTCTCTGTGTAAACAGCTTGTGCAAGCATAAAGAATGGTGATCATGGGATGTTTAGTGCTCTTAAAATTTATAAACAATGCAAGAATGAAAGTGTAGTTAATATTTTAGAAAAATGATAACATTAATAAAATGATGTTGAAAAATAATTTGCTGAGGTAAGATTTCTATTCAGATAAAGTAATGCAATTTAATTTGCAATGCTTGTAAACATAAGATGAACATTGATCATGAAACATAATGGTCTTTTAAATTTAGTAGATTGTCTCAAACTATTTATTGGAATCAATCTTTTTTTTTAATAATTATTACACAATTACAATACAAAAATAATCATAAACTTTCCAAAAAAATCAAGTTTTTAAACTATAATAATATTTTCTCAAGTGATCTCACAAAGTTTGAGATCACTAAATACACAATGACTACCCATCAATGTGTAATTTCAAAATCTTTTTTGCAATTAAAATTTTAGAAAAAAATATATATGTAAATTTTAAAACTGTAAAAAAAAACAGTAAAATTTCTCAGGAGAGGGTTGAATGAATCTAGATTTCTCAGAGATTGGTCTGTCGTTGCAAATTACTACATTATTTATTCATAACTAAAATATGTATATTTTTATACTATCTTATAAAACAGTATCGTTTTTAAATTATAATTAATTATATTGCATTTAATCTGAAAAAGGAAAGCTTAGTTTTATGGCTTGGTTTTAATAATAATAAAAAAAAATTGCAAACCAAGTAAATAACATATTTAGTAGTGAAATATTTTTTTTAAAATCAACTTGTAATACATTAGCATTAAAATAAAGTTCAACTCCTTTTTTTATTGAACATTAAACGTATTTAAATTATGATCAATACATCTTCTATCTTGAAAACGCTACCGTGTGAAATTTTTTTTCCATCCACTAAATATAAATTTTATATAGTATATAGAGAATAATATTTAGATCTTGAACAAACATACTAAATATATATATATATAGTGTTTAAGATTTCTTTTCCATTATATATTGTAATCTAATACCATAATTTAAACATAAAAATAACTATTTAACAGTAATTCTAGAAGTATGCTGTTTGTTAAGATTTATTTAATGATTTATGTGTGCATTAATATCGAAATAAAAACTTTTATTAACTAAAAAGTTGATAAGTTTTTCATTTGTATAGCATATATTTTACACGAATATATAAAGAACGAAAAAAATGAAATGTTAAATTAATATTTCTTTAATTATATGTAAAAAAAAACAACAACAACATGTATAGTGGTAGGCTACATGTTTAATTTAGTTTGGTATTTGCCACAGAGAGGAGGATTCAATTTTAGTAGTTGTATAGTTTTTGAAAAATTATCTTATAAATAAATAGGACTAATAATTTAAAGTCAAGGTCACTTCTCCAGTTATATATAGCCAGAGTACAATTTGTCAGATATACAGCCAGTGTTCCATCCATCAATTATCCAGTGTTCTCATTGCTGTTGGATGTTTTCAAGAAGGAGCTAACAGGGAGTACATACTTTCAAACAAAAAAAAAACAGTCAGTGGTGGATATACAGTATATCGCATTCTTTAAACATAGTGATGACTAGGGATAATGTAAGAGCAGTCTTTGATTAAATGAAGAGCTAAAGGCATTTCATGGCCCCTTGTCATATAGCATAATCAGTTCTAAAACGTAATATGGTGTTTTTGTAATAACCAGTCTGAAAAGTAAGAATGGCTAGAAAGTGCTCAGTTGGCTCTCTCTCTTCTGGAATAAATTATAACAATTTTTTTATCAACAAAACATAATCTTTATTATACAAGAAAACGTTGTTACATTGGGTAGTATTCAACTTCCTGATACATTTGTACTTGAACAAAAAAAACTTTTACTTAATCAGCACTTGACTGATAATTATACCCAAGCAAGAGTTATATTTCATTAACAGAACAGAACCTTGTTCCATGTTTCTTCAAATAAATGAGTATCGACCATGATCTTATCTCAGCTTTTATTATTTTTAATTAGTTCGATGTACACCTGTTGAGGATTGTGCATGTTGTTTTCAAAGATGAATTGGCACCTGCCTAACCAAATGGCAAATGTAAAAAAAATGCCCAGTCTAATAATGGGTGGGTCTCCAGTATTGAAAGCATATTTAAAGAAAAGTAGTCCTAATGTCAGCAGTGACTTTTGAACTAATTAAAATCTTGATAGGAATAAAATGAGAACATGTATATAACAGATGTCGGATGGTTTCTTTGGTCAATTTGCAAAGTCTACATTGGGTGTCAATGCTCAGGAAACCTCTTTTCATCACTAAAAATAGTTGGTAGGCAGAGCCAAGAGGTTTAACTTGATGATGAAGTCAATAAATTTTGGTTCAACATATAGTGTTTTAAGTTTTTTAAGTAATTGTCTGTCATTAAGTCCAGTTTTACTGGGTATCACTATTAAATTTTTGTAAAGCATGTGATAGATTTTCCAATAGGTCTTTTTGTTGTAGCTGGAAGGCAGGAATAAATTTATTAGATCTTTGGCGAAGTCCCACATATTGGAAATCCACCTGTTTACAATTAGAGGTGGTGTGTCTATAGGCTCTCTAGAAAGAGGGAAATTTCTATCTCCTTGTTCCATATAAATGGATCTTAATATATTGAGAACTCTATGTGCATAGAAAGTGGTGGCTGAGTGGAGGCCCATTCCATTGATTTCTTTTGGCATCTGCATTTTAGCAATACTGATTGCCACTACCTTACCTCTCCATAGTAATTTAGAACATATGGAGTTAATTTTGTTGATGAAGATTTTGGTAGGCTTGATTATTGGCAGGTAATAGTTGATTCTGGGTTGGATAACCATGTTCACAGGGGGGGTTTTGGAAGAAAGGGAGAGTGTGATCTGGGATAGTGAATTGACAGTTTTAGTGGTTTTATCAATTAAATTTTGCTGGATGTCTCTTCTCATTTGAGTGTAGGCTTTGAAAAGAGGAAATCCAAGAAGTTTTGTGGTTTTGAGGTGAATTGCATGTGTATAGTGGTACCATCATAAATTTTCCATACTGATGACTTGAGAGGGTTGACCTGAATATTTAGTGTTGTTTGATATTTACTAATGATTTGTACTAGGACAGGGAGAAACTTCTTATTTGGAAGAAATATTATTACATCATCTACATATGAGATGTGGTGAATTTTTTTTAAATGATGGGACATAAATTCCTGGCATGGACTTTTTAATTTTAAGGAGAAGAGGGTTTATATAGGAAATAAAGCAGAGTGTGCTTAAAGGAGAGCCTTGTGGGATGGAAAGATAAGGCTGAAAGGCTGATGTTATTCTTCCATCCAGCGAGCTAAAGCTGGATCTATTTAACAAAAGATTACCTATTATTCTGATATAAACTTCCTGAACACCATACTGATAGCAGCACAAAGTCAAAAGCAGATTTAAAATCTAATTGAATGGCAATGTGAGTGGACTTTCTATGGGACTTGGAGTGCTCCAAAAGAAGTAAGAAATGTTGTTGCATCGCTGGTGGAAAATCCCTTTCTCACAAATTTCATACGGAGTGATGTGAGTATAAAGTTGTTTCTGAATTTGGTCCTTAACTATTGCCTCAATAATTTTTATTAACAGGGGAGCCATGGAAATGGGTCTAATATTGTCAAGAGAGAAAGGCTTTTAAAAGTGGATTTAAAATGGGACAAATTTTAACTTTAAACTCTGTGATCACAAAAGTGAAAATTTTATGAATTTTATAAAATGCTAGATTTATATTTCAAAAGAAATATGAAGGACATCTGTTTTATGAACTGGAACTTTATAACAATTATAAATTCAGAATTCAAATGGATCCTGACTAGCCTTGTTTTTCAAGAAAGAATCATGGATAAAAAACTAAAACACATAAACGAACAAACAAAGCATCAACAAGTAAAGAAAACAAGAGAAGAACTTATGTAATAATTACTTTGGTTTAATTTTTAGTTAACTATGGTTAATCTATACATCAATAAAAAAGAGATTTATTTAATGATTATAAATGGTTAATGATTTGTATTCAATATAATCGTATGTGTGTATAATATAATTAGTCAGACATTTGGAATAAATGGAAATATTTTAAAATTCAATCAAATGCCTTGTTAAAGGGTATATTACTTTCTTATAATTATATTTGTTATTATTTTTTGTTGTTGTTATACAATGTTGACCACATCAATTAAATCACTATTATTAAGTATATGTTTCTGTCTATATTTTTCCATTCATGCATTCCATTCAGCAATATTATTTGTAAAATATCTAATCTAATTCTCATTGCTTCCTGAGCTATGCTGAGTCGACTGGATATCATCCATAAAAGGTTATAGTTTGAACCAGCATACTACTGGCATTGTTTTGAGACATTATGTACTTAAAACAACTAAATTTTCTAGTGACTTAAGACCTTATAAAATATATTTTATAATGGGAAGGAAATATTGCTGTAAGGACCAAACTTTATACATAATAGTAAGTATTTCTATAATATTCTACCTTAAGCTTATATTAAAATTCAGTAGAATATTGACCACTGCAATAGTATATAGGATTTACATGTTACATTTGGTACAATAATGTGATGCTAGTAACTCCATTCATAGAATTTGAGTACAACATTTGTTAGCCAAAGTGACAATAGTAAAAAATGAATCACAAGAAGTGATTAATGATATTGCACAAAATAAGAATGTGTGCAGAATAAAAACTGTATAACTAATAAAGAGAGTAGTAAGAGAAATTAAAAATAGAGTAGGTAGCTATAAAACTAGAGTATCTGTGCTAAAAAAAGAATAGTAGGACTATATATATACAAAAAGAAACTAAGTGAGCTATTATGTGTGGCTGAGAAGACACAACAATTATTAAATGTAAAAGAGAAAACATATATATTTTTTCATAACATTGAATATAAAAGAAAAAAAAATCATTTTTTTTTATAATACAGTTTTTTTTTTGTTATTTAATCAATAATATGGGCAAAAGCCGAAATACTGGCTGGAAAACAAACTGATAAAATAGGGCAAGTAATGGAGAAAAAGCATGATCAAGAAAGAGATCAGAGAAAAAGGGAAATAAACATATCAGTTTAGCTATTGAAAATGTTAAAAAAAAATGAAAAAAGAAAATCAGATGTTGCTAAAGAAAGCAGAAATAAAAAGAAAAAATGCAGCTAAAGAAAATAGAAGAAAACAAACAGCAATGCCATAAGATGTTTTTAGAAATAAAAGAAGATAGCAAAGAGACGATGATCAAAAGAGAAGAAATGCTGGCACAGAAAAATAGAAGATGAAATTGCTGATAACAGTAAAAAAATGGCTAATCAAGTAGCTGACCAAATCAAATAAGGTAGAGAAGAAATTATGAATGAAGTTAGATAAAACAAAAAGTAACAAGATGTTACAATAAACCTAATATAAAATGTGAATGATATTAAAATAAACCAAGCACAAGAGGCAATAGAATTAGTGAGTAATCAAAATGAAAGAAACCTGTAATCTGTTCAAGGGTGGATAGGGGACCTGGATATTCAAATTAAATCACTGCAGGTCAAAAATAATGGTAGTATAATAGAGAAAAGCTCAATGGTAATCATAGACAAGATGGTCAAACTGAAAGAAAAATAGTCATAACCGCAGAAAGGAAAGAACATTCAATAATATAGAAGATGAAAAGGTAAATGTTTAATTGATGAGCAATATATCTAGGACTGTGAACTAGTTTTTTAAGCAATGCTGATGAGGCACCCATCGAATTTATCAACATTCTGGAAAGATATTTCAGCATTAGCACTATGACTGAAGATACTAAGCTAGAAATAGTTTGAAGTAATGTGCAAGATGCATCTCAAGCATAGTAGAAGTAATTGTTCACTAATTCTACTAACTTTGAGTTTAAACAGGCACTTATGAATTGCTACCAGAGTAAGGATTATCAGAAATAGATTAAACACATAATGCTATGATAAGTGTCCACTGGTGATTCCTACACTCTTTTTTTTAAAGCAGATGAAAAAATTTGAGAGTGTTTACTGCAAATACTCTCTCACAACTTTAAACTATAAGAATCTTAAGCTACAAATTCCAAGGCCATATTGAAAGAATGTTTGATTGCCACAGAAAGGTGTACAATTAAACAGGTGATTGAATTGTTTAATGAATTTGATAGCAGCAAACCTATATATGCTAAAAAAAGTGATTTAAACCTCCAACTAAAACAACACACAGAGCAGATAATGGTTTGTATATAAATGCCACCCAATATGAGAATTGTAAGATTAAGCCACCACCATGGTACCAGGACAGATAAGAAGAAGTGTCATCATAAAAAAAGATAATGGAGAAGATTAACAGGAAGCCCCAGTAGTCCTACCAAAATATGAATAATTAAATGATCTGGAAATGGATCACATCTCATCAAAGAAAGTTATTATAATGAGTCTGATCATGCTCCTCAAATGTTATGATTCTGATGCAAAAAAGGAAACTAAATAGTAAAGCAGAAATTGAGGAGAGAAAAAGGTATTTTGTGGAGATCAGGGATAAATTTTTTAAAATGTGATAGCTTTGCTTTCAGTGCTGTTGGTGGATGAGTGATTTTCTCATAGATCTTTTCACTACACATAGCTATGGTTCAATTTAAAATCTGTCCAAATAAATCCCTTAGAGGAGAGGTCTTTTTGTCAGTAAAATATTGCATTATTTACCAGGCACAGAACTATGTCATGGATCTGGAGCTTATAAAACTCATATATGAACAACACTTTCAATTTATCAAACATTACTTTAGTTTTTCCTTCAACATGCCATCTGGATTGTAAGTTGCATTTGTACAGAAATTGAGATAGTTTTTCTGGTGCTTGTGCTGCTCTGCATACTTGCATTGCAAGATGGGGTTTTCTGTTCATCATGTAGTTGGAAGTGTCACATATATAGTATGCTAATAATCACCCCTATTTCAAGAAAAGAAATTCATGTCTACAAAGTCAAATAAATAAAAAATGACAAATTCAGGTCTGCAAAGTCAGATAATTTAGATTAATTTATAACAAAATCTGTATCTGAAAAAAATCAAATAGATAAAACTTTGAAAAATCAAATAAGTAAAACTACTTTTGACTAAACAGCTTAAAATGTTTTAATGAATAGTATTCTAGCTTACACAACTGAGCACAACTAATAATAAAAATTTTCTTTTTTGATTGTGAAATAAAATTGGTTTAGTTAATCGAATGTATCAGAAGAGATTCAACCAAATTCATTCCTTCAGTTAACTTAGTATCATAGTTTACATAATCAATCTTACTCCAAATTCACAACTAACTCAGACTAGACAAAGAAAATAAACTCTAAAGCACTTACAATGGTTTCACTTCTGCAAACAGACTTCTTAAAATATAAAGAACTAAAAGATAACAAATTTATACCAAACATTATTCACAATTCTACTTACACCCACCACACCTTTAATATTAAAAGAGCTTTGAAATAAGTTAATTGCATATTAAAACAGGGAAAATTCTCCATACAGCAGTGCTATTCAGTGCAAGTCAGAGTAATCAATGGATTCTAGAAGGCCTGTGCATAAAATCCCTATCTACTGCCTACACATCAAATATCCCCATACTAATTTCTAGCTTGTGGCTTTCATCAGTGAGGAGCCTTGGTTCTGAGAGCACTGCATTTAGATCTTAGGATCTAATGCAACCCCCCCCCTCAGAAGCCACCTGTTATCTTCACTTAATTACAAAACTATGAGAATAAAATTAAAAACACAATATTTTCAATCTAAGCTTATTAGCTTATATAGTCATATAGATCTGAACACCATTCAGTAGCCATACATTTTGGTGTCTTTAGTTTTTTGATAACAACCATAGACACCACTATCCTATTAGTCAGGATTAGTTTTAAATCACTAAACATCACATGATCACCATTTCTTATGCTTTCTCATAACTGTTATTAAAGCAGACAAAACTCTACATACAGTAGTGCTTCTCAGTGAAAGTCAGAGTAATCAATGGATGCTAGAAGTGCCTATACATCCAATATTCCCAGACTAGTTTCTAGCTTGTGGCTTTCATCAGTGAGGAGTCTTGGTTCTGAAAGTACTGCACCTAGATCTTAGGATCTAATGCAACCCTCCAGCAGCCACCTTTTATCTCCACTTAACTACAAAACTATGAGAATAAAATTGAAGACACAGTATTTTCAATCCAAGCTCATTAATTTATACAGTCACATAGGTCTGAACTCAGTTCAGTTTCCATTAAAAAACCAAAGACAAATGTATGGATACTAAACTGAATTCAGACTTATATGACTACTATATAAGCTAATGAGCTTGGATTGAAAATATTGGGTTTTCAATTTTATTCCATAGTTTTTTAGTTTTAAGTGGAGTTAAATGTGGCTGCTGGGGGGGAGGGTTTGCATTTGATCCTAAGATCTATTTGCAGTGCTCTCAGAACCAAGATTCCTCACTGATGAAAGCCACAAGCTAGAACCTAGTCTGGGGATATTGGATGTATAGGCACTAGATAGGGATTTTATGCATAAGACTTCTGGCATCCATTGATTATTCTGGCTTGCACTGAGTGGCACTATTGTATGAAGAGTTTTGCCTGTTTTAATAAGTTATGAGCAAGCATAAGAAATATTGATCATGTGAAGTTAATTACTTCAGAATCATACATTTTTAATAATAATAAAGATTAAATATATTTATTTATTAAGTGCAAGCAGATGAAATAATAATAACATGAAAAGCTGAAACTTTTGACAGATGTGCTTTAAAAATGCTTAAATAACAGGCAATCAAATAGTAATAATGATTGCAAAAAGAACTCTCAATTAAAACACAAGCCAGACACTCTACGAGAAAAAGATGGAACCCCACCATCTTCTCTACTTAAATTTTTATATAAATAAGCCAGATTCAAACATTTTGAAATAAGAGCATGAAGCTTTAAACATCTTCACATTTAATTCACTTAATATTATATATAAACAATATGAAATCTTTTGATTTACTATGCAGTATATTTTCAAATCTAATAAAATGATCATAACAAATGTAAATATATTAATTTATTAAGAGCAAGCAGATGAAATAATAATGTGAAAGGCTGAAACCTTTGACAGATGCACCTTAAAAATGCTTAAATAATAGCCAATCAGATAGTAATAATGACTGCACAAGGAATTCTCAATTAAAACACAAGCCAGAGACTTTACCAGAAAAAGATGGAATCCCATCTTCTTCTCTACTTAAAAATATATATAAATAAGCCAGACACAAGCATTTTGAACTAAGAGCAGGAAGCGTTAAACACCTTCACATTTAATTCACTAAATATTATATATAAATAAACAACGTGAAATCTTTCAATTTACTAAGCAGTAAATTTTCAAATCTAATGAAATAATCGTAACAAATATAAATATATTAATTTATTAAATATATTAATTTATATATAAATAAATATATTTATTTATATATAAATTTAAGTAGAGAAGAAGGTGGGGTTTCATATTTTTCTTGTACAGTTTCTGACTTGTGTTTTAATTGAGAGTTCTTGTGCAATCATTATTACTATCTGATTGGATGTTATTTAAGCATTTTTAAGGTGCATCTGTCAAAGGTTTTAGTCTTTCATGTTATTTTTATTTCATCTGCTTTTACATTTGTTATGATCATTTCATTAGATTTGAAAATTTCTGTGTAGTAAATCAAGATTTCACATTGTTTATTTATATATAATATTTAGTGAATTAAATGTGAAGGTGTTTAAAACTTCACACTCTTAGTTCAAAATGCTTGAATCTGGCTAATTTATATATAAATTTAAGTAGAGAAGAAGGTGGGGCCCATCTTTTTCTCATAAAGTCTCTGGCTTGTGTTTTAATTGAGAGCTCCTTGTGCAGTCATTATTACTATCTGATTGGCTGTTATTTAAGCATCTGTCAAAGGTTTCAGCCTTTCACATTATTAATAATAAAGATTCTTTAATTCTCCTTTTTATTTCATTTCTATCAAAGAAAACTACATTAGCCATAATTTTTTAATGTTTATATAGTTTACATATATAAAACTAATTATTTAATCGTAATGCTAGAAGTATCCTATTTATTAAGGTTTATTTACTGATTTGTGTGTGTGTGATTAATATCGCTATAATGACAACTTTTATTAACCAGAAAGTTGATAAGTTTGTCATTTGCACAGTCTGCTGTACTTTAATACAGAAATATATGTAGAAAAAAAATAAAATGTTAAATTAATATTTCTTTAATTTATTTTTGTAGCTAAATAAAGCATTTAAACAACATCGCTAACTTTAAGATATATAATTAATTAAGTTGGCACAAAATTTAATTTGGTATTTCCACAGAGAAAAAAATAATATATAGTAATTGTGTGTTTTTTGAAAAGCACTATCTTATATATAAATAGGGATAATAATTTAAAAGTCAAGGTCATAGCCAGATGTTAGTTCACTATTTATATAGCCAGAAGTCAGTTTGCAATTTATATAGCCAGAGGTTAGTTCACTATTTATATAGCCAGAAGTTAGTTTGTCATTTATATAGCCAGAGGTTAGTTCACTATTTATATAGCCAGAAGTCACTTTGCCATTTATATAGCCAGAGGTTAGTTCACTATTTATATAGCCAGAAGTCAGTTTGTCATTTATATAGCCAGAGGTTAGTTCACTATTTATATAGTCAGAGGTCAGTTTATCATTAAGTTAGTTCACTATTTATATAGTCAGAAGTCAGTTTGTCATTTATATAGCCAGAGATTAGTTCATTATTTATATAGCCAGAAATCAGTTTGCTAGTTATATAGTCAAAAATCAGTTCACCAATTATATAGCCAGAGTGTAGTAGATATGCAGCCCGTGTTTTAATTACTGCTGAGAAGTTGCTTGGACGTTTTCAAGAAAGGGCTATCAAAGAGTACAGACTTTTAAACAAAAAAAAACTGTCAGAAGGTGGATATATATCACATTCTTTAAACATACGCGATGACTGGGGATAATACAATAACAGTCTTTGATCAAATGAAAGGCTGAAGGCAACTCATGGCCTCTTGTCTACTAAAACAATTAGCTCTAAAATTAAACATGGTATTTCTTGGTATCCAGTCTAAAAAGTAAGAATGGCTAAAAGTAATCTTTATGATGTAATGTGATGCACTTTGGCTTCTCCTTTTTTGAAGTCAGGAATCTCTCCGTCACTATGCCCAGAGAGACCTGTTAGCTACCTTACCACCTCTTTCCATTTCCCACTCTAAGTATTTCCCATATTCTTTTCTATCCTGTTCTATCCCATTTCTATAACCTCAACTTTGTCCACTCTATGGCCTCTATATCTAAATCCCTCTTATTTTTTTCCAAACTCAGCATAAAAGCCAAGAACCCACTTTCTGTATAATCACTTTGTTTATATTTCTCTCTCCAACTTCATTAGTTGCACCCCATCTGCTTGCAAGCATTGATACTCAATTAATAGATGCCTAATATTTTCTATGCTGTCCTTACATAACTTGCAGACTAAATCACCGATATTTCTCCATTTATGTGTATATTCCCTTGTTGCTAATAGTTCTGTTTGAGCCTTAAGCAGAAAACTACTTTCCTTGCTATTATCATAAATTAACTCACACCCAATATTCCATTTATTCATATATATATATATAAATTCTTTTTACTCTCCATACTAATTCTCCATCTCTCCAACTCCCTATTTTTTATTAGTGCATTTATTCTTCTATCCATTCCTTGCCACCATAACACTCAACAATTCTCTTAACCCAATCATGCCACTTTTTGTATAAGTATACTGACATAAAGTCTTTATCCAAATCTTCTGCATACTATACTACCTCTCTCACCCATCTTATTGCCTGTCCTTTACTCATAACCCAATTAAATACTGTTTTGGCTATTCTCTTATTTTCTATAAATTGCAATCTACTAAAAATTTTCATTGTACTTTTTGCATCTCTCATATAAAAACTTAACCGATTTCTCCTTGAATTGCTTCCTTTGTCCACCACACATCTGTATCTAATGTATGTCTTCCAACTTCTCTTTGTACTTTTTTTAAGTAATCTAACCCCTTTACTAACACATAATGCATCGTTACCATAGTTATTCCTATTCACCACATTTAACTTTATATCTCCCAATAAAAATTCTTTCTCTTTTCTTTCCCCAGTATTTATCATGATTACTTTTGATTTACTTCACTAAATTTAATCCCCATCTCTTTACCCACTCTTGTGCACATCTTCAGCATAACTTCCTTACTTTCTATGCACATGAACATATCATCAGAAATAAAAAAAACTGATAATATATACACTCCCTTGCCATCTATTAATGGTGTCTCTACCCCCTCTTCCTAGTCTTTCTATTGTTCTCTCCATTTCTCTCAAATATACAAAAACAAAATATGTGTTATAAGGCATCACTTTTAACATTAACTGTTTCTATATTTCCTAATTGATAAGCATAGTAATTATTTTCATACAATCTCTTAATAAGATCCACTAAAGCTCCATTCATTTCAAAATTTACTAAACTTACTCATAATCTATTTCTATTTATTCTATCATATGCCTTCTCTATATTTATAAAGACCATATATAACTATCTACCTGTATTCCTACTCATATCTATAAGTTGTGTGATTACAAATAAATTATCTTGCATTCACCTATCTGATTAAAAACTTTCTTGCCTTTTCCCCCTATGTTATTTTTTCCCATCCATTTTGTCATCCTTTCAGCCATCATATATGCAAAAATTTTATATAACACTGATGTTATCACTATCAGTCTATAATTGTTTAACTTTCTATCATCCTTATCATTTCCTTTAAATAGTAGCTTTACTTTTATATTATTCCCACTATCTGGAAATTCTCTTTTCTGTGCCATCTTATTAAAACATGATAATAGATTTAATTTTGTCCTATTTCCTAAATTCATTACCATTTTTGCTGCCCATCCATCTGAACTTCTTGCCTTTCCACTTTTTTAATTTCTTCCCTGCCTCATTTAATTTATTTTCTGTAAAACTAACACTTCCATTACTATGTGCTTTTATGTTTGTTATCACTCTGTACTTCACATCTAACATCTTTTCTACATTCATCACATACTTATTTAAGATTGTCTCTAATTCTTCTCTAAAAGCTACATTTTTTCCCTCATCATTTAGTAATACTATTTTTCTTTGTCCTATATTCCTTCTTTTAATATATTTCCAAATTTTTTTATTCCCATCTTTTCCACTTTTATTAATAGCCTCCAACAATTTACTATTTAATTTCATTCTCTCTCTATAATTATCTACTTCAGTCAACTTCTTTTTTAAAAAATATTTTTCCCATTTAATATTAACATCTTTTTCACTTTCTTTGTTTTTAATAGCACAAATATATTTTCTGAATGCTTTTCTCTCTCTCTTTTACCCTTTTACTAATTCTCACTTTTCTATTACTTTTATTCTTTTGAATATTCTCTCCTAAAATTCTATTTGGCACTTTTTCTACTTCACCGCACTAGTCCTTACATTCATCCTCAAGAAACTCTTTCATGATTTCTTCTACTTTTATTTTATATTTTTTTAATTTATTCTTATCATTCATTCTCCATTCACATCTTTCACTATCCTTTCTACTTTTATTACTATTTTCCATTGCTCACATTACTAACCATTTCTATTATAAAAAATTTATTAAACATAGTAACATAGTAATATACAGTTAAACTTTATAAAAAATTACATAGCATTCAGAATGACACTTGAAAAAGTCAATGCAAAGAAAAGGGTATCTTAATAAGATTAAGAGGAAAATAAAACTTTCACCCAAGTATCATCATGTAGACTCTTTCTTCATTATCAAACACTTTAATTTTCCATGCTTTATTTATTCCCTCTTTCCTACAAATACATAAGCTCATGTGTGAAATATATTACTTCTAGACCATGTGTATTGCCACTCATAAATATTTGATAAATTTCTATTGCTCAAATTCACTCTCTGACAAAATTTTTTTTCAAAAACTATCCTTTCTTGTTATCCATATCATAAATTTGTTCAATACTCTTATTCATATCCCCTATAATCATTATTTTCTTTCCTGTTTTTTTTTAAACTCTATATATATCCTTAAGCAGGCATTCATATGTGCGACTGTTCCACTCCATTATAATTTCACTGCCTCCAGTGGCCACTTACACTATACCCACCACCCATGTCTTCCTAACCTTATCTCAATCTATAAAGGTTCTTGACAACAGTATTAAAATATTTTTTGACATAACTCCTATACCACCATCCCTTTTCTCTTTTTCATTTCTATTTATACCCTGTCATACCAAGTCTTTGCGCATATTTAATGTTGTATTCTTCTCCATCAAAAAATAATCCTAATTAACTTTGTTAAAAAATAAACAATATCCCAACAACTTGTATTTCTAGCAGTACAAAATAATTAACATGTCAAAATAGAACAAAGCTGGTATTTCAAAAGTCTAGTTCACTTATGTTTTAATTAAATTTGTTGGCTTTGAAAATTATATTTTTGATGTAAAATCTCTATTACGTCATATTTCATTTCACAGTTTGTTCTTTCAAAATGAAAGTGCATACTATAAAAGAAGGATGACCGGTAATTATTTTTGGGTATCATGACGTAATAGAGATTTTACATCAAAAATATAATTTCCAAAGCCAACAAATTTAATTAAAACATAAGTGAAGTAGACTTTTGAAATACCAGCTTTGTTCTATTTTTTGATGGAGAAGAATACAACATTAAATATGCGCAAAGTTTAACTCAAAATTTTTTTATCCCGCTAATTTCTGCCATATTTGCTCTTACTATTAGTGTTAAAATCTGTTCCAAAAGACTTTGGTAATTATTTTTTGTGTATTCCTTTTTTACGTTGATTATTATTTAAATATTATTGATCAATTTACATATGTCATAATTTGAAAGCCAGATAACAATTAATTGCCTTAAAGATAATTAATTTGATGTTGAAAGACTTTTCTTTTAAAAGTATTTACAGTATATTTTTTGCTGTCAAGTAAAGGGGGGGGGGGATTTCATGTTTGTAATTACACATTTCTCATTAAAAAATGTAGATGCACTTGCAACTTTGTTTAAATAAAAACATACTTGAAAATAATATGAATATAGTGAACAATTGTTTATTATTTTTAAAATGAATTGGGATATTATATATGTGTGTGCATAACTTGATTTAAATAACTCTGCTAATGTTTGTAGATACCTTCTATTATATAATTTTTTTAATCTGCTGGAATCATCATTGCTAAAAGTGTTAAGAAATTTACCAACAAAGCTACATTTTGCAGAACGTCATGATCAAGTCATCATTGTGCAAATGGCTCTGAACCGAATTTGGAACAAGGTAATTTTTCCCAGTTTCTCTTTTAAACTTGCTTACTATGTACTGTATTAATCTGTGTTATGAGTTATTATATCTATTACTTAAATAATGCACGGCATATGTGCAAATAGTGTTTGATTTTTTAAATATTCATAAGATTTAGTACATTTTATAAAAATTAGTCCGTTGTTGCCATATTTAATCACTTACTATGTATTAATCTGTGTTATGAGTTTTTATTAGATCTGTTACATAAATAATTTTTCAATATCGATAAGATTTATTATGTTTTAAAAAAGTCACTAAATGGGGGAAGGGGATAGTCATTTTGAAACTACAATCTGATTTAATCTATATAACGGTGAAAAACAATTTCTTAAACAAAAAAAAATGCAACAAGGTAATTTTTCCATCTTCTCTTTTAAACTTACTATAATTCTATTTAATCACTTATTACGTATTAATCTGTGTTATGAATTCTTATTAGATCTGTTACTTAAATAATCTTAAAATATTGATACCATTTATTACGTTTTGATTAGTGGGGAGGGGTCGGTAATGATTGCTTTTTGATTATTTAAATATTACTGCTCCATTTACATATGCAGTAATTTGAAAGCCAGAGAACAATTAATTGCTTTTCAATATGAATTTAGATGCATATTTATGTTTAATTTGATTTTTTTGTATTTTCCCGCTCTTTTTGGCCACCATGCTTCTTTGTGAATTTTCATATTGTAGGCGGAGGTATATCTCTTGATCAAATTTTCATGGTTTTTTGGTTTTATTATTTGAATTTTTTAGTATTTTCTTGTATTTTTTTTATAATTTGTAGTTTTCGATGTATTTGCTGTACATATATTGTCTGAGGCATTTTTATTTGTCGATTTTCAGCCACTTTCATAGCTTGTAGGGGAGGGGGTACATCGTAATTGAATTTTTATGGTTTTTTTGGTTTTATTATTTGAATTTTTTAGCATTTTCTTGTGTTTTTTTTTCAATTTGTAGTATTCGATGGATTCGCTGTACATATATTGTCTGAGGCATTTTTATTTGTCGATTTTCAGCCACTTTCATAGCTTGTAGGGGGGGGTATATCGTAATTGAATTTTTATGGTTTTTTGGTTTTATTATTTGAATTTTTTAGCATTTTCTTGTGTTTTTTTTCAATTTGTAGTATTCGATGTATTTGCTGGACATATTTTGCCTTAGGCATTTTTATTTTCAGGCGTTTTCGTAAAAAAATTTATCATTGCCATTTTCAGGCCGGTTGTTGATGATGTCGCCGTGCCCTCTGATGGCGGCAGTACGGTCTGCAAACTACAACCATTTAAAAAAAATTATACTATGTAAGTTCTTTAAAATTCAAATAGTTTTAGAAAATAACTTATAAATTTGATTTTAAGTTTTTATGAAGAAAAGTTGGAAATTATCTCAGAGATTATTTGCAGACTCAGTTTTTTAAAAATTAATGAAATTCTTTAAAAGTATATATATAATTGAAATCAAAATGCACCCTATTTCTTTCATTATCTAACTACCATTATTTTGTTAGGATATTGCTTAATTGGTATCATTACTTTTATAATATTAATTAGTAGTTGTTGGAAAGTATAGATTTAGAATTAAGTCGTGCCATAAATTAATTCCCTGAGATATTCACTTACTGTTTAGATTAGATATCGAGTCAGTTACTTAGTTTAAATTACTATACAATTAAAAGTTAAGTAATGTTATATTTTATTTTAGATTTGACTTTAACTTACCAGGAAGTATAGTTAATCAGCATTACATTTTTATTTATTAATTTAATTTTCTAACATAGTAGAGGTTTTAATGCATGTAGATGATGGAAGGGGATGAGGTATAGATTATAACTTGTCAATTTAAATGGTAGAACTTTACCAATTTTAATTCTTATTTATTTTAGAACTTAATAGATGTTTGTTTCTATTAATCAAAATGTTTCCTCCCACATCTAATATACATTTTACACCTTATAGACCTCTGTAGCCCCCAACTAAGCTAAGCTAAGAAAGAATATCATGTGAGAGCCTCATTAATAATTTTAAGGCAAAATCAGACTAGTAGTTTATTCTATGATCAATAGAATTGGCACCCCCAGGTATTTGTTATTAAGAAAAGTAGATGTTATGGGTGTGGATTACTATATATATATATATCACATTCTTCTAATAAGGTAACTTATTCTTTCTTATATCTTTATAATAGATTTCATTACTTATTTTCTTTCATCTTAGCTTCTGGCCTATCATTATGGTTTTTCATTACTGTTATCTGAGCTTTAAAAACTATAGTACATAATTCAATTCATCCTAGATACTAAACAATCTTTTGCATTTGAATTGATATATGAGACATAAACTCAGGAGTTATAATATTTCTATTAATTAATGTTATTAGTATGGTACTATTTTTATTTAAATATTATTTTAAAATTATTATTATATGTTATATTCTTTTAACAATAAATTCCTCCATTTAATACTATTGTGTTAAACTATATATCATTTATGTTATAGATATGAGAAAAAAATTAGAATGTTTATATTTTTGATAACAGTTTATATAAATACTAAACTAGTAATAAAATAATAGATGTTAATTTAAAAAAAAAAAGGATGCAGAGGGATGTTCTAGTTCTGTTAAGATAGTCATTTTTAAATTTTAGAAATATAGGTTTTTCATTACTCATTTAACTAAAAGTAATAACAATAAATAATCTACTTTCTATTTTTATTAAGGAATAAGCATGCCTCAGTTGTTAATCTGGAATGGTAAATTGAAAAAAAAAATCATTGCTTAAGACAGATCACCGATTAGTATGCTCCAAGATTAAAATAAGAGTTGCATAAAAATAGATACTATTCCAACCATATTCACAAGAAAATTGATGCTCATTCTTGAGAAGAAGTGACTATATGTACTAAATTTCAATAACTAAACATTAAAATTGCTAATTTGGATCTTCAACACTATCAGATTACTGAAGCATGCAATGCTCTTAACAATGGTCTTTATGGATACAAGTAAATCTATTTTAGGCTTCCCTAAAAAGAAAAATCATGACTGGATAACTGACAATGATCTTATTAGTAATTTAATTAAAAGGAAATATATGACAGCTTTTGTTTGGAAGAATAATAGATTAAAAGTGGAACTTCAGACCTGAAGGTAGAAGTTCTCTGACTGACAAGAAGATTTAAAAATAATTTCTGGCTTAAAACTGCAAAGAAGATACAAATATTTGCTGATCAAAATCATTCTAGATTTTTTTTTTTATGAAGTGTAAACAACATAAGGTCTTGAGAAACAATATCACAATCCTATTAAAACCAGCAATGACAATGATATTTTGAATAGATAGAAAAAGTATTTTGATCATTTTTTGAATATTGACGCAAGAATTAAGATGACAATGTTTAATAATATATCACCAACTTATTTTGATTTGGACAAAAATATTCATCTTAACGAAGCCAAAAATATCTTTGTAAGCTTAAAAATGGAAAATATCAAGAGAAAATTTAAAATCTGGTAGTGATATGATAGTTTCAAAAATTTTGGAATTTTTTAAGAAATATATGGAACCATGAAATTGTGCCACCCAATCTTAAGGATGCTTTTATAGTTCCAATTTTTAAAAACAAAAAGAATAGACAAAATTGCAATAATTATCATGGAATATCATTATTATCTACTACAGCAGAGGTACTTTCAAGAATTTTGTTGAATGATTTACTTCCAATTATAGATGAATGATTATCAGAGACTTAACATTGTTTTAGAGAATCAAGAAGCACTATAGACATAGTTTTTGTTGCAATACAAATGCAATAAAAATGTCAGGAACAAAGGAGCAATTTATATATTGCATTTATTAATTTGGTCAAAGCATTTGATTCAGTTAATAAGACAGATTTATGGCATTGTTTAAATTTGTTTGCTGTTCACAAAATTTTATTCCTATTATATTAGTTTCTACATGATGGAATGAGAAAAAGCATTATTATTGCAGATGGAAAATCTGAGGTACTTGAAATAAAAACTAGTGTTAAATAAGGATGTGTATTTGTTCAACATTTGGAATTGTTTATAGGCATCTTATTCAAACAAGCATCAAGAAATAATAAAGTTGATGGCGGAATTTTTAATTTAAATCAATTAAAAGCAAAATGAAAAACTTCTTAGATTCTGGATTTACAGTATGCTGATGATTGTGCTACTTTTGCCAGTTGAATAGATGATTACGAATGCTCTTAATGACTTGAATGCAATATATAAAGATTTTGTTTTATTAATTAATGTTTAATACACTTAAGTTCTTTATCAACCAGTGACAGAAGAAAAATGCTCAACAACTTTTAGCTTAGATGGATGTCAACTTGATAATGTAAATCAACTTAATTATCTTAATAATTTTATAAGTAGAAGGGTGAATTTGCACCATGTTACTATTGCTTTCAACAAGGTAAAAGCTAGAATATTTCATCATAGAGAAATAAAGACTACAACTAAGTTATTTTACCTAATATACTGTATGGAAATGAAACTTGGACACCCTATCAGTGCAATATAAAAACATCAAAAAAGCTTCATTTAAGGCCACAGTATCAAATTTTAAAAATACAAAGGCAAGTCATAAAAACAATATGTCCTTTAGCTTGTAGGATATAATAACATTGAATCCACTAAAGTCCATCATATCTTCATTGGATTGTACATGTAAAACAAATGAATAATAGAAGACTTCCTAAAAGAGTGTTTTATAGTGAACTAGAACATGATTTTCATGGGAGAGGTAGATCAATCTATGATGTAAGGATTATCCCAAAGACATTCTAAAAAAGTGCAATGTCAATTATTTCCATTGGAAAGATATAACAGAGAATAGAATATATTGGATAGTTACAATTAGACATGATATTAAAGTATTTCAGAAAGAAAAGTTTTCTTCTTAATAAATGAAAAGACAGCAATGCAAAATATCAAGAAAAACATACCAGCACATTTTATATTGTGAATGTATTTGTGGTTCACAGATTAGTTTGTATAATCATAAAACTTATTTCTAGAGAATTTTTTTTTTCTTTTCTTTTTTTTTAAAGTTGGAATGGCCATACTAATTTACAAATAGCTGTTCATTATTATTACTGTTATATATTTCTCTAAAGGATAGGCATGTATAATATCAAAGACAATACAATTTAATTCTTTGTGAAAAAAAAAAAAACCCAATTACTTCCATAAATTCAAATCTAAAGAAAAAAATGGTTGAGTTTTTGAAATTACAGTATAATGGAATCCCTGCATTCCTATATTGTACTTTGTATCAAGATATGCAGATGATAAATTAGAGATAATAACACACTTTCTTACAATGTTTTATTTACAATATATGTTGTTTACAAAAATAAAATCAAAAATACATATGTATGTATACAGTGTAAACATTTAAAAATATACATACATTTATATCAACCTATAAAACAATTTAATTTAAAAGTTAGTACAACATATACATTCTTAATAATGAATAAAATTTAGACCAACAATGTCTATGTTTGTATTATATTCAATATATTTATAATTTTTGAAGTTGCTTTTAATATCCCAGTTAGAAACCAAATCAAAAATTGCCTGAAGCATTCTTTATTTGTATTGATTCAATGGTAAGGGTTTTTAGAATCACTTAATCAAGAAAAAAGAAGTTAATAGATTTTTTTTTTTTTAAAAAAAAATTAAGTATATTGTGGTTACTATAAACAATTAAGCAAAAAGTAGTAAAAGCATCTCTTTTTTTTTTTTTTAGTTTTAAATTAGAAGGATTTCTCCTTCTTTCTATTATACTAATTGATTTTAAAAAGCAACTACTATGAAGAGATTTAACAAAAAAAAATTGTACCATGTCAATAATTGTCTTAATAGTATAAGTTTACACAGAGGCAAAACTCTCCACACAGCAGTGCCACCCAGTGCAAGCCAGAGTAATCAATGGATGCAAAAAGGTTTGTGCACAATATCCTGATTTAGTGCCTACTGATCCAATATCCTGACTAGTTTCTAGCTTGTGGCTTTCATCAGTGAGGGTTCTTGGATCCATTACTTTGGCCTGCACCGAGTGGCACCACTGAATAGAAAGCCCAGACTCTGCAAAAAGAGCTTGTGTAAGCATAAAGAATGGTGATCATGTGACATTTAGTGATTTAATAGTATAAGTTATAATAAATACAGCACTTAAGCACATTAATTGTCTAATTAAAATGATATTAAAATTATATATGTGCATATCCTTCCAGAAAATAAGTCTAATGAAAACTAATAATAAATAAAATGCAAAAGATACAATATCTAATAATTTTTATTAGTCATTTATTAGACTAGAAATTATCCATTTAATGAATAGCATTTCTGTAGTGTAATTTTCACTACACCATTCTCATGCAAGATATGGACTCGTTTCTATCTGTTTTTAACACTGTGTGGTATGTAATAATAAACATAGAACCAGACACATATGGAACAGATGCATTCTCAAAATGTGCATTTCATGCTGAATCAGAACTCATCAGTCAACCCAGATCATATTCTCTTATGCATATTTTTATCATTGTTCAGTATATATAGATGGGAATTACTAGTTTAATTGGTGCATCAAACTTACTGCCCTCACAACTTTGACATAAACTACTTGACGGGAGTATATTAATAATTTTTATTAGTCATTTATTAGACTAGAGGTCATCAATTTAATAAATATTTTTACAGTGTAATTTTTATCACACCACTCTCACACAAGACAGGAATTAGTTTCTATCCACTTTTAACACCTTGTGGAGGGGTGTAATAATAAACATAAGACATGTGGAAAAGATGTATGATTTCCAAAATGTATATTTTATGCTGAACCAGCACTCATCAATGGGCCAGATTTCAAGAACATCAATCACGCCAACAAGTAATTACAATGTGAATTAAAAAATTAAATTTTGTTTATAAATTTTATTTTTTTCACTATTTTTTTAAAGATAGCATATAAATAAAGTATATTAGTGGATAATGAAATGGCAAGTATGATAGTTTCATTATATAATGTTATGAAATATTTTTACAGTTCTTCAAACCATTAATAATAATAGTTAGCAAAATTATTAATAAATTTAAATTATGAAACATCAAGATAAATATCAATTTAATTTTATTATATTTTTATCAAAAGCTTTCATTTTTCTTCTAATTTTCAATTGATTGATAGTACTTTTGTCAAATATATATTTTTATTTATCAATAGATTAGAAAAACAATATTTATATAAAATAGTTAATTATAACAAATTTAAAAAATGGATTTAAAAAAATAAATACAGAATTTCAGAAATATGGATTTATAAGTGAGGCAAATTATAACTAAACTTTACTTCACAAAAATGAAAGCTTTATAAATTTTGTGAAATGCTAAATTTGTATTTCAAAAGAAATATGTAGAACAATCGTTTCATACACTAGAAATTTATAACAATTATAAATTCAGGCTTCAAATGGATCTTGACAAGCCTTGTTTTCCTAAAAGAAAAAAGCATGGATGAAGAACTAAAATACATAAACAGACAAACAAATCATCAACCACTAAAGAAAACAGAAGAACATATAATTACTTTGGTTTAACTTTTAGTTAACTATGATTAACCTATACATTAAGTAAAAAAAAAGTTGATTTTTTCGATAATTATAAATGATTAATGATTTGTATTTAATATAATCATATGTGTGTGTATAATATAATTTGTCAGGCATTTGGAGTAAAGGAATATATTTTAAATCTCAATTAATTTTAATAAATTGTAATGTATTAACCATTAAAGTTGGTTATGAAATGCCTTATTAAGGGATATATATTACTTTCTTATATACATATATTATGTATTGTTATACGATGTGATGTATATCGCATATTGTTATGGTAAAATAAACCACTATTGTTAACTATATGTTTCTGTGTACATTTTTTTCTATTCATGCATTTCATTCATAAGAGTATAGTTTGAATGTGAGTGTTAATGGCACTGTTTTGAGGCTTTATTTACTCAAAACAATTAAATTTTCTAGTAACTTTAGGCCTTATAAAAATATATATTATAATGGGCAGAAGATATTGCTGTATGAACTAAACATTATAAATAATAATATTTATTCCTATAATGTCCTACAATATGCTTATTATGAAATATAGTAATATATTGATCACTCCTATTGGATATATAATATAAAATTATTACAATACTATCACACAATAACCATTGAGAAGTGAATTATATTTCTCTTCATTTAATTTAATATCAATCATCTATTCTATATATTGTTAAAAAAATACTTAGATGTATGCATTTTCTTAACACCCATTTTGCAATTTAATTCACGATGCCAGATATTATTTTTGCTAAACATTTAACTTTCAATCAACTTTTTGTTAATGAAAACCTCAATATTTTTATTGCTTATACAAAAGTTTGATTAGATAAATATATTTTATTTATAAAAATGTATTTACAGGTAATAATGTAGGATTTAAAAAAACATTCACACGTTGTAAATTATTTAATGTAAGTTTATTTAAATATGAATATTTAAGGAGAATTTTTTAATTTCTGAGAGTGTTTTCATCTAAAAGCATCCTATAACGTTGTTCTCCAATATCTCTGCCTATAACATCTGTTGCTGACAGGCCACTTCTTGTGGAATTCATAGATCTTCTATTATCATTTTTTTTTATTTTCTTACTTTTTGCTCATCTACTTCTTAATCAATTATCATCTCTGGTATTCTATGCTTACTCATTCTCCCAAATGATCATAAAATTTTAATCCTCTTTTTTCAATGACTGTTATATTTTTAATTCCAATTACTTTTTTGATTTTTTGATTTATCCTCTTTGGATATTTCTATCTTGTCAAAAACAACTAATTATGTGAGAAGGTTTAAATGTCAAAATAAATATAATATCTGTGTTTATGGAAAGTTAAACTCCCAGAAGATTATACAAGTCAGACCAAATAAGGTACAGAATCCTTTGAGTATTGGGCCTAGTGTAAAAAGAATATTGCTGCTAACCAAAAGTTAAGAAATTTTTTAAATTAATTTATTATTTTTTAATAATAAGTCTTAGAAATTTTACTTTACTTCGTTGATAGTGTTTTGGAAAAAACTTGCATTTAAAATTATTTAGTTTATTTGTAGATCACAGATAACTAATATTTGTTTTTATGTTGTAAAATAAATAACACTTTATTATTATTTTTATATATTTAATGATTTCTTATATTGAAAAGTCATTTCATCTTTTTTTCTTGTTTATTAACATAAATCATATACAATATACATTACAAAATAATTGTAATTAATATAATAAATACATCATGCATTTCAACAACATACTACGATATAGGGGGAAAAAAAAATTTCAACATGATTTGAATATAATGATGAATTGATCAGTTAAAAAAAAAAGATAAGACAATAATTGCTATTTTTATAAGAATTATTTCAAAGTTTATAATTAATAATTTATATAAGAGATTTGAACAGGAACTTTCAGGCTCCCTTCAGCTATGCGCCTTATCTTATACGACTGATACATATGACCACACGCGTGTGAAAAAGATAAATGATCTCTAATATATGAAGAGCATGCTGAATCAGCATTTATCAATTGATCCAGCATGCAATACGATATATTAGAGATCACTTATCTTTTTCACATGTGTGTGGTCATGTGTACCGGGTTGTGTGAGATAGAACGGAAAACTGAAGGAAGCTTGAAAGTCTGTGTTCAAATCTCTTATATAATTACATCTAGAACGTCAAGTATATAAATTATACTTGTATTCAATCAATTAATAATTTAAGAATTTGTTAGAGCATGCAGTAATAAATAGTTGTAAACAATTTAAGTGAGGATTGCATGAATCCCTAGAATTAGACATCCAAAAACATTACATAAAAAAAAATTATAACATAGTTTTTAATATAAATTTATTATTTCCTAAAAACATATAATTCAAAATATATTTTCTAAAATAAAATCAGTATACAAAATATAATTTTTTAATTAGTGAGAAAATTAATAAAAAGTAAAAATTAGCAGACAAAATGATCAATTCTGTTCTAAAATCGATTTTATTTAAAACCTATTAGATTAACATCATAAATAAGTTAATGTAATTATTATGATAGTACAATTAATTTTAAATTAATAAGTAAAAATATTTAAAATACAGACTATTAATAAAAAATAAAACTATTCTTTAGTGACGCACATCAAAGGACCGATGGTAAAATATCCTTCCTCTTCATCACCACCTAAAAAAGTTTTTATTATAATATATGTAAATTCAATGCTTATAATATTTTAAATAAATGTAATTGAAATTAATCCATATGTCATTTGCCAACCATTAAATTTGTAAAAATGTAAATTGCCTTGACATACAAGATAAATATGCATCCTTACTTCAATATGACTTCTTCTCATTTGGATGTATATTATATACAATAACTGGTAAAGGTTTACTTTAGCGACCAGGGCATATTCGCCATCTAGTTTTTAAAATTAGAACTAAAATCTTACGTATCTGCTCTTATATTACAATTACAGTAAATATTTATTAATTAAAACGTAAAAGATAATAATAAAATTTTTTTTTACCCTTTTAAGCATAATTATACCCTATGCATAGCAGGAAGTTGGAGAAAAGGGCGGCAGTGCTATATCTACTGCGGAAGGCAAATTCTTGGAGGTACGATGAAAATAAAGCCCTGCTGGTACCAGATTGGAATTTCAGCTTATGCTTGGCCCTCATCCACATATTCTCAATATTCTGGGTATGTATGCCTTGGTCTTCGGGATTCACGAAGTTGTCCTGGTGGACGACAACCGAATGCATGTGCACCCCATTGCTAAGTCTGCTGATATTATTGTACGCAGCCCAGCCATCTGAAATTATGCGAGTCCCTGGTAAAATGTACTGCTGGATTAGGGCCTCCAATGAGCCAGCCATTCTATCCGCAACTTCTGTCAAGAAGCATGTAGTCCCCCTGTGGTATTTTCTGTGGAAATAATATGTTTCGTCGATTTCGATGACTAATGGCTCCCCATTGTCATCTATTCCGCCGAGAACCATCGAGATAGTTTAAATTCTTAAGTTATAAATGCTGATAGTTTAAATTCTTAAGTTTCAAATAATTTGAACTAATTATTTTAATTAAACTAGTGCAATTATTTCAACTTCTTTAAAATGGTAAATATTTTTTTTATCTTTTACATTTTAATAAATTTTAATGTAATTGTAATATAGTAGTATATACGTAAGATTTTCGAATAATAATTTACTTATAATTTTGAAAACTAGAGGTCGAACATGATTTTTATGCTGTGGTCGCTAAAGTAAACCTTTTACCCAATAACTGTAAGTATTATTTATACATGAATCTATAAATTTTTCAAAGTCATTGAAGAAATGATATTGAAATGATAAAATATCTGATCGATGGGCCAATTGCATTTTTCGGAATTAAATAGTTTGCTAATGACATAAGCATTGATTATGCACACATACAGATAATACAATAAATATAGCGTTATTTTAACCGTTATATATAAACTTCGATCTTACACCGATTCCATATACAGTAACTGATATATACATACACACACACATATATATACAGACAAAATCCATTTCATGGCTTTCTCTTAGGCAGTTAATATATATTAATGTTAAGTAATTAATAAATTATTTTTTTCTGTAATAATAATAGATTACTGAAATTATTATAATTCATGGTTTATAAAGATATCACTAGTTTCAGGCATTTTTTATTTTATTTTATTAGCAATCAATCGTTAAATAAAAGAGAAAATAATAAGTTTACCAGTTGTTTCATCTCTCATATATATAACAGCTCACCGTTTTTCCCCCTCTAAATTTGAAATTATTTAATGTTTTAAATTTCTTTAAAAGCTTAAACAAACTCCTTGATAAATTTAAGAAAGAAATTTTTCAATAAACCAAGCAAATAAATATTTTTTTTAATATCAAAAATGGAAATAAAAAATATCCACTATGCTATTTTTTCATATAAATTTATAATAAATATCAATTTATAATAGCAATTATAAAAATATATCTTTATAATCATACAGAAAAGTATTTTCAGCAAAATTTTTTATGTCCGTTTCAATATTATACAGGTCATTATCTAGTTCAACCATTAATATATTGCATACAGAGTGACACCTATCGTTTGTAATCTATTATAAAATGATTGATATCACGTTGGATACTATATAAACGGTTAAGCAGATGGTAATATTAAAAAGGGCATAAAATTACCATTAAAAAAAGCTTTTCTGTATAATTATAAATGCATATTTTTTGTAATTGCTGTTATATAATGATATTTATATTACTTCTTATAATTTTTTAAATATGAAGAAATAATTGAATCATTCTCTAAAAACAATTAAAAAATTTAATTAATTAAATGATAAGCAATCAGTTGATTAGTTTTTTTATTTAAAAGATAGAGAAAAAACTTTTATCATACAAAAAAACTTTTAGCTTCTCAGCCATTACTTAAAAAAATATGATATAAGTAATAGACATGATTTTAAAAATTCGCTTTAAAAACCTATATAAAATAAAAAATTAAAATAAAATTTGTTTTCTAGAATGTCATTCAGTAATCTTAGTTGAATAATTCTTTGCGAAAGCATGATGAGAATGAGAAAAAGAAAGTTATAGATATTATTATTCTTTACAATGTCTGAAGTATGAATACTTCGTAAATCTCACAGAAATATGCACTACTGAATACATTTTTTGAGTTGCTTGTTTTTGTCTGAGTAATGTAATCTAGACTCCAGAATGTATATATGTATGTGTATAATTGAGTGTAAAAAGTGATTTAGTACCTACAAATGACTGCCTGAATATTCACTACGCATCTTATTCAGAATTCCCGTTTTCAAAAAGAAAGATAGAATAAAAATATCTCCAAGTTATTGCGGCAAAATCTTATCATTCAGAATGAAGTTATATAGAATCTTCAAAGACAAAGCATATATTATATCTTAAACTAAATTATTATTTTACAAAAAAAAAAAATAGAATTTATGAGGGCATATATTTCTTTTGTTGTTGTTTTGTATGTATATTTTTGTATGCATGCTTATTAACCAAAGTATAAATCATTATTTTTTATTAATAAACAAGTATGTATTATGTTTACAGTAATCTGTGCATGCATAAGGATTTAAGTAACTTTTGTTTATATATTAAATAAATATCTCACTTTTAATGAAAGCAAAGTAAATTCATTTACATAAAAGTTAAAATTGGCTTGGCAATAAATTTATATACAAATTTACGTGTTCATGTATATATAGGTATAATATTGTATTATAGAATCAATTATTATTTAAATTAATTTTCTTTAAACTATCCATGAAGTTAACTTTATTCTTCAGTTAAAATATTTCAACTTTTGCAGGTGTATGTGTTATATATATATAATCACTTCACACAATACCAATCCAAAATACAGTAAATAAATATTTTAAATATACTTTATTCAGAAGTACTTTCAGCTAGCTCAGTAGTCGTTGTCAAGTATTCAAAATTCAAAAATAACTTACAACAATACTTCATATAAACATTTCCCCCACAATTCATCAATTTTATAATTCCCACAATTCACTGATCTTAACATTCGCTGCTTGTCTATTAATCAAATGTTGTTTATATTTATTAATCAATAAAACTTCCCTAATTTTACGTTTATTATGGTTTCTTTCAATTCCCATAATTTTAACATTATTAAAATCAAAATTAAATCCATAATTACAAATTCTATTATAATCAAAGAATACAGAAGATGAAATATCCCCATTTTTATCAGAAATTGAATTTTGAACATGCTAGTTGAAAGTACTTCTGAATAAAGTATATTTAAAATATTTATTTAACTGTATTTTGGATTGATAATGCATGAAGTGATTATATTTTTATAATAACTTTTAATACAGATATTATATCGTAATCAGCTTATATATGTTTACATTTATTTTAATTGATTCTGGCTCCATCTGACATTAAACATCAGAAAATATAGAGGCATAAATTTTTTTATATATATTTAAATAAGATTTGAAAATATTATTTTTAATATGCAATATTGATGACAACTACATAATTCCTCTTTGCAGTATCATGTAGAACATAATCCCAATGAAATGAATGTGAAATTGATATATAGATCAGATAATATTATATTTTAAATAAGAAAATAATAGTTTATTTACAAATTTTTATAATTGCCAACTAAGATGTAATATTTTTTATTTTAAACATGCTTACATTACTGATTATACTAAAAGAATTTATGAAAATTTTCTTTATAATTTGATAAATTTAATGATAATAATTGCTATAATAAGACATTTCTTTACTACCATTTTATTCACATGTGCTTGCTGGGAAATAAATACAAAATGATAATAGTTATTTTTAAAATGTCCAAAGTTTATTTTGATTAATTTTCAAACAAGCACAGCTCTGAGATTTTGAATTAACAACATCTAAACTATCAAATGTCCATCTTTTTTATTTCCTCTACCATATCCTCTTTTTGAAATTTCGTTTTGAATCTTGGATCTAATAAAGATGATAAGCATAAAGAATTGTTTTTTATATATGCTGAAAATCTTTTTTTTTTATTGAAACTTGTACTTCTTCTACTGTGGTATAATTTCCACTAAAGGAATGATTGCCCTTTGCTTTTGATAAGAATAAATTCAGCGTCTCAATTATGGGAATTATTAAAGATGATATGGTGTCTCATTTGCTGATTTCCAGAGTAATTTCTTCAAATGGCTTTAAAAGTAGAACAATTTTATCAATGAGAGACCACTGATAAGGGCTCAACATAGGAATTTTATTGTTTACAGCATATGTGACAAAGGCTTCTTGCTGTTCCACATTTCTTTCCAATATGTAGTATGTAGAATTCCAGTGAGTAGTAACAAAATTTGTGTTTTTGTAAACCTAACTTGTCTAACAAATCTTCGAATATGCTTAAAGCTAAAGCAGAATGATTAAAATGTGTGCCAATATTTCCATTAGCTGTAATTATAGTTTTCATAGCTTGTTGAAAAAATATGCATTTGTTAAGTGTCAGCTGCAGTGTATATATAAAGCATGATAATGCCTCTAAAGTTACAATTCCTGATTCCAGCTACGATATTTGCTCCAGAATCTCTCAGTACTAAAAATAACTTATTACTTGATAAGTTATACTGCTCAAGAACATTATTCATTGATTCTTGTAGCTGTCTGGAAACTTTTAAAGGAAACAATTCTGAAAGCTCTTTCTTGCGGAAACTGATCATTTAACCAGTGACCTGTTATACTTAAAATAGAAGAATTATTTGTAATTGCTGTCCAAATATCAGTGGTTAGAGAAATATATTTTGCATCATCAATAGATTACCGAATTTTTGACTGAATTTTTTGAAATATATCAGGGATGATATAATCAGCAAAATATTTTTTGCTGGGAATATTGTACTTAGGAGCAATTTTTTTAGTAATCTTTGAAATCCTAAATCAGACACAACAGAGTATGGTTGCATATCTACAGCTATCATTTATCCAATCAAATAATGATCTTCTTTGAATTATTTATCATTTATATCCCACAATTTTTTCTCTAATACTTGAGTTAAAGTAACCTATCTTAGTGTATATGTTTCCATTGCTATTGATGAACATCCATTTTTTTTTGGTTTTTCTTTTTATCTTTCCAGTTTCTTTTAAAAAGTCTTCTTGTTGATATTTTTTGAGATGATTAATCATGTTTGTGGTTGTAATAAAAGTTTTAGCATATGGAAGCATTAAATAAATTGCACTTTGAAAACTTCTTGGTTTTGTCTATTTTAAAAAATTTCCATACAAATACTGAAAGCCAGGTCAGGTTCAGATTTCGAAAAAGTTTTAAAAAATAATAAATGAATCTGAAAAAGAAAATAACTTCATATTAAAAATAATTGTATTGTTATAGAATTTCATACTTAATATTATTTAACTATTATATTGTATTACTATTGTTGGAAAAGAGATTATATCAGAAGTACATTTGCTCTTTTTGAAACAATAAAGGATTATAGGTTCTTGATAAGTTGTTTTAAAATATATAAGTTTTAAATAAAATATGTTTTATAAAAAATACATATGCTTTTCAAAGACAACTAAAAACTGTAGTTAATAGATCCTTCAACCAATTATTATTACAATAAAATAAATATGAGTATGACAACTGCACAATCTTTTAACAATTCATCTGTAGATCTCATAGATAAGAATGTTTTAGGCCCAGATATATATAAAGATTATTAAATCCATATTTAATAATACAATTAGGGTTTTCAGATGTCCTGATTTAGTAGGACATGTTCTGATTTTTTATGATTTTTGTCATGTGTCTTCAAACATATGTATGGAATTATTAAAAAAATTTATGAAGCATCCTGATTTTTTTGTGTGGCCTGGATAAAAATCTGGCGAACTTAAATACAATGATACCTATAGGCTTATAAACTTAATTCATTCTTAGCAACAGCTCACATTATGAATCAATTTTCTTTATTGAATTACATGTATGTAGAATTAACTCATTCTGGGACTCAGAATATGTACCTATTTAAGTTTTATTTGTTTGTGCCTATAAAAATAAAAATAAAAAATTAAAATAGCCTTAATTTATAAATACTTTTTATGTATAAATATATGTATATATAAAAATGTTTGCATTCGATTCTTATTGCACTAAGAACCTGTCTAAAGACTGTTTAGTTTTTTTAGGCTACCACAATGTAATGACACTGTCTTATTGGTGTGAGAGTGACCCCCAAAAGTGGCCACCAGGCATTTAACTGTATTTAATAATCAGCTGATTAACCAGTATCAGCTGATAATGCATAGCCAATTAATCAGTAATTGGCCATTTTGCTTTTTGGTGTAACCCTAGTATTAAACAATTATTAAAAATTCAGACTTTCAGAGATGATGGAGGAGAGATTCCAATGGAATATCTGGATAATTTGAAAAGCTACTTTGATTTAAACCAGCTGATGAAAAAGGAGCAAGTTGTGTTTGCATATAACAATTTGAATGGACTTGCAAAAAATATGGTGGAACTTTAATAATAAATGAATATCTTATTCTGAATATAAATATTAGATTCTGAGTAATTTCTGGTTCAAAGAGTAACAAGAAGCCATTAAATACCAAATTATGAGGACAAATTCCATGTTAAAGGGCATGCAACATATACCCAGTATTTTAGAAGGCAGATGTCAAAGTTATAAACTTTATCAGCATGCAATATGATAGAAAGTCAGATAACAAGAATAATCAGATACAATTTACATTTTGGGTAGAACAGATCATAAGCACAGATTGAAAAACCACTGAAGAATTTGCTGATTTTCTAAATGTGCTACACATGAGCTACCATAATCAAGATGGATAAAACAAACTCTCCATGTTAGCCAGCTATCACCTAGAAGGGGTAAGGTGTCTATTGGTTGTATCAACATCAAGAATGACCAAAGATGTGACTCTATAGATGGTGGCAGAGAAGTAAAACAACACTTGTTAATAGTAAGAAAACATGAGTAATACATCATTTTAGAGTCAGTCTAGTCCATGAAGGAGACTTTTACTAAACAATCAACACATCTCCTGTTTCATGTTCTAGTGAAATTCCTAAAAAATATGGAAAAGCTGTATAAACAGAAAGTTGTAGACCCAGACAGTGAAGAGAAATGGAATTCAACCCATCAGAAGAGAATTAACAGTGACCATGAAGATAAAAGAACACATGAAATGCATGCAGCTGCAAACTCAATCTCCATTTCAGAAATATCTCAATAGATGCAAGAGTTAATATTAAAGAAAAATTAAGGCTGGCCCTTTCCCTGTAGACTCTGAATCTGTTTAGAAGGACTAATGGTTATAAACATAGAAATTGTACAATAATTTTATAAAAGTAAAGAACATGTCAAACCCAAAAATGACTTTAATCCCAAAAAATGAACATTAAATTAAAAAGAATAATTACCAGCTTGCGAAAAAACAAGACTGAGACTTAAATTTGATAATAATTAAAAAAAGAAATTACCAGCTTGTGAAGAAGCAAGAGAGACATTTGAAAATGGATACCAATTAAAGGAAGAGATTTTTAGTTAGCAAGAAAGCAAGAATGATATTGATATTAAAATTTTATCAAGAAATATACTATATATGATACAAAAGAAATGAAATGGACTTAAACTAAGGGAGTGTTAATGTATAAAGAAGAAATGGAAAGTTCCACTATTCCATTGTCTCCTTTTAAAGAGAAGAAATACATAATCCTAGTAACAACAGTGTAAATGCTACATAAGAGGATTTCAAGTATAATACATGTGTGCAGTTATAGACACACATATATACAATAGAGATGAAGAAAATAAACAGTTAATAAAATGGTATTTTGAGATTTTTAGTTTAACTTATTCCAAATCGTTTTGAAAATAAAATATTAGTGATCTTGATAGAAAAGAGTAGGGTGATTCAAATAAAAGCAAAACAATTGTGAATTAACAACAACTTTTTTTTTATTAAGAATAAATTAAGAAATATTAGCTAAGAATTTTCTTTTTATAATACATAAATAAAAGAAAGCTAACCACTATTTCTTTCATTTGGTAAAAAATACTAGAAAATATTTTTCCCTGATGTTCAAGATTAGTCATTTTTATGGTAAGTGTTATAGAAAACAAAGAAGATAATCTACATTAGGATATCGGTATTAGATAATGTGGCAGACAGAAAAAATAGTTAGGTAGTTATCAGTCAGCTTAGTTCCAGTGAGGATTAAGAAAATTCTATACCGCAAAATATATGGTAAAGCAGGAGCAGCTACCATGCATAGACGAATTTGCCTTGCTGCTAATTGGAATTACAAGCTTATAAGAGAAGCTTTTTATATAATTGATCTTTTTTTATCCACACAAATCACTGAACAGAAAAACTAAACATATACATTTGTTGGTTGGAAACTGATTGAGTATTCTATGATTAATTTTGAAATTATTGCACAGAGAGAGAGAGAATAAAATATATGAACTCTTTATAATTATAATCATTTTAATAATTGTATGAAGAATGAAAATTTACCTTGAAATTTACATAACTGCAATCAATCTATTTACACTTTGTTGCATTAATAAATTGTTATTTTGTTATTTATTAAACCATTTGTTCATTTTGTTTTATATATAATTAAATGTTATAATCTTAACACACACATATGCTTGTTAGTAAAAATATCCATAGCTCTGAGAACATGTGAACAACTGAGTGATGTGCTGGGATGTTATGGTAAAAAATTGGTAAATGATGTTGGTTATTATCTTAAATAATTCAAGTAAACATTCTCTTTTTAGAAGGCTTGGTACCTGGTGTTTTTGCATATAGAACCTAAACAAACAAAACACCAAAGAGTAATTGAGATAATAAATCCATCAATCATTCCTGTTGTTGAATTAATTTTGATTGAATTAAACAGGATTTATAAGCTTTACAAATTATGTAGTGAAGTATTTCTACATTTATCATTATTGATATATGCTTGAGAAATCTTGAATATTTTATATTTATTATTAGTTAGAGTTCAAATCAAATCACTGAAATATTACCAATACATAAGGTTAATTGAGAACTAAGGAAGCATTATATGCATATTTATTGATATACAATTGGCCAATTATGTATTGATAAAACATACTCCTCTATATTTATTCTAATGCTCATTACAATTACATTTTGGTTAAATCATTTTTAGCTTTAGTATCTTCTTAATTAATCATATGGAGTGGAAATACTTCAGTGATTTGGGATTGAACCCTAACCAATAATATATATAATAAATACAAGGTATTCAAAGTTCCTCAAGCAGGTATCAATAATAATAAAATATAGAAATATCTCAGTATATAGATTTGTAAAGCTTATAAATCCTGTTTAACTCAACCAAAATTATTCCAACAACAGGAATTATGATGAGATTTTATTATCACAATCACTCTCAGTCTTTGTGGGAGGGATAGAAGGATGAAGATGTCCAATGTCAGATTTTGAGTTAAGTACTGGCCTTCAACCAAATTTTATAAAATGTCTTGAGCCATCATTGCTATCTTCCACTCACTTACTGTCAAGTGCCATTTGATCTGAACTGGGAATTCTACTACACTATGATCATGCTTCATCTGGTTCACTAAAGTCTGATTTTAATAAAAAAAACATCATCATAATTGTAGTGATTGTCTATGGTCCCATATTCATCAATTCTATGAGCATATTTCAGGCACTGAGAATGTCTAATAGAAGACATGGCTAATGAATTGATTTTTTGTGCTTAGGGAAATTCTATGACCCTTTTCAAAATGAGAAAATAATGAGGCATATGCTTATGCTGTTTTAAATGTCTCATTTTGGGAGGTAAAGGAGATGGATGGTCATTGTTATCATTTAAAAATACATCTTTTTCTTAAAGAGAGAATTCAGAGAAATTTCCACATCATTAGAGCTGGTGATTGAGATTTAAGAGAGTATTTATGTAAAGTTATCACTTATTATGTAATTTATTGTTAGATACCTAATATACTACACATGGTTCCCATTTATTAAATTAACTGTTATAATCATTTGACACAACATATAAATGAATTAGTTTACTGTTACCTAATTCCTGACCAGTACTATGGAGACTATGTATATATTTACTAATATAGTCAATTTAGTTGCAGTACATAATTGGCACTGTCAATATGTAGCTAATATTTATATAGGTAAAGAATAATATTGATCTTCAGACTTTATGTTCACTATTACATTCAACATACATAAATGATGTTTCAACTAGAAAGTTTTTTTATGTGTATCATTTGTGGATCTTTTAATCACTTATACTATGTTATCAATATATAATTAATATGTTAATGTGAGACTTTAGTCTCTTGGGCTATTATGTTTTTAATAATGTATACTATAAATTAATAAGTAATTATTTGAAAATAAAACTCTAATGGTTAAAATAGCAAGCTTTCTAAAGGTGTTGATAGATTGCAGCACAGACTAATGCCAGATAGTGGGAGAAATGCAAGGAGATTTTCTATCGGATAGGCATATAGGAGATAGTTTATTTGTAGTTATACAACTTATAGATATGAATAGAAATTCAGGTAGATAGTTATATATTATTTTTACAGATCTATAGAAGACATATGATAGCGTAAATAACAGATTATGGGTAAATGCAGTAAATTTGGGAATGGATGGAGCTTTAGTGGATTTTATTAAGAGATTATATGAAAATAATTACTATATGCATCATTTATGGAGTATAGAATCACTTAAAGTTAAAAGTGGGGTGGGACTAAGGGAAGGATGTCCTATGTCACCTATTTTGTTTTTATTGTATTTGAGAGAAATGGAGAGAACAGTAGAAAGACTAGAAAGAGGGGTAGACATACCATTAATAAGTGGCAAGGAAATATATACATTATCAGGTTTTTTTATTTGTAGATGATGTCTTCTTATGCACAGAAAGAAGGGAAGATGTGGAAGTTATGCTGATGACATGTGAAAAGATGAGTAAAGGAATGGGGATTAAATTTAGTGAAGAAATATCAAAAGTAATGATGATTAATACTGGGGAAAGTGAAGACAGATTTTTTATTGGAGGATTAAAATTAAGTATGGTAAATAGGTATAACTATTTGGGAATTGTTGTAAGTAATCAGAGAAATTGATTGGATGAATGGGAGAAAAAATTGATAAATGAAGCAAAGAAAAGAAAGAAACTGATTAAGAAATTAGCAGTGTTTTCATATAATAAATATGATGTAGCTAGAATTGTATGAAACTGACAGTAGCAGGGTTAACATATGGTAACAATGCATTATGTATAAGTAAAAGGTTGATAGATTAGTTAGAAAAAATACAAAGAGAAGTAGAAAGAAATGCATTAGATGTAAATGTGTGAATGGCAAATGAGGCAATTCAAGGAAAAATGGGATAATCAAGTTTTTATACGAGAGATGCTAAATGCAAAATGAAAATGTTCAATAAATTACAGTTTATGGATAATAAGAGAATAGCCCAAATAGTATTTAATAGGATTATGAGTAAAGGGAAGGCAACAAGATAGATGAGAAAGATGGTATGATACGCAGATTTGGATAAAGAATTTATATCAGTATACTTTTACAACAGATGAGATGATTGTGTTAGAATTGTTGAATCTAATGGATGCAAGGAATGAGATAGAAGAATAGATGCATTAATAAAGAATAGGGAGTTGGAAAAATGGAGAACTAGTATGGAAAAAAAAAGGGTTTAAATATATATAGAAGTAAACAAAATATTGTGTGTGAGTTAATTTATGATAATTGCAAGGAAAGTAGTTTACTGTTTAAGGCTTGAACAGGATCTTTAACAACAGAAATGTGGGTGATTTATCTCAATAATTTATTAAGAATGTACAATGTTACAAAGTGTAAATGGGAATAATAAAAAAAACAAGACTTAGTTATATGTGGTAAAATGAATATACAATCTATACCATGTAATCAATAAATTGAAATATGTTAATAATCGGGATAAGAAATAACCTGTTGTCATTATCTACTACTACCATGCATGTAGACTGATCAATCACCCACACTGTCCTGTTAGATGCTGCACTTGGCAACATGGCAATTAGTGACCTTAGGCTTCACCAAAGGAAAGGTACCAACATCCCGGTGACACTGAAATTTCATGCAGAGTATCACAAAAGTTGTGTATCCAAATTGCTATATATTGATTAAATAGCAAAAGTCTGATCTATGGGATATTGAAATCCCATTTTCAGGGAAGGTTTAGTTTGGGATCAAATCAAAGGTTACAAAGGAATCATTCTGTTAATATAATAAGAACCCATGGAAAAAAATGTGGGTGATTTAATCTGCAAGTTGTGTAAGAAAGACATAGAAAACATTAAACATCTGATAATTGAATATAAATGCTTGCCAGCAGAAAGGGTACAAATAATGAAATTGTGAGAGAATAAATATAAACAAAGTGATTATACAGAAGGTGAGTTCTTGTTTTTCATGCTGCATTTGGAAAAAGATAAGGGAAATTTAGATATAAAGGCCATGATGTTGACAAAGATTATGTTGTGGAAATGGGATGGAACAGGATAGAGAAGAATATGGGAAAAATTTAAGAGAAGGAATGGATAGGGAAGATAAAGTAGCTAACATGTTTTGCTGGGCATGGTAGCTGAGAGATTCCTGACTCCAAAAAAGAAAAAGTCACACTGCAACTCAATACTTCATCATCATCATCATCATCTCATTTAAAAGGAATGAGTCAAAATAAAAATAAAAATTTGAAAATTTGTTGAATTGTATGTATATAAGTTACATTTTCTAAAAACATTTTTGTGGCTTAATATATAATTAAACATGAAAAGTTTATTAATGTTTGAGAATATACACTTAACAAGATAAATGAAGTTTTGACAAAAATTATTAACATCTATTTGTTTGTTTTTTTTGTTAGTAAATTATTTGAATTAATAGTTTTTAAATATAATAATTATTTTAATAATTAAAAATGAATATTTTTTAAAATAAAATTTAATCCATTTTAAATAACACTTTTTTTTAAAAATAAAAGATTACATAAAGAGAAAAGAAGGCTGACATATTTTGACATTAATGATTTATGACATGTGTGTGAGAAAGCTTCATCCTTAAGAAGAATGCCAGCCAAATAACAAGATTTATATAATATGAGGAGTCAACAAAAACATGTTGAGAAAATATTGGTAGATATGATAAAATGGAGCTTCTTGTAGATATAATTTTCTTCCCAACAATTCATTTTCAAGCTTTTTTAAATTCACCCAAATGAAGTAGATGAAAAACAAGTAGCATGATGAACATAATTATATAAGCAAAATGGCTTGGATTCAAAACCTTATGGTATATTGAATTTCAAGATTTAGTTTCAATTGATGGAGAAAAGATTGTGAGGCATTTTATTTCAGCTTTTATTGGTTAAGACCACCAGATATTGTTGTTGAGGTGGGTAATAAATTGCATTACCATCATACAATCACTAATAATTTAAGCTTACAATAGATGGCACTAGGATCAAGAGCTGCTCATACTTTAATATGATACTAAGTTGAAATAATCAATGTATATGTATATCAATATAAATAAAAATTAAAAATATAATACGATAATGTCATTATTAAACTACTTCACATTAACAACACAATTTTTTTAAGGTTTTAAGTTATTAATATTTTTTTAATCTAGATATATGCTTTAATTTTACATTGAAGATTATATCTAACTAATATAGTAAATACGAATTAATAAAATAATATTACCCAAATGTATTCATATTGTTGGAATGATACTTTCAATTAAACTCAATGTGGCATTCTTCAATAAATAATAATCAGAATGGAATGAGATTGAGGTAAATAAATAGCCCGAATTACATGAAAAATTTTGATGAAATTAAATATATTGAAAAAGCTATATTTTTTCACAGTCTTAAACTGGGAAAAGTGAAGTGCTGATTTAATCAGATATTCATTTTAGGGATGATTTATTATTTTTGGATGTCTTTCAACAGGTATAATGGAGTAAAAGTTTTAAATATATTTAATATATTCTTAAAATATATGGGGAACTAAGATTTCCCCCACTCACTATGTGATCAATAACACACTAAGTGCATTTGAAGGTAATTTGCTGGTTTCAGATGTTTTTACTTATAAGTTTCAAAAATGTGTGGAAGAGTAAAAATTTTAAAGAAATCTAAAAAAATATTACACATGGAAAAAGAAAAATGAAATTATTCCATATGATCATATTAAAAAAAGGTATATTAATCTTTACCTGAAGTTTAAAGATTATATATGAGGTAGAGATGTCTACTTTAATAAATGATTAGTAATTATCATTTTAATTTTTATTTGAAGTTATTGAGTTAAAGTTTTAGCGCAGAAAGTTTGACAAGTTTGACGTAATACAATTGTATGAAAGCAACTAGGAAATTAGACAGGCTATTACCAATAATTGTAAATTGATAAGAATATTTACTTTAAAAAACAATTTTTTCACTAGAATTTGATGAAAAATAGCAGTTTATATTTTACTTTTCTTTTGAATTTAAACTGACTTAGAGCTATTAATTTAGAAGTAGGAAATTTTCATGTTATGATAGACAAGACATTCAGAAATACTATTTGAATAAACCTGATACCAGATTTATGCTCTGTTGATTAAGCAAGATTTGTCTGAAAACTGTACTTATTAATTCATCTGACTAAATATCTATTTATCACCCAATATTAAATGACTGTTAAGTTACTTATTAGCTGACTACTTAAAAAAATGGGAAATTTTCAACTACATTGAAAATGTTCACAATTATTTTGGATTTGAATTTATGCTATGTTAACCTATTGATCCACAAGACTTTCCCCTCTAGTTAATTATTTATGAATAAAATGAGGTAAGACAAAAATGAATGAATAATAAATTATTATTCAGCAAAAAAAATTAAAACAAAGATATATTAATGTCATAATATTTTTCATGATGTGTTATTTTCATTATATTATTTTTGTGCGAGGGTAAAGAAGATTCTTTAAACTATCAGTAATATAAAATTAGGTTCTTAAAATAAATTAGATATACATACAAAGTCATCTTAACATATAAACCACAAAGGCCTAAGTGTGTGGAACACCAGAACTTAATTCAACATAAGTGATGAGTATACTTTAACTATATATTAGTTTCATAACTGACTTTCACTTTTGTTTGTTTCCAATGCAGATATTATGTTAGAAAAGTCTAGTTTTATGCCAGAAAACACAATAGTTTGAAAGTTTTGGGTTTTTTTTTTTTCATTCTTTCATCGATTCATTCATTTAATTGAAAAAGCTGAATGTTTTTTTCAAGCCTTTACAAATTCTCTTTTAAGATACATTATGGTCTTTCAAGATTCAGGAATCAAAAATTAACACCTGCTTCCATAGAAAACTAATAATTAAACAATGACTAAAATTTCAAAGAGTCAATGATTTACCGGTATCTCCTGCTGATATTGCACTGATTGGAAGATCATCTTTATAATCAAAATATCCACTGTCTTCTCTCCATGAATCATCATTAATATCACAATTGCAGGCATTCTTTGGGTCTATACAAGTTCCTTCCACTCCACATGCACATTTCATACTTTCTCTAGGAGCTCCACCCCAGTAGTTCATCATCTCACCATCTCTATTCATGAAGTAGGTTAGTTTCAGTTCAGGACCGAATTCAGGATGATTAATACTTGACGACTTGCACTCCCATTTGACATACTGCTTACAGTAAGGTGACAGAGACATTATTATGTTGATGTCCTCCATGGACATGTTATACTTGATTGGATGATAATACTCGCCTGGACCTTCGTAGCCCTTGACGCGAGTACGGGACCTTGAATCGTGGTCTAAAACATGAAAACAAAACAATATTAGCAGTGAAAAAAAAAAGATCAATAATTAAACAGCTAACTTATTTATAATAAAAATGAGTAAAATATCATATAAATCCCTTATATAAATGTAAATTAACATGGTAAAATATTTGATGTCATATAATATTATTTAAAGCCATTAATTATTTATTAATAAAATTATTATTTATAATTATAAAATTACAATATCAGTCAGCTTGCACATGACTATTAGTTTGCTAACTATGACTTTTATTTATTTATTATATAGGTACATTGAAAATTGTACAGTTAATTCCAGTGTTTTTGTTTTACTATGTAGATACATGAGAGAGCCAATTGCTTTCAAATAAATAATTAATGAACTCTAAATATTATCTTAACATTGGTCTGTTATGATTTTGGTTACTATGAGTAAGACGGTTGCTCGGCATGTTGAAAGTATACTATTTTCTAAAATAAACATAATGTAATTAAGTAAAATAAACTTTAAAACAGCATACTTTAGGTAGTCTGTTCAACAGTTTATAAAAAACAACAAAGGAGAAGGCATTACTTAACAAAGGTTTCTAGTAACAATTTTTCATCCTTGATTTACAATTTAATTAAGACCAACTTAAATAACTATTTACTGGCAAGTAATGAATGATTAGCCCCTTTGATTATGAGATACTTACTTAGGAAAAAAAACCTGATTAGAATTTTAAAAAAATTGAACAAGATAAAAATTAGAATTTTTCAAAGTTTTACCTCGCTTAGATTCTAGTCCAATTTATAGCGTGGAATGTGATCTGATATCAGTACAACATGAGATTTGTCATTTATATAATAACAATGCTAACTGAATAAATATACAGACCAGAAAAATCTCTAGCTATGCCATGAGCCATCGTTAAAGCATTAAAATTAGGAATCAACATTATTCTCAATTCCTAAATCCCAACAATCTAATATAGAAAAACAATAACAAATTTTCTAGTATTTAGACTTTTGTTAAACAAACTTATAGCATTTATGCTGTTCCTTTCTTCAGTTAACCAATCCATTCTTAACAACTTATTGTTTACATAAATATTCCTTAAAGCATATTAATTCAATTTCACATTTAAAAATTAAGCTTGAATGAGTTTCAGCTATATATAATTAACATGATGAAACAATGAAAATTAAGTTGTGTCGAAGTTGATTTGGCTAAAACCTAGAATATGCAATCCTGATATATTTCTGCATTTAGCAGCAGGTGTTTAAAATGGTAAAAAGTTTTAATTCTAATGTTTCAATAAAATACATCTCATGGCCACATTTGTTTACTGTATTCACAATGTGAAGTTTAAATATGAGTTACAAGCAGGCTTAGAATTTTTTTAAACAGTTCAACCATAATTAATGCATTTAGTTATTAAATGTTGATCGGTAAATGGGTATTTAGAAAGTATTAACATAAATGGTAAAATGCCAATATATCAAATTTAATCAGTTGATTGGTGTGCTGGCTATAAAAAGAAAAAAATATGATAATAATAAGACCCATTCTTCTATTATAAGAGTGACGTCACACTTCTATAACATTAATGCTAATATTTTATCATTACTTTAGGACTTTGTAAAAATATTTCTGTTTTATTTTAAATTACACATATTTATCCACACAGTATTGTTCATGCAAAAAATTAAACTGATTTTGTTTAAATGTATCTCTCAGTAGTTAGAATAGTTGTGCTCATTGCACTGGTAGTTTCTAGAGCACTTACATGCTAGTTACATCTAATAAAGAGAATAAAAGAGTATTAGGCATAGCTTGTAAAGTTAATTGAATTATTATCAGCCATAACATTTCCCCCCATGTATTAGTGATTAAGCTGTAGAATAACATTAGTTCTGAATTTGAACATGTTTGTAATTATGATGCATAATACTTTAATGATATAAAAATATTTAGATGCTATTAAAAATTGTGTTAAGTATTGCAAGCCATGCACTCTTCATACTACCACCACCACTATCAATGATGATGATGATGATGATAATAATAATAATAATAGTAATAGTAATAATAATAGTAATAATAATAATAGCAGCAGCAGCAGTGGCGGCAGCAGTGGCGGAGGCAGCAGCAGTTGTTTTATTATTTTTATTTATTTATTCATTATGAAACAAACAATAAATGTATAATACAGTGAGATAAATTCCATACAAGAAAAATCTTGTGTGAGGAATTTAAATGTAAACTAAAAACACTAATAAAATACAAAAAAAAAAGTATAAATATAACATAAAATATTAAAATCACAGATATTGCATTTGGCAATTCAATCACAGTAGTAAATAATTACAACATAACATACAATATAAACAAAAAAAAATAAACAAACAAAATAAAACTAATACTTAGCATAATATAACCAGTGCCATAAATGCTTTTTAAAAATCAAATAACTAGTGTTCATTAAATTCACAGAACAATCTCTTATAAACATATTAAATAATTTAGGACCATTATAACTAAATTGCTTCCTACTAGATGTTTTAAGAAAATTAGGTAAAGCTAACTGATATTTAATAGATAAATGAGTATTTACAACAGAAGATTTAGTACCCAAATGAAGTTTCGTACAATAAATATCAAGAATCACACTATATTTATACAATTGGAAAACATCTAGTATATTAAATATGGCATAAATATCTTTAACAGATATGGTATGTGATCTACCAAAAATGATACGCATTGTATAATTTTGTAAAACTGACAGTAGTCATTGCAAAAGTAAAACAGTTCCCCAAAACTGATATATTATAACATAATAAGCTTTGATAAAAAGAAATATATAAAGTAATCAAGGCTGAACGAGGAAAAAATTTAGATAAGTAGAAAAACATATAATTTAATTTATGTAAATGAGAACAAAGAAAGTCAATATGGTTTGACCAGGATAGTCTGGAGTCAATAAAAACCCCTAGATAACAAATAGTATCAACAAATGAAATGTTAGCACAAGTACAAGTGCTATTACAATGCCAAAAATACTTATTACAAATAGTAATGTTAAGCGAATGAATATTTGACTTATAAAAAAAATTAATAGCTTTTGTTTTACTCAAATTAATTGATAAATTATTAAATGCTAACCATTTACTAATTAGGATTAAATCATCTTTAATTATTTTTTCAACAAAATTATATGAAACTGCAGCATAAGATAAACCAATATCATCTACAAAAATATAAATCTTAGCTTCTAAAGGTAAAGAAAATAAATCATTTATATAAATTATAAATAAAATGGGACCCAAAACTGAACATTGTGGTACACCATGGTTAACTGTTATAAAAGAGTTTACAACACCAGAAATATTTGTTGCTTGTTTTCTATCCTTTAAGTAACTTGAAAACCATGAAATAAGTCCACCACGAAAACTATATAAATATAAACGCTTAAGTAAAATTTTGTGAGATACAGAGTCAAATGCCTTAGACAAGTCTAAATAAATAGCAACAGTTAACAATAATAATGACACTCTATACAAATAATGGAACATATGCAAGACACAATGTGATTATGCCAATTTTTGAATATTTTAAGCAGAAATTACAAGAAAAACAACCATATAAAACATCCACATAATATGTTTGGCCTGCCAAAGACAAAAACCCCATTCACAAAAGATATATTCACAACAAAACTGAATATTATTCAAAATGCTTGCCACTCAGGTAGCCCAGGAGTCCCACTGTTTATATTAAAGCACCTAAGTAAATTCACAACAGAATATTTATGTCAGTTAGCAAACCATCTAGCACAACAAATTCAGCCCATGGAGGGTGTCTATCCAATAGCCATAGTACCCTATAATAAAAGAAAGCAATTATACCACCCATTACAGACCTCAGGCCAATATCAATGGGGCCTTTGCTGGTCAAAATTATCAAGAAAATTATTAAAGATGAGATTGAACCATATATAATTCCACTTATCTCTGAAGCACAATATGCAAAGAAAAACTCTTCAACAGCAGAAGCAGCCTTATTCTTCAAAGCAATTCTAGCCACAGTAAAACAGTGAAAAAAATATGGACCCATCATCATGTAGCTTAACATAGAACCTGCTTTTGACTCAGTCAATATATATACACTTCTGGAAATGCTAAAAGACACAGAAATTCCTAGAATGCACCTATATATAATTGCAAACCTGCTTCTGAACAGAGAGATCCATATAACTTTAAATGGAAGAAATTCACCATCTATATCCTAAGGATCCCCTCTTAGTTCATTATTATTCATATTTTACATCAATCCCCTTATTAAAAGCATACAAAATACATTTACTGGGATCGACATACCAGACACACTACATGCATTGCCTATATGGATGATGTTACCATATTCCAAACATAAAAAAAAAAACAAATACTGCAACTCCAAAATATATTGCAAGAATATTCACAGAAATGTGAATTGAGGTTTAATCCAGCCAAAACCACAGCCTGGTCCCTATACACAAGTAAACCATGTACATCAATTTACAAATTAAAACCAAACTCATTCCTTGGGTTCCCATTTCATATGGGAATTACAGGAATGAGATTCTACACCCAAAATAAACTTAAAGAAGAAGCCACAAAAATTATAAACTTCTTGCCCAAGGCATATTTTTCACTATATTTCAAACTACAGTTTATTAACCAGTTCAACACAAACAAATAACATACTATGTACTAGTTGTTTCATTCTCGAAGGCATTTATTTCAGAAATTAAAATCATATATAATAAACTACTTTGGTCCAGAAAAACAGTAGCAATCTCCATAAAAAAAACTTAACCAAACTCCTAATAAAAAATGGACTTGGCTTGCACAACATCAACATTTTTCATCTACAAAAGTTAAGGAACTCAGAAATTACAATACTTGCCAAATACCCAAAAATTAACCACTTGTTAGAAGTTACTCCAATAGATAGATCATCTCCAAAAGGTTCTTTTTTCACTAACATTATATGCCAATGCAAAACACAGACAAGATTCCAGAACAGTATTTGCATAAGTATTCATACTGGGATATTTATGGTTTAATGAACGGAGAAACAGATGCTAAGGTTATACAACCTATGCTAGGAATTAACACCAAGAGACTACTCAAGGAATATAAAAAATGGGCTCTAGAGCCCAAATATCTTGATTTTATCATTAAAATGAATCTCATTGCCTTGCCAACAACCACGGTGGAAGTATTCATTTATTATTTACATAAAAGAATGTACAAATCTATTGAACCTTTCTATGGACTCTGCTATCAAGCAGAAGAGATGCTGGACTACATTATTTATCAATATGCAGCACTTAACCAAACACAACAGATGATGTGTAACACATACAGAAAACCTGGTACAATCATTAATAACATAATTATTGCTTTTCAGGGAAGATCAATACCTAGCATTAGAGAAACTACATTTGTACTATATGTGTACTAGTGCACTAGATGTACTTTCTTAATTGGCAATAATACCAGATGACATCTGGCTACATTTAGCAACAAATTGTTACACATTCAAAGTAGAAATAGAATAATAACCAACCTCATCTTATATGCAGCAATGTGATTGTTGTTAAGGCAACCATAAATGCTATAAATGCTGCAAAAAAACCTATCATACAACTAACATTCAAAAAATAAAAGACATGCAGACAAAACTAAATAAGCTCATCAAACTTTAAAACTCTTTGGTTATTTTTGTTTTTTATTTTTTATATTGTTATAGTCTATTAACCACAAAGTGTAACCACTAGATTTCTTAATATATATTTACCCTAATATTACTCATTGTATGTTAAATTTGAAATTTTCTGGATGTAAACTTGTGTAAACCATTGAGATCAATAAAGTCTTTATTGAAACGTAATAATAATAACAGCAACAATAATAATAATAATAATAATAATAATAATAATGATGATGATGATGATGTTACAATAATCATAGTTTTCAATTGTCTAGTTATGCTTATGCGGTCAAGGATTTTAATGTACCATCATCAACTGTGTGAATATATATATATATAAACAATCACATCATTTCATACTGTTCCTATACTAAAAAATTATTTATATATTCATAGTATATTTAGTTACAAATATATTAAGCTTTGAATGAAACTGGTATGAAATTATGGTTTATAAGCAAAGTCAAGCTAATATATTTAATGAAAGATTTAGTTGTATAAACTGTTAACTCACTTGAGAAATGAACATTTTTTCTGAGAAATAAACAATTTTCAATAACTGGCAATCTAATAGTAAAATTTGTGTATAATATCTTTAAACAAAAAAGAAAACATTTTTGGTTTATTATTCTAGTTTATATAAAGATTGTAAATCAGACATTAATACTTTATATTGATTTAACCTTATAAAATGTGGAAGGTTGATGATACTCAAAACATGTGATGAGAAAGGATCCTGAAATGAATTGCATACTTCAGAGTGATTGGCATTTTTTTTACATGGTATGGTGGTATGGCCATTGAACAAACATTGTGATTGAAGGTTATGTTTATCCAAGTTTGTTTATATAACCAGTCATATTGCAGATTCTTCAGCAACTTGTTCTAAAATTTTAGCATTATAAACAATTTTTGTTATAAAACTTTCAGATTATTCATACTAAGTATAGAACCTATTATTGTCAGGAGAACTAAATATTGAAAATCTTACATCAGAAATAGTTATAGCCTGATATATATATAAATGGTAAACTGCAACAGACATATGCAATAAACAAATATGTCATGATATTATTTTGACTTTCATTTATTATAAATAACATAATCTTTATTAACTGCAAAAGTTGATAATATCCAAAATCATGGTTCAGCTATTTATTTATTATTTAATATTTTTAAAATGATTTGCTATTGTAATATGTTACATATAATTAAAATATTTTCATGGATTTATAGATGTAAATATTGAAAGGTTTTAATAAGACTTTCCATGCAGGTTTTTTATTTTGAGTTTAGATACAAACTGAGAAAACCAAATCCTTGAAAATGACTATAAAGTAAAAATAGTTGAAACGTTGGAACAAGTGGATATATATATATACAACAAATAAAGTTTTTGTAAAGAAAAGAGGAAGTGTTTTAATTATAGAATTATATGGTTATATGTAATGTATATTTTGAAAAGAAAAAAGGATTGAGTGGTGATTAGAAACAGAAGTAAATGGATTAGAAGAAAACTGATATCATATTATTCAGAAACAGTATCTATTTTTGGTTTCTAGCATATCAGATAAGTAAATATTGTTGTTGATGTTAAGTGATATAATTTTAGTTTCATGATCTAGTTTTTACTAAGTTGTTTGCTTAGTTTCATAACACATCGAAAGTTTCATTAAAAACGTTTACATAGACACATGCACACACACATATATCTATAATGTTTGATTTTAACACATGAATATGACCACAATTAAATGTGCATATTTTTATGATGTTTAACCACAAAATTATTATAAGTAAAACACATTGTTTTGCTTTTTTTCAAAGACTTGTGTGAACAAATACTGATGTTTTCATTTTGATCATTAGTTATTATCACATAAAGATGAGTATTATGGAAATCTTTAAAAACTTTCCGTTATTTGTTCATATATATAATATAAATAAAATGTCCGTTAATTAAAACAAAATTATATATATAATATTATAATTCGATGTCTGCATTTCTTCAAATCAATATACTTAATCTTATAATTGAATAATTATAAATATTCAATTATAAGATTACATATATATATATTCAAGTTGATTTTATCAGTACACACGTTATTTCAATTCTAACATATACCCCACTCTATCATATAGCAAACATATATCAGCACAGAAACTTAACCTGACTTCTATCTCTTTGGATACATTTTGGCAACACTTCACTTTTCAGATAAGTTAAATATAAAGATGTAAAATAGTGTAGTTTCATATATATTTAAAATTTCCATTCTATTATACATTCCTATAACATATGACCAAAAACGTCTACAAAAGATAAATGAATTTCAAGATGTGCATTTTAGAATTCATCAATTGAACCAATTCACAATGTTTTGTATATACTATCTTCATTTGTTCAGTATAATATCTACAACTTTGAAACCAGATACTTCATTTAAATTCGTCAGTGGTTGTTACTAATCACTTAATAAAGTAGAGATTATCACTTACCTAAGATATAAACTATAAGTTTTACAGTTAAAAGAATAATATAGCCGTATTTTTATAGAGGTACCTACACTTGAATAATATATATAAAGTGAATACAAATTTTCTAGATCCCTGTATAGATACTTATTTTTCAATTTCTAATTGCTCACATAAAATTGATCAGATATAAGTATTTAAAAACGACTGTAATCTACATATAAAAAAATATTTATATGTATACATTGAAACTTTCTTATAGACAATGTTATCCTATCATTGATTGCTTTTGTATCCACTCTAATGTGTAAATAAAGTTTGATTTTTTGAAAGTAAAAAATATAACAATGTAATTAAGCTAATATTATTGGAAGAAGGGGGGGACGACTTATGGTTCAGAGATCATTACAATAAAATAAAATTTAAAGTACACTTTATGTTTTGTAAATATAAATAGATTAAAAACAAAGTAAAGAAAATAAAAATGAAATGAAGAATCTGATAAAAAAAAAGTCTGCAGTAGTGATTGAAATTTTATGTTGATAGAATGAGAAATATATGAAAGGTTAATACAAAATTATAGAGAAAATTGATAGTGATTTATGAAAAATAAGAAATTGATCTAAATTAAGCATCTTCAGTAATATCTTAGAAAGAATTTTGAATGATGATAAATTTCAAACTTGTTGCAATCAGTAAATTCGACAGGATGGAGAAGGATGCAAATAAGTATTTATTTAGAATTAATAGATTAACATATACATATACTAAATAGAATGGAAACAAAATGGAAACATATGCAAGCAAAATTGTAAAGTACCTGTTGATAAATAAATATAAAATATAGATTAGATGGGGATAATTAATTAAATAACAAAAGACCTATAACAGAATAGAATTAAAACAAAATAAATAAAATTAATAAGAAATTAATAAAACAATTAGCAAGGCAGAAAATAAAGTTATAAAAATATATTAAAAAAAAACAAAAAACAAGACTTCTATGTTGCTAAATATAAAGAAAAGAGAGTGTATAGATAGGGAACATTTATATATATAAAAAATGTTTATTAGAAATATTGATCATAGGAATATTAGATTAGAAAGAACAAAAATAAGAGACATGATTGTATGGCAGTTAAATTTTAGTAAATATAAAAAGACATGCAGGGATTGTGATTTATTAGAGGGATTGATTATATAAATATTTATTAGAAATAAAAAAAACCAGACATGATGGTGTGGAAGTGAAAATTTTACTAAATATGGGAAGATATGCAGAGATTGATTAAAAGAAAAACTTTAATAAAATTATAAATAATAATAATAATCCTTATGAATAGAAGAGTGTGGTTTTAGATTATTATTTAAGATAATAAAAATAAAAATTGGAGATCAGTTGCAATAATTTTCACAGTTTATAAAATATATGTAATTTAAGAAATAGTGTTATGATTTGAATAAAAAAGCATAAAGAGGATTCAGAATAGTTTTTGTTAAACAAGGCAGATAGGGAGAATTCATCTATTGTAAATTGATTGAGAAGTCTTATAACATTTTTAGATATAGGAAAAACATATGATACTGTAACGGTCAAAAATCTAGAGTTTTAGTAAATCATCCCAAGGCCAACCAAAATACGGTGGTGAAATCACAGCTCTGATATAGCCCTAGTTCCTTTACTATTGCTCAGAGATTTACCACCTTGCGGATGACATATATGAGGCCACAGCAGTATTCTTCTTCATCACATGCTGGCAGTAGAACATCAGTAAAGCAAAAGACTATGGGGAAAGTTGATATTCTAACTAGTATAGCTATACAGATATCATGTGGCTAGAATATAATTATTAAACAAGGAAGTGATTCCTAATAACTAACACATTGATAATAAATAATGTCTTAATGATAAGCAATATTGAGACATGACACAGTAGTTAAATTTAAGATTAATTTAATAAAAGTTAAATATTGAAATAATAAATGAAATAACAAGTACAATGACTATATACATTACCTCACTTGCAGGTGATTAAGGGATACAATTTACATTTAGGTTTTGGCTGAGTTACACATAGCTTGGTTTACATATATATATATATGACATGTAAAATCACTCACAGGTGATATTAAATTTCTAGTTACAAATTATTCGATTTGTCATATATGATGATTTTAGTATAAGCATTTCCAGTTTATATATAGCATTTCTAATCACTCGCAGGTGGTTGTAGTTTTTAGGTTACAAATATTTTACTTTACTTAGCTATATATATATATCACTCGCAGGTGATAAAGAAATTATAGATTAGAATTTACATTTTCATGAGCCTTAATATTACTTTATAAATTAGTTAATTTGCTCATGACTATCTATGCCTAATTTATGCTATATAACAGAATGTAGATCTGCTTTAGAGCTAGTAGAAGTGATTATAAACATTTATAAAGAACATAATATTTTATTAAGCACGAATAATCAATATATTCTCTACATAGCTAATATGCCTATTAAATTAGATTCGAACTCAGATCAAAGCTGAAAATTACAATTATTGTGGCAGGATGAACTGATGATTGGCAGTCAGACTTCAGATACCAGGGCATATAGAAAATATACAATTCTGAGTCCCTGCATCTCGCATGTGTGCCTTTTTCACAGGATTTGTACCAAGTACCGGTTTCCTTTTACTGAACTCATTGCTGTGGAAATAAGAGACATTTTAATCCAGATGATCAAACAACTAATTAAGTGGGGAGTCTTATGCTCCATTTTTGAGAATGCAGAATGGGGTGGTGTGAGCCCGACCACTATCTGGAGGAGATAGTTGCCTGAACTTAGAATAATGGTGTAACCCTAACACATACACCCATTAAAGAATACAGCAACAAGTGAGTATGCTGTAGCATTTCTTAAGAACACATATGCACCGCTGATTACATTATTATATAGTAAACTTAAGATGCTAAACAATAGTTTCCTTCATGAAACTACCATGTTTCAGTTCATTAGATAGCATCTATAATTATGCTATTAATGAAAGCTTATGAATCTAATCTATAAAGCTATCTATATAGGCATTTATACTTCTAGGGAGGATTACAGCATATTATGGAAAATTACGATACTTCAACTGAATATGACTTAAATATTATATTTAAAGCAAATCTAAGAATAGCTGTAAGCTGGTAATTATATCTTAAATAAGACATTTTATCCATTTCAAAACAGAGTTTTGGTTTGTGCATTAATATATGCAAAGTTACATACATATGCATGAGAATATATGATTACTCCTCACTAATGATTTAATTATGAGTAAAACTCCATTTTGAATAAATATAGCATAAAAAAATACATAATTGAAAAATAATAAGATTTGGCATAGATTTAACTAAAAGAAATGTAAATTTAAATTAAGATTTCACGTAAGTGAAATCTGAAAGTTGGCTTTGTTTTAGCCTAGTTTAAAACAAAATTTATATGACATTTAGCTGAGATTTGATTGATTCAGTTTAAGATAATTTTAAGTTGTCCAAGAGAATTAATTGAGGCAAATATTATCATTAACTCAAAATATACAAAATAACTTAGAAACTTAATTATTATTTTAAAATAGATAATTTTGAATCATAATAATAAAGGTTATACTAAAATATTCAAAATCAATGGATTTAAGCAAGTTAAAACTAAACTACTTTTAATAACTTGAACTAAGATGAATACATAAAACTAAATCAATCATAAATAAGTTCAGCAAGTAAACCAATAAATAAAGAAAGCAAATGTGTTATCAGTGCAAATAATAACTCAGGTAAGAAATCATAACTCAATTAATAAATCAGATAAATCATAATACATCATAAATCAGAATAAATCAGGCAAGATTTTAGGATTAAAATAAAATAAAATTATATTTAAGAGATGAGTTTAAATTACATTATTATTATGGCCATAGATTTTAGATTAAGCTAGCATATAAGAATTAGTGGACTTTAGTTGAAAGGCTTTAAAACTGAAGGAGTTTGTTTACCATTTTCTTCTTTTCTGCTGGCAGGCTGTTTTATCATTGAGGAACTTCTTTTAGGTGGTGGCAGCTCTCACTGCATTACTTTCCTCATCAGGTAGCTTTTACCGAGGTCCAGAAGGCAAAGAAATTAGCCTTCTACCCCGACTTCATCATCATTACAAATTTTGCAAGAACTTTATTAAAAATAATGTTAGACTGCCTCAAAGATGGATGTCAAGGCTTATATATTAGCTCACCCCCGCTCCTTCATTACATTATTTTTAGATTTGCTTTTCCAGCTTTCTCGCTGCCTCTAAAAAATCGCGGAATCCCACTGTGATTGTTTTTCTTTTAGGTCAGTTTTAACTTCGGTCACTCGCAATAATTTATTCATATTTCTAATTTTAAATCTAATTTTACCCTTAAATTAAAATTAGGTCATTTTATAGTAAGAAGGATTAAATTTTATGAAATCATCCTTTCTAGAAAAACAAATCTAAAAGATGAAAAACATTTTGTTATGTATGTAACTCAACCATTTAATTTAATGATATATGCAGAATTATATAATAATTTCAAATATTATTTTTTAGAATAAATATTTTAAGTAAAGAAATTTTAATGTTTTAATCCTGTTAACATTATTCATTCCTGCATATAAGTAGTCTCTTGTTACACATACAACACATTTTCCATTTATTTATTACCAGAAATATATATGCATGTATTTACAGAGGTTTACATATATAGATGCATTTTTCATCCTATATGTTCAGATATACACACACATGAAGGATTAACACATTTAGGTTTAAATTTAGCCTGTTTTTTAATATAATATTAACATGACAGACAAGGATTTGGTGATAGTTATATATATATAGAAATACTACTATAGAATATAGTAGGTGAAACAGTTGGATTGACAGATCTGACTGTTTCAATATGATGCATAAAAGTAGACTATGGAATTATCTTAAAAATATGAAATAAGTTTAGAATTGTTAAGAATGATTAAAATTTTTTACAAAAACAATTTTTGAAAATATCAGTTATAGATATAAATTGAATCGAAATAAGAATGATCATTATAATCTTTATTATTTGTTTTGTTTTTGAGAGAATTAAACAATTAGATAAAGAGTCTGGGAATAGAAATGGAAATGCTTTAGTATAAACCGGTAGAATTAATGTTAAGGCAGATCTATTTTATACAGATAGTACTATTTTTGTAAATAGTTTTATTAGAGAAAGAAATATAAAACATTAATCCCTAAGATATTAGTAATTAATGAAAGGGTCAAAATTAAGGATGGAAAATGAGAGAGATTTGATTTACAAAAGTTGATGAGTATAGTCATTTAGAGTATTCTGTTGAAGTAGAACTATAAAAACACTCAAAAATTAGAATTGAGATAAAAACAAAAAATAAGAACAAGATCGATTAAAGACCATGTATATTTAATAAATAGGAAAAAATATTATAATGAAATTTGCACTAGCCAAGAAACTCATTAAATTTTAGATAAAATTTAAAAGAAGTACATAAATATGAGTTGGATAATAAATTGCGAATGACAAATAAGACTAAAGAAAATGGGATGATCGTTTTTTAATAAGAGAAATTAAATACAAATGCATATTTAAATTTTTTTTAATGAAAATAGAGTAAAAATTGTAGTGGACTAGAAAGGTGCCACAAAGCTAATAGATAGAGAATTTATAGATATTTACTAATATAAGAAGTGAAAAAAATATATAGAAAATATTCTAAAGGTGTATACTTATGACAAGTGGGGAAAAGATAAATAAATTGGCTAGAGACAAAAAGAAAAATGAATATAAGAAATAGAGGTATAAAAACAAAAGTATATAAAAGATGGAAAGATGTATAATAATGTTAGAAGTAACTTAATATTATTATTTGGTTCATTAGATAGGAATTGGTGTAATAAGAAAAGAAGGTAAAAGTGGAATAAAATTTTAGATGGTAGTTGTGATTTATATAAAGATAAAAAGCAAAGTATGGGATAATTATTTTTTTAAGTGTATAATATTGAAAAAATATCAAGATAAAAAGTGAAAAAAGTAGAGATTTGTTGATTTGTTATACAATAATAGAAAATATGACTATATGCTATTAGAATTAATAATGCAGCTTTTATTAAAATAGTATTGGGAAAGAAAAAGAAATGACATCAATGCTGGAAAAAGTGTTAGTAATTGTATATGGAGGTAATAAGAAAATAGAAGAAGATGGATTTTGCAATATATAATTGTTTTAGAGGATGAACATTTTTATAAGAATAGGGTCTATAAATTTTTTATTCAAATTAAAAAGAAGCTATTTTACATCACATCATATTATCAATAAATAATTTTATAGTATTAATAGTTCCTTAATGCTAAACACACACTAAAATGAAGCATTATAGTATCTCATATTTAAAACAACCTTAAAAATTGTAATGATTCTATATGACATTTAATAAATTACTAGGTATCTTTTTAAATAAATATATGTAAATTATGATAGGAATTTTCAGTTATTTATTTAGAAGTATTACAATTATGATATAATTCAAGCAAATAACTATTTAAAAATTGGAATTGCAGAAAAAAATAACATTATCTAGAAATGGTATTCTCTATCTGATCCATTCTAAACCAAAAGTGGATATTGTTTTAGTTTAATACTCTATGTTAAAGCAGATAAATATATGTGCAAAAACTAAAAAAATCTTATTATATATATATATAAAACACAAGACTAGTCTTTGCTTCAATTATTACATACTAATTAAGTATTAAAATATATTTAGCTTATAGAATTTTTAACATAATTATACATATATATTCATATATTAAATAAAATTACTGAGTACCAACTTGAATGTCTCTAAAATTTAAATACTGTTTCTTTAAAATGAAATTGATTAAAGTATACTGTACCTATCACAATATATCCATTCACAGGATCGCTTGTTACATCACATAAAGTAAAAAATTTTTTCATTCCTCCCTCACCATCAGGGTCTACTTCATACATGGTATTATCCGTAGCACCTAATGATTTCAACTCAGTACAAGATCTAACTAAAATAGTAAAAGAATCATATAAATATTATATAATTTACGAAACAGTTTTTAAAAGAATGTTAAAATATATTAAAAAACAAAATAAAATTAATATTAAAAAACAAAATAAAAATAACATTAAAGCAGTTAATTTACGTTTATATATATATTGAGATGGTTGACCAATCTCAAAATTTAATTTCCATGTTGGTTGGCTAAGCAAACTTAATTTTAATTCAAGTTGTGTTTTGTTTATATTTAAATTGTGTTTTAGTGAGTGCAGTATAATGTATAGCTACACACCCATTAATAATAAAAAGATTTTAAAGTTAGCTGTCTATTTTAATGTAATATTTTTTTAAAAAAAAAAAGAACTTTGTAACCAAATTTATTACCTTTTAAAAAATATTTTATAGAGTCCAGAAACAATGCTTAATCTGCAAAAAATTTTTTCATTATTAATCTCTCATTAATTAAGAGTTTAACAAAATATAGTTTTATTTTCATTAAGCAATGTTGTCTGGAAAATCCTTTAATTGATATAATTAATTTGGAATGTCTTAATGTAAAAATGTTGACTTATCTGAGTAGAAATTTTAATCACTAGTTTTCCGACTGAGGAGATTCTTTAAATTCCTGAGTGGGACAAACAATGAACAATAAGGGATGTGTATATATAAGACCAACTAAAATTATTCATTATTCTATTCAGAATATGGTGCATTTGCTACACTCATTGTTTTAATGCTTAACACTGATATGAATACTTAAGAGTTTTAATTTTAAACACTCCCCAGCCTACGTGTATACATAAAGATATGTGTTTGGCCATAAATGAATAAAGTTTGTTTCAAATAGCTCTATTGGGATAAACATCTCTCCAGAGTTATTTTAGAAAAAAAGAATAGAGAATACAATAGTTGTTGATTAGTGAAAACACTGGATGATGAGTTTATGGTCTAAGCATAATGAGGTATTCATTAATTTGTTTATAAATGAATGACTGGTAGGTTAGTTGTGGAATCATCAACTGAAAAAAAACCACTTTCTTGAATCATATTCATACTTGTTTATATATACATAATTAGATATATACATTTCTATTATTTTATCTATGGTTCGTTCACAGTGGGGTGAAGGTCTCTCTAGATTCAATGCAGTTTCTCTGATTCTTAGCCTCTCTTCTTAAAATGACACAGTAAACTTACTTCATTCATCCACTTCACATGTGATACTCCTGAAGGTTTGTCATGATGGTGCTTTAGCTGTATTTATATATTGGAACCTGTATGCTATATTAGGAATATTTAAATAAAGTTAAGTTTTTCTAAAGACATTCAATATTCATTTTAGATGATGGAAATAGTCCAATGTAAGTTTCCACATGATATGTTTTTAAATATTTTACAATCTCTTGAGTTACAATTTAAAACACCAATTGGTCATCTATTATCTCATCTAGAAATATGCTCAGCATAGCTCCATTCAATATTTTAATTTTTCCAATAAAATCTATGATACAGTTGCTCGAGTGCTCACTCACTCATATCAGTCTATTATTTTTTGACATCATTACTTCTAAAAAACACTTCTTTATTCATCAATTGTCTACATTATCTCAGTTAATTCTATTGTATTTAGAAGGCAATAACCCTTCATTATTTGTGCTAGTAAAATTCATTGGTTATTATGTCTTCTGTTAAATATCTAAATTTCAGATCCATATGTAAGAACTGGTAAATCATATATCATAAATCATATGTATTAAAAACTTTCCTTTTCTAATACATGTATTAAGTCATCTAAGTTTAATCATATGAGCAATTTGTTCTATTATATTTCTATCTGTATTAATAATCTGACCAAGGCATGTGTAGTTGTTAACTTCTTTTAATTCATGATTATCATTCTTATTTTTTTTCCTGACAAAGTCCATTGTTTAATATTTTTTAGCATTTATTCTTAGTCATATTTTTTAACTTTCACCCGGATAATTCTTGCAACATTTTATGAAGCTCTGAAGTATTATTTGCAAAACCATTCACATCATTTGAATATCTAGTTGACTTAAATAATCTGCATTTAGTTTTACTCTGGCTTTAAAAAGTTTTGGAGTATGGAATTACGCTATCTTATACTTTTGTCAAAGTTAATTTTTATAGCATCCCCATGTAATCTAATTATCAGCTATTGCATTTTGATAAATATTCTTCATAATATGAATTGGTTAAAAAAGAATAGTTAAAACTTTTAAATTTATTAAAATTCCTTAAAGAACATTGTTAACTTCTTAAAATATAGTTTATTAAAATTTGCAAAATCTATTTCATAAACTGTTTCAAAGTTTATAATTAATAAAAAAATACTTTCATGATTTTATAAACTGTTGAAAATAGATTTCCTTCTCAAAAGTGTTGTAAAGATTAATAGAACTATTTAAAAGTTTACCTTTAGCATGTTTTTAAAAGAAGAAATAAAGCTTATTTATTTATTGGCTGAAAATTGTGTAGTCTTTCCATGTTCTATTTTACTCATTTGTCATCATTCATAAAATGACCAGGATTTGTAAATTAAAGAAATATTAAAATTACAAAGTGTTTTTACCAATAAAAAGATGTTTGATGACAGGTTCTCTTTCCAAACCTCCTGCAAAACTGTCTCTGAAACAAATAGATGTTTATGTATCAACACACTTTAGCTATTCACCACAATAATTTTAATGCAACTACTATGTCTGAATTATGACATGAACTGTAACAGTGTGTTTTGTAGTTTATCCCATTATGGAATAATGCACTAACATTAAATTTTGTTTTAAATTGAGCAATGTTTGAAGTAATGCATATGGTGTATGGAGTAAAACCATGCATGGCAAGAATGTTTCCAAATGTTTTGCATGATTTTGTGATGTCAGGGATGTTAGCACTTAAATTTTTATAATGAAATAGCTATACTAGCATGCTATGTAATTCATATATTTATTTAAAAATGGCATTGCAAGTATATTGGAGAGGCAATCAATCAAAGTTTGACTGGGACACACTGTCTTTGTATATAAATTTATCCATAGTTAAAAAATTTATTAAATTATCATAACATTCAATGCTTCTATCATATTATGAGAAAAATGATTCAAACCCATTAGATTATTCATTTGTTTATAAAATCTCTAGGAATCCATAATTTGTGATCATCATTATTGGGTAACTAGTATTATAAATTCTGTTCTGCTTTTATCAACTTTTCAATAATTACATGTAAAAAAAAAATGTGTTTCTTCTTTCTTTTTTTTTCAAATTAAATAAATAAAATATTTTTGTTATATTTTACATTTTGTCTAGACAATTTATTTAAGTTTTTGGTAAGGAATTATAGACTAAATAAAATATTTAAAAAAAAAAATCAAATGTTTATTTACATCTGGAAAACTGAACTGTTAAAAAAAACCTTACCACAACATCAAAATCTCTAGAACTAGTTAAATGTACAAAATTTAAGATTTTATTTGCATTATGTAGCATCTGGAGATGTCATGGTTGCCAGGTATCAGTCCAATATAACACTTTTATTTTTGCTTGTTTTTATTTGAGAATAGTTATTTGACTTAATAAAATATTGTAACAAGTAGTCAGTGACAAAACATATATATTTTGAGGTAAAAGTGCTTGCTTTCAAGAAACAATATCTCTTAATATTTTATTATATGTTATTATAATAACTGAAACACAGGCTTAATATATACCATGTGTCCATATATGTAATATAGGGTATATGAGCACAGACTTTCACATAACCCACCACTCTCCACTCTATCTAATAACACTGATACCCTCAAGCACATATATGCTGAAAAGATAAATAATCACCAATATACGTATTTCATGCTAAACCAGCAATCATCAGTTGGTCCAGATTATCATCTCCCACACATATATACTATAAGTGCTCAGATATATATTAAGATAGACAATCTTCATACTTTAATGGACTGGCTCCAATCTACTACTCACTCTAACTCTTCAACCGTCCATCCAATTGAAAATCTGATGATGGAATGCTCAAAGGCCACCCTAAGGCTGAGATTCTTGTCACACCCATGTTGACCCAAGGTCAATCTGAACCCCACATGTACAGGACATAATCGATTAAATACATATGCAAGGATGGGCAGACATCTCTATAATGTGTTTCAGTTATTACATTATAGAGATGTCTGCCCATCCTTGCATATGTATTTAATGGATTATGTCCTGTACATGTGGGGTTCAGATTGACCTTGGGTCAACATGGGTGTGACAAGAATCTCAGCCTTAGGGTGGCCTTCGAGCATTCCATCATCAGATTTTCAATTGGATGGACGGTTGAAGAGTTAGAGTGAGTAGTAGATTGGAGCCAGTCCATTAAAGTATGAAGATTGTCTACCTTAATATATATCTGAGCACTTATAGTATATATGTGTGGGAGATGATAATCTGGACCAACTGATGATTGCTGGTTTAGCATGAAATACGTATATTGGTGATTATTTATCTTTTCAGCATATATGTGCTTGAGTGTATCAGTGTTATTAGATAGAGTGGAGAGTGGTGGGTTATGTGAAAGTCTGTGCTCATATACCCTATATTATATGTTATATTTTTTTCCTGAAAACGTTCCATATCATCAAATATATATATATACGATTGAGTTCTTAATGCTACTACAAATTATTAATTGAAATATATTAAAAATGAAATAACACGTATCTTTTTGAAATCACTAGTGTATTACCATGATCTTATGTTTTAAAATGATGCACTGTATGAAATTGCTAAATATTTATAGTTATTGTATCTTATATTTTTTGATATTAAAGGAAGGTAATCTTTTAAAATCCTATATATGTTTTATAATAAAATATTTTTAGTATGCTTGACAGCCATACATCTCAGAACCCACATTTTGTCATAGCAAATAACAATTAAAATCATTAAAATATTTTGTTTGGTATATGTTAAAAAATAAATTGTGGAATGAATATTAAAATAGTAGTATATAATTTTTAATATTAGAATAGATATATAGAAAATACATCATCCATACATTTTCTGTTAGACAAGGTATCAGCAATAAATTGAAGAAAAATTTGTAATATTTCCATAAATTTAAAAGATGTGTATTATGCATTTATTTGTGATTGATTTTATTTGTTCTGAGATTGAATTCATATTTTTTGTTATTAGCTAGTTAATAAATAATTTATTTTCATGTTTATTTGTTGTTGTTGTTTTTTTTAGCGTATTTGCTGTATTTAATTATTTGAATATCTATGTTTCATGACATCAAAGTCTCAATTATATATTTTGGTAAGTATATAATAATATTATTTTATAGTTACTAAATTTAACTCTGGTGATTGTATCTATTTTCATGAATGTTATGTACCATAGGATATTAGGATAAATAGTTAAGACACCTAAATATGACACTTATAATGAAGTTAATCTACTCTGAAAATATTTTCTTTAGTAAATAATTATTTTGAGAATTTTTAATTTGGCATTTTTTTGTTAACAAAGATTTAAACCTTTATAATAATGTTTGTTGAGGTAGTTTCTAAATTACGATAAGTTTTCCTTCAAATTTTAAAATAAAGAAATCTTCATTATCATCATTAAACTCCTTATGTTACAATAAATTTATCTATCCAAAAATTAGATCAGTTTAATTTCTAAGTTACAGTTAATTTGTCTGCCAATGTGTGGACAGACTAAGCATCGAAATGCTTTCTACTTTAACATTAAATTTGACCGATCAATACAAGATTTGTGTTATTTTATTTTTTTCATTTACCACTTCAAATTAAGCTGTATCAATGTGAAGCTTGGCATATTTCCACCATATCAAAATTAATCTCTATCTTTCATTATAATATGTATTAATTAATAATATAGTGATTTATATATCTATAATATTATGGAAAAAGCTATTCTTCACACATTCACTACAATTGGCATGCCACCTATGGTTTTAAAACAATTATTGACAGAAGAGAATGGTGCCAATTCTAGCTCCTGTATGAAGAAATAGTTCTTTCCACAATATTACAGATACAATATGTATTAATAAAAACAACTTTAAACTTTATATACTAAATAGAAGTGAGGTAGACAAAATTCCCTACCAATCAAAATGTGCACCCAATTTCTCTCTGTCAGAAGTATATTTAAAAATAGAGAACCATTTATTTTTAAACATTTTATTTTTAAGGAAGCTTGATTTTCTGACAAATGTTAAAAATAAGAGAGCTAATTAAATTCAAGCCAGATAATTTATAATTCCAGTCTTTGTTTAATTTATTATGATTTCAAAGTTAATAATTCCATGTTTGTATCAGGTCTGAATTTGATTCCCACAATTAATTTCAACATTTTCCAGAAAGTCAAGCTATATATGAAAGTTTAAGAATAGTTAATCACTCTATTTTTATTGTTTTTGTTTGAATGAGTTTATTGATAGAGTTTTATCTACTTCTGCTTCTATTTTATATATATAAAAAGAAATAAATTTTAACGGTAAATACAATATTATAATTTAAATTCTTTTGTAGCACTTTCAATTATGTGGTAATCCTCATCAGCTTTAACTAAATTTCAAATTTTCAAACTTAATGTTACATATATTTCCATAAGCTATGTATGGCCATATTCGCAATGTGCCTATTAATAACATCATTCTTATATTTATCAATTAATATTGCCACTTTAATTTTCCTCTTTTTATGATTTATTTTTTCCATTAATATTTTTATTTCATTACTATTAAATGTAAACTTATAATTACAAGTTTTTTCATGGTCAAAGAATACTGAAGCTGCATTAAATTGACTATTTACTTTATTTTTAATTCGGTTATATAATAATTGATGCTCCTTCAATCTTTTTTCCACAGAACATCTCAATTCACTGATGTAAAATTTCTGACATCTACATGAAATCTGATAAATTATATTACTTCTTTGCAATTTAGGAATTATACTCTTAGAATTATTAAGCAATCGATTAACATTTGGAGGAACACAAAGTGAAATATTATACTTTTCTTTAAATATATTCTTAATTAATTTAGATCGCATGTTATTTATAAATGGCATAGATATCCATTTTTTATTATCTAAAGTAACATTGCAAACACTCTTCTTATTATTAAATGAATTTACTGTACGCAATATTTGGTTTTTATCATAACCAACCTTTAAAAGTTCATTAGTAAAGAGTTCAATATTTAAAATTTTATCACTCTTAAGATAAAATTTTAAATATTGAACTCTTTACTATGAACTTTTAAAGGTTGGTTATGATAAAAACCAAATATTGCGTACAGTAAATTCATTTAATAATAAGAAGAGTGTTTGCAATGTTATTTTAGATAATAAAAAATGGATATCTATGCCATTTATAAATAACATACGATCTAAATTAATTAAGAATATATTTAAAGAAAAGTATAATATTTCACTTTGTGTTCCTCCAAATGTTACTCGATTGATTAATAATTCTAAGAGTATAATTCCTAAATTGCAAAGAAGTAATATAATTTATCAGATTTCATGTAGATGTCAGAAATTTTACATCAGTGAATTGAGATGTTATGTGAAAAAAAGATTGAAGGAGCATCAATTATTCTATAACCTAATTAAAAATAAAGTAAATAGTCAATTTAAGGCAGCTTCAGTATTTTTTGACCATGAAAAAACTTGTAATTATAAGTTTACATTTAATAGTAATGAAATAAAAATATTAATGGAAGAAAGAAATCATAAAAAAAGGAAAATTAAAGAGGCAATATTAATTGATAAACATAAGAATGATGTTATTAATAAGCAAGTTGCGAATATGGTCATACACAGCTTATGGAAATATACTTAACATTAAGTTTGAAAATTTGAAATTCAGTTAAAGCTGACGAAGATTACCACATAATCGAAAGTGCTACAAAAGAATTTAAACTATAATATTATATTTACTGTTAATTTTTTTTTTTTTTTATATATATAATATTTTATAATGGGTACTGTATTTTACATTTAATATATATATACATTATATTGTTGATTACTTTTGTTTCCTTTATTTGTTTTTTTAACTTACTTGTAAAACATTTGAATTATGTGCACGTACAGAGTAGCATAATTATTAGATTGTATTTTCCTAATTTTTTTTATTAGATAAATGAGCTGTTAAAATGAGAAAGATCTTTTTTAAATAAAATTTGAACACAACATAGAGTAAGTTGCTAAAATAACATTTAGTGTGATTCAAATGTTATCAAATTAAACAGATAATTGTTATAAAAATTTAATTTACTTACCAATACATTTGAAGTCATTGCAATCTCCTGTCTCTGAAGTGTCACCTAAGCAAGGCAAAGTTAGTTCGCCATATGATTCCATATTACATTCTCTAGTCCGACTTCGAGTCCCTTTTTCACAGGTCTTTGAACACAGGGTCCAAGGATTCCATGGAAACCAATCCCCAGGCACTAAATATAAATATTTGTACTATACAAACCGTTATATATTTGTGATAAATTTTCAGCATTATAAACACTGTAGTAAACTATTAGAAATAATACCAAATCATCAACAGTGATTTTAGATACATTCTATTCATGCATTGATTTTTTGAGCAGAATGACTTGAGTTTAAAACTTTAGATTTTTTTTTTGAAGTTCAGGCTTTGACCTTGATAAGAAATAATGAGTTAAAGATAATTTCCAGATTCATAACTGCATTGGTTCCAGCTTTGACTTCCTGATTCTTATTGATAAAGACAAAAGCCAGTAAACAGTCTAGGAATAGGAACTAAAGGCATTCACTTTTAGTATTTAGTGATTACTGAAGTTTATAATAGAAAATGTTATAGCAGAAAGCTGCTGTTATTTAGATGCCATTGTAGTAAGCCAAATAATCAAATTATGTTGTTTCATTGTTACCTTTTTATTCAAATAGAAAGACCACAATGTTGCTAAAATTTATAATTATTGTTCTGTTATCAGATCTACTTGACTATATGAATAAAATAGTTTTCAAAATATTTGAATTTTGATTAATTTTAATTTTTTAGTTTGGAATTAAAAAAGGAGTTAAAGCTAATTGACAGATGCATAATTACATTAGTTTCAGATATAAATCCCAAGAAAATGATTTGGGGATGGAAATTAAAATTTAATCGTGATTTCTCAAACTTGTACTAGAGGACCTTGGAATAGGTAATTGCTCTTGTTACATATATATATATAGTCATAGTATATATTGTGTTTTCCACAGATTTATTTTTTTAAATATGCCAAAAATACAGTTAAACATAATTAAAATAACTTATGCAGATAGCTTACACAAACATTATATCTAAAATAATAACCCATTTCAACTACTAATTTAATTAATGTACATTTTGCAACTATTAAATATCCCAACATTTACCATAAAATAAACAAATATTACATATATGTGGTTGCAATTATATATGGTTTCGATGAATTCTTTACATTAAAATATTTTTCTTTAAACAATTCTATTTTTATATTCAATTTCCATCTTTAAAATATAAACAGATGTTTAGTTGCATAGTCTAAAGATCATATGGAAACAACAAATTAGTAAGTTGTTAGAAGCAGAGACAAGAAATGGTATAGTTAAGTTAGGCAAAATAGTTCTCAAAGAATGTTATTAAAATTGCTCTCTTCCAATTTTTTGTATTGCATAACAAAAAATAATTCTACCCAAAATTTTATGTATCAAAATTTGAATAGATATATGGAAAATAGAATGGCAACTGCTAAAATTTTTATTTTATTTCTGCCTAGTCAAAATGGTTTTAGGAGTGTTTTAGAAAGTTAACTTGGAATATCAAATCAAGACAATATATTTTATTTAATTAACATAAATAATTATATTTTTAAAAAGCATAAAATAATATTGGATCAAGAAAATTTGGTTATATAGAAGGCACTGAAAATTCCCAACTATAACAAAATAATGGCATCTCAATATTATTTGCATAAGATTTTGAATAAAATAAAATGATGTATTCTACTTGTTAAATAATGTAAAACAATAATATAAAATTTAAGATATCAACAATAATATAAAATTCAAAAAAATGATATTTTCTTATTTACATATGTATTTCGTGCTATATTTATCTTTTCAACATTTGTGTGATCAGGTGGGTCAGCAATATGAGATGGCATGGAGAGTTGACGGTCATGTGAAAGTTTGAGTCCAAATCCCTTATATATTACATTATATGTGCAGGTGTGTGTAAGCCTGTACAGTGTATTAAGTTAATTACAGATGCTAAATAATTCGACCAAAAATATTTTAAGATGATTTAAATATTTAAAATCATTTAATAATTCTCTGAACTATAACTTTTCTTAGACAAATTGTAAATTGACTTTCTACAGCTGGACGTTATGATAAGGATAAGCTTAGTATTTAAGTAATTGTAATTGAGCTTAGCACTTTCCATAGGATAGGTAGGGTGGTGTATGTATACATTGTATAAGTTTATGTAAATTTATTGAACTCTATTAACAAAAAAAAAATCCTGTTTTCTCCTCTCGAAAAAGTGGGCTATTTATTCCCCTGAACTCATTTGAATAAATTTAAATAAACACACTACATATACATACACTACCCTCCTACTCATCATTCAATGCTATGAATATGAAACCAACAAGGTATCCAAAGCGCTAAGCTCAATTAAAATTATTTAAACTCTAAGCTTTTCTTATCATAGCATCCTAGTGCTAGAAAGTAAACTTTTAATAATATAAATTGTAATTACTTTTAAACTACTTGTAATAAGAAGGTGAAATTATTTCTGAGATGTAAACTATTAATTATCAAGATAAACACATAAATTCATTCTTCTCACTGACATGACAATTGTTATCTAAAAAATTATTCAGAACCAATTTTTTTTAAAAAAGTGATATAAATAATCATCGTCACAATAAAAAGTTTCAAATTATTATCTTATAGTTCTTTTATTTATTAATATTAACTATTGAAAACTATTTTAAAATAATTTAAAATTAAAGCAATATAATAAAATTGATAAAGCTGAAAGTAAGCTATATAATTTTTACAACATTTATGAATATTTCATTTAAAATTCTTGCCTAAAGAAGAAAGACAAAAACATAACCAGCTATTTTACTTTTTCTCTTTGGATAAAAAAATATGTTAAAAAGTTCTTATTGCTCTTTAAAATAGATTGATTGTCTTACTTATCTAACTTATTTTAAAATCAAAATATAAATTATATGGCAAATTCTACTGAAGAAAGAAGTAAAGCAATCTATAGTTATAAATTTTAATATATTTCTAAAGTAGGTAATATTTCTGTAATGTAATTTTTACTATACCACTCTCACACAAGAAAGGGACTGGTTTATATTCTCTTAACATCTTGTGGAGAGATGTAATCATAAAAATATGACCAAAGACAGGTGAAAAAGATCCATGATCCTCAAAATATACATTTTGTGTTGAACCAGCACTCATAAGTTAGCCTAACCTACAATCTCTTACACCTATCTTTATCATTGTTCAGTATATATGTGGATAACAAATTACTACAGTTTAATTTATGAAGTTCAAATGTGCTGCTCTCACATTTTTGTCACAAATCACTTAATGCAAATATATGAATAATTTTTATTAGTCATTTATTAAACTATAAATTATCCAATAACGGATAATATTTCAGTAGTGTAATTTTCACTACACCACTACAGAAATATTATAAATTATTGGATAATCTACAGTCTAATGAATGACTATCAAAGATTATTCATATTTCTAATGTAGGTTTTTATAAATTTTTAAAATCAATTTGTAATTTTAATAACATTGTATTTCTTTTATATGTCAATGCAAAGACACTTTTAGTATCAAAAATATAATTGTTGGGCATATAATTTTTATACATTCATATCATATGTGTTACCTTTCTATACATTTTACAATTTTTTAGAATTCAGTTTATGATTGTACTGACCATCTATCAAATCTTCCAACCTAGTTTCATAATATTCTCTTGATTTTTTCAATGACATCAATAATACTTGTTTATTCTTTTACCTACTCAATAAACTTCTTTCCATACTACATTGAAGAGTTTTTTCTGCTAAAACCAATTCATCTAAATTTAATTTAATAAATAATTGTATATATTATATTTCTTTGTATAATGTAATCAGGGTATATGTAATTATTAATTTCTTCTAATTCATGATTGTTGATATAGAATTTTCTTCATCTGAGAAAAATTCATTGAATATTATTATAATATTTTTAACATTTATCTTTAATCCTATATTTTTACTTTTATGTGATAATTCCTGAAAATATTTATTAAAGCTTGAAAGCATTATCTGGATGACTTAAATGAATACATTTATTTTTATTTCTTTAGCTTTTAATTTTATTTCAAAAAATACTTTTTGCAAAACTGCTATAAAACGTATTGGAAATATGGAATTATTCTATTATATACTCTACTCCAAAGCATAAAGGCAACTCAGACCCAATTGGTTCCTTCTGTAATTTCTCTCAAAATTTGAATGTGATATATTGATGCTAAACTACTTTTAAATCCAGTTTATTCTTTTGGTTATTATGAATCCAAAGTCTGGTACCTGAAATAATGCTAACAAGAATTGATTAGATTGTGGATCCAAGATCCCACTCAATAATGTTTTTCATTTAAATACCTTCAAATGTAGATCATTTTAATATGGAGAAAGTTTATATGATTAGAAAAATCTTCTAATATATTAAAAACACTTCTAATAGACTTTATGAAGCTAGAAGAAAATATGGAGAAAAATTCATTTAAAATTTATATATATATATATTGAAATATTGAAAACACAAATGGAATGAAATCCAGTGTTAATAAAAATAGAAGAACAACATTGTGGAGATAAATTATAAATTTAACAAAATAGCAAGACTAATAATTACACTTATCAAAGATATTTAATCAAGATTCTGTAATTGGAGAATTATAGCATAAAATGAAATTACAAACAAATTTCTTTTTCCAAATCCAACAACAATGAAAAATAAATTTATTTATTTTTAAAATAACTGTAATCAGATCATCAGATTTAAATCATCTATGGTCAGTGCATTCACTCACTTCCTAAATGAAATTCAACAGCCACTGAACAGTAAATCTAAGAAATAATTATCGAATCTATAGCTACAGTGGAAAAATGGAAGAGCTTAATAAAATCACTAATGAACACATTACATGATTGGAATCTCTTACAGTTCTTTTTATGATACTTTGTTAATTAAAATGATTAAAATAATCCTTAATGTCAAGTAAATAAATAGTTTAAAAAGCTTTTATTCTCATGAAAAAATAGTAAATTTTTCTATAGATGTATAGAATATTTTTGATCACAGTTAATAACACTTTAAAAACACAGTGGTAAACTTCTAATACTAAAATTAGTAAATTTAGCAAAGAGTAAACACAGGCTGTTAAAATATGTAGAAAAAGAAGAAATAACTATGTTTGAATTCCTTTTTTTTTTTAAAAAAAAAAATAATCAAAGCAAAAATGAATAGAAATTATGCAAAATAAAAGACAATAAAATTAAATTATATTTTGGCTAATAAAATTATATATTTTAAGATTGTAATATGTTTAATAAATTCTAAGAGGTCAAGTATTAATGAAATCTAAGTTTTGCAAAGCTAGATAGATATAAAAGCTACTAAAAAAAAGACATTAAAGCATATAAATTGTTTTAAAATATAAACAAAATTCAATATTGGTTTAGACTTGAATAGTTTCATATAAAATAATAACTAATTTATTAAAAATTACCAAGCAGTTAACTGAAAAAAAAAAGCAAAAAAAAAAAATTCACCAATGAATTTTCAATTGTGGAAAAACAAAGTAATGCAGAAGAGATCTATTATTTAAAAATCATCCCTTTATAAAGAGTTTATGACAAATAAGAAAATGTAAGGTTAAAAATAAATAAATAAATATCTTGGAAGATATATAAAAAAAATTATGGTAATATATTCAACAATAAAAAAGATGACACTATAACTAAAAGGAAAGTCACATCAAAAAGTGTGGGAAAATATTGTACAAAAAAAACTATACAGTAATAAAAAAAAAAGACAAGTTAATCTTTGCATTTATAACAACACTTTTAAAAATGTTAACTACCTTAAATGAATAGTAATATATAGGGTATATGAGCTAGACTTTCACATGACCCACCACTCTTCACTCTATCTCATAACACTGGTACACTTGAACACTTAAATGTCGAAAAGATAAATAATCACCAATATACATATTTCATGCTAAACCAGCAATCATCAGTTGGTCCAGATTATCATCTCTACACATATATGCAATAAGTGCTTAGATATATATTAAGATAGCCAATCTTCATACTTTAATGGTCAGGCTTCAATCCACTCCACACTCCAACTCTTCAACTGACCATCCAATTGAAAAACCAATTGGATAGATGGTTGAAGAGTTAAAGCATGGAATGGATTGAAGCCTGTCCATTAAAGTATGAAGATTGGCTATCTTAATATATATCTGAGCACTTATTGCATGTATGTGTAGAGATGATAATCTGGACTGATGATTGCTGGTTTAGCATGAAATATGTATATTGGTGATTATTTATTTTTTCAACATATATGTGTTCAAGTGTATCAGTGTTATGAGATAGAGTGAAGGGTCATATGAAAGTCTGTGTTCATATACCCTATATATTATATATATTGATACACATATATAAAAGCCTGTATTTCAGTTATTCTTAAATGAATAGGTGAAACAGGCACTTAAACTTTATATAAAGTGGAAAAGTTCCATGGCATATAAGAATTATTAATATTTTTAAAACAATAGATAAAGAAATTAAAAAAATTGTTGGTAAAACTATATATATAATGTCCAAATAATAAAATGATTGGAAAAATGCAGCAGTAAAATTTAAAAAAAGATGAAGAAAAATATATCAGAATTAACATAAAGTTCAAGCTGAATTTAAAAAAGTTGATGGTATAGGATAGCATATACTATTAAAAGCAGTTATCGAAGAACCAATTAGTCTGATTTCTAAATTACAAGACATATAACTCTGAATTTTACAGCAATGATGAAAGTTTCATAATCCAGAATAATATACAATAATAGTAATAAGAATGTATAATGATAATAAAAAGTTTGATAAGAATGAGAGACAAGTTGATTCCAACATTTTATAACACTTTGTGAACTGAAATAGAATGGTAAAAGAATAAAAATAAATGGAAATTAATTAATTCTTCTAACATTTTTCAGATTATGTAGTGGTTTTCATAATTCTAATAAGACTCCCCCCTCACCCCCCCCCCAGAAGATTGGTAGTATTGATATAAAAAATATAACTTGCAAATATCTTGATTAGATTATTATAGAAGAAAACAAAATGGATCAAATTTATCTCACAATTAAATTTTGATGGAGTGCTGTTCATAGAAATCATTTGATATTAAGGAATTATACCCAAGAGTTTAAAAAAAAGAAAGTTTAATAATAAATATATATTTTCCAGTGCCTATGCTTGTTTCTGAAACTTGGAAACTGAGTAAAAAAAAGTATATTAATACAAAACTACAGAACAAAAAAAAAATAATGTTGGAAATAACAGCAAAAATGAAAACAAAAATATAAATTAAAAAAGCAATCATTTAGAACACTGAATCTGGATATGCTGTTAAAAGAAATAAGTAAGTTGGTTGATTGAGATAATACAGGTTGGCAAAGTGATAAAGATGTATATGAATGCCAATGATATTTTTTAAATATATTTACAGTCATGACAGACCAAACTAAATTATTTGCTTTATTTTCAGAAAACTATAAAATCCTCAGTCAAGGCAGAGATTGGCAGCTAAAAGTGGAAGGTTTTAAAATTTTCTTGATTCTTAATCAGAAGGTAATCAACCTTCGCCATTAACTCACCAATGTTATAATGAGTATGCAAAACACTCTCAAACCCAAACACAAAAAATTTTGGGTTTGAGAGTTGTATTCAGGTTTATAAGTGTCCTGTATTCTCACTGTAACATTGGTGAGTTGATGGCAAAATTAATCAGTTCATGTCGAAGATTGATAACCTTCTGATTAAGAATTACTGACATTGTGCTTGTAAATTATGTTATTACTAAATTAAATCTCTTGATTATAATTCCAGACAGCAATTCACTGAAGATATTTAGCTATTTAGAAAGAGTTGACATATGAGATTAATAGATGAAAGAAAAAAAGTCAGCTGATATTATAAGGAGAAGAGAGGCTATAAATTAAAAAACTTTGTTTAAATATGTGGAGACTTTATTATACAGTAGATAAATAATAGATGAACATGTTGTATATGGAAAAGGTTTTGCTAATAATAAGGAAGCATGTGCAATATGAATAGAAATGAGGTTAATGGATTTAGCCAGAGACAGACATTAGTTACAAGAGGAATATAATACTTAATGTAAAGGAAGTAATCAGAGTAAGTGACTGTTCTTATAAAGTTCAAATTGTCTCTAGAATCTAAAGAAAGACAATAAATATTCTGTAATTACAAGTCAGTGGGATTAGAAAATGAGAGTAAGCAATATTAAGAATCCATAACTATATCATAAACAAATTTTATATAAGAAGGAAGAAAGTATATGAGTACTAACTACTGTAAAAGTGGATATTAGAATGACCAGCATAGAAGTGATGATGTGCCACTATTGAACCATCACAGACAAGTTTCCTGGGGTGATCAGAATAGACTACAATGAGTTATAGGATATCTACATGCATAGTGTGACAAGTAAACAAGGTTACCATTGACAGCTTTAGGCAATACACTGGAAAAGATTACTCAAGTAAATTAGCATGTGCACATACAGTCATTTATTATATAGACAAATACATGTTTGACTTTCAGATAGCATTCAGCCTTATCCACAGCAGCTGAGACAAGGGCCTGAGCTGATGAAAGAATGAACACATTCCAAGTACCCAGAATAATGACCAAAATTTTCTAGCATCAGAAAACTGACACAGATCAAGCCATCTGCAGCACATAGAACAAAACTCACACAGCTGATGTGAAACTGAAGAAGTAAGCAGATGCATCAGGCAAACAACCAATGCAAGCCAGAGCATAAATGTTTTCAGCATTGACTGTTGTGTAACCAAAGAATATGGAGACAGCAATAACACTTAATATATTATATTATTGATATAACTATTTATGAGCAATAAATTATGAAATGTAGTTAAGCATTTCTATCAAAGATAACCACGACTACAGGGTCAGAATATAACAGAACATAACGTTGATATAAATTTAGTTTTTTAAATTTAGTTTAAACTTAAAAAAAAAAAAACATATTTTGATGTATAACAATTGTCAAACATCACAGCATATGCAATTCATTACCCATGCAAGGCTGATCACCACATTCACCCACATCTGTTGTGTTTCCACTACAATTTCGTCCTCCATAAAAAGGCCCAATGCAAATTCGTTTACGCGATTGAAATCCACCGCCACAGCTAGCTGAACACTCGCTCCACGTTCCCCATTCATCCCATTTTCCATCAACTGTGAAATAGATATATAAGATAAAAATGAAAAATAATAGCATTAAATTCTTACTTATTTATTAAACGAAATTCAAAATATTGATTAACAATATTAATATTTTTATTTTATACTTTTTTTATTTTATTTCATGATATCTAACATTAAAGACAAATGACTTTTTTTTTTTGATATGCATCTTTACTCAAAAATTATTAATCTTTTAAAAATCAAAGATATAATAAAGTAACATTGTTTTTAAGCAAAAGGAAACGCAGTTTTAATTAGAAAAACTAAATTTGGCAGTTGATTATTTAATAAAAGATAAATATATTAGCTACAAATATACTCTCCAATTCGGAGTACTCTTATTTTTCAAGGATCTTCATATCAGTAAAAAACAAATTTACATAAAAAAATGTGTTTTTAAATTAAAAAATGGTATTGAAATACCAAATGACTTTATCATATTATTCTTAACAAATTCTTTTAAATCAGTTGTCTTGACTTCAAAAGTTTAGAAATTTTTTGGGATTTTCAGCTGTTAGCTTGGATAGTATAAAGGAGATAAATATCACTGCAAAATGTTTAAATGCATTAGTTTCGGCTTTGAATCTAAAGTCTTCACCAATGAAAGAAAAACAATAAACTGTCTGAAAATGAAATATAATAACTTTACCATTTAACACCCATTAATTATTTAGATTTACAGTAAAGAGGAATAAAAAGAACTATTTTCAGGAAGCACATTGAAGTTAAAATATATGAAAGATTGAATTCTGCTGTTTAAGCAATTCTTTAAAAAATATATGAAGATGCTGCGTTTATGTCTTTGATATTTAAAGAAGCAATGATTGCAGATATTAAATACACATATATGAAAATGAATCAATTTATATAGACATATATTATGATATTTTGTATATAGTAGCCATGGTAATACATATTTGCAATTACACACATACATATATAAGTGGAAATACAACATTTACATATATTCACAGTATGTGCATATATGTTAAGTATACAGGTGGCTGTGTAGATTTTCTTTCGGTTCATATATATATATTATTAATATAGTGTACTTGTGCACAGCTGTATGTTAGAATGTGTTTCTATATTAATCTGTGAGATATTACAAACGTAGATAGATTTTTTTTTTTAGATTTTCTACTTCTACATGACCCATTTTTATTTCACAATATTTAATATTTTTATCATAATAAACACAGGAACCAATCTTAACATTATGTTTCCAATGCTTTGAATAGAGAAATATATTCGCCAGCTCTAAGGTTAAGTCTTTATAATTACAATTTTATTTAGGGATGGTAACAGCAATTTAAAACTTCAATTTAAAGAAATGACGTCAAAGATAGTAAAAATCTGGTCAATAGAATTTTTAGAAGATTTTTTAAATCGAATAAAAATATAAACATGTATATAAAATTAATTATTTAATTTTTGAGTAGAATAAGATGTTGGAAAAATGATCTTTTTTTTTTATGAGATTACATGTGTGTGGGTGCCAAAGAAAAGATAAATGGTTTTTAAATAAACGAAGTAATTTAATTATATGGCTAATTATTGTTAGAATCTCATAAATAGATTCAAGACAGCCCCTGGCTATTTCTGCTGCTCTGCTTCAGTATTTTAAAACTGCTGACTTATATAAATGTGGACGAACCATAAACCACATAGTTAATGACTGTCGAATATTAATGACTATAGCAGCAAAATTGAACATAATAAAGCTATGTTTAGTTTGGTATTTTTATAAACTTTTTTATAGTATTTTGTTACAAATCAAGTTGTATAAAAAATCCAGCTGTGAACAAATATATTATTTATTAAATAATTTGTTTTCAAATATTAATTATATAAATAAGATCATTAATCCACCCATACACGGAAGTAAAAAGATAGTTTTTATTCTATAGAATGTATTTTAATAGAAATACATGTACTAGGCGATGATTATCAATACTAATGCTTATATTAGTTTCACCAATTGCAGATTCCAAAACTGATCATAGCAGATTATTTATGTAGACTTTGATAATATTCATTCAAAATGTATAATATAAACTAAGGTTATCTTTGCATTTTCCAGAGGGTTTGTGATGATAGTATTTTAGTTGTATTTATTTATTGAACTATTTCCATTATCTGAAAAATTTAACTTTATTTAAATATTCTAAATACATTCAACTGTTAGTAATAGGACACAGGTTATTATATGCACACTCTAGAAGTAATATTCTTCTCTCTTTTTCAGGGGTTGCTGGCCTGACCAGCATGAGAATTGAACCTGGACTCTTAGATTCTTGAATATTGAATTTTAAGACAACCCTCTAACCAACTGAGCCATCTTTCCAAATGCAACAGTCAGGAGAAATTTCATATATTTATCTATGAGGTTTCTCCTGATTTCTCTACTTAGTGGTCTCCATACATTATAAATAGTTACATTAGGCTGACTTATGGGATATATCTGCCATTGTCTTTTGAATTTTCTTCTTTGTACCTTTTTCCCTCAAAGATACAAAGAAGAATATTTAAATAAGTTGCTCATATGACAATTCAAGTATACTCCATAAGCCAGCCTAGAGTAATTATACATACCATATGTAGACCACTAATCATCTTTGCTCTTAGAAAAAAATAAAAAAATTAGGAGAAACCTCATAGATAAATATATGAAATTTCTCATGATTCCTTGCCTTTGGCAGGATGGCTCATTTGGTTAGAGTATTACCTTAAAATTCAATATTCAAAAATCTAAGGGTCCAAATGTGATTTCTATGCTAATAGACACTAGTCAAACCATCAACACATGAAGAAGAAAGGAGAATCTTATCTTAAATTAAATATTCAAAACTCGAAGAGTATAGGTTTGATTTCCATGCTAGGACTGTCAGTGGTCAGTCCAGCAACACCTGAAGAAGAGTGAAGAATAATACCTCTCAACACTTTGTGCATTTTTTAACTTGTTTGATGTGCTATTACTAACAGTTGAATTTATTTGCAATGTGCAAATAAAGTTAAATTTTTCTAGACAATTCAATACTTATATCAGACAATGAAAATAGTCCAATATATAAATACAATTAAGGTTAACTTTTTTACATATTAACAGCATATTGTTGTTTTTTGACATATAATTTTTATTGTAAGACAGCTAAATAAAATAATTTATGAAAAAATCTAAAGAAATTGAATCCAGAAGGGGATCAGGCCCTGATCCAATAAGTGCAGGGCCCGATTGGATTTTTTTTTTGCAGGCCCTCTATATATTAAACTTAAATAACTTTTTGTTAATTTTGGTGGTGATGCAGGGCCCCTTCAAGTGTGGGACCCGATTGGGTCCAATCACCTTAAATCCGGCCTGAAGGAGATTACCTCAGCCATTTTCCCAATTTCTTTAACTATATACACAAAACATATGATTGTAATTTATATTGTAAGAATGCAAGATAATTGAACATTGGGTCTATTAGGAAAAATAATATTATGCAGAGTATTATGAATTATATTTATAAAACTGTAAAGTGAGTACCTTTAGGCTGGTTATACAAGATTTAAATTCTCTTTCTTAGAGAATGAATCAAATTTTTCTCAACTCGCATTTTCTGTATGAATGCTGGTCTATCGATTCTTTAACAAATTCATCCGAAAAATCAATACTTTGTAACTAGAAATAAAATTATTTGATTTTTTTTTAAATTATTTTGAGAAAGAAGATAGACGATGAAAAAACAAATAATGGTTGATGATAATAGTTTTGAACTATTCTCGAAGACAAACATCTACGTTAAAATTATTAGCAAATATGAATAGTAAAAAGGAAAGAAAAAATCAGCATGCAGCGGGTGGACTCCACTACAATAATAACTGTGCCCTACTGAGAAACCTGAAAAGCCAAACAAAAGATAAATCATTCTTTTAAAAAAAATATTATTATGACTGAGGGCATCTAGAACAATGATCATAATAACGCATGACTGCCAAGCTCTGTTATTACCGATTCTTGAACTTCTGACCAATAAAGCATTCGATTATTTTTAATAATGTATTTAAATGTTTATAATTCAAAATAATAGTTTTAATATTGACTATGTCAATTATAAAATAGCTCTCTAAAAACTTATTTTAATGCATAAATTTTAGTAATACAATCAAAAACACTATATTTTGTACAAGTAAGCAGACAAACGAAAACAATTCTAAACTAATAAGAAAACAAAGTTGGAGTATATTTGATGATTGAATTCTAATGGTCAAGTAATATTCGAATAATAACGAAATAAAACTGTATATAAAATCCTATATGTATGCTATTTTAAGATGGCTCTTAAATTAAAAATATATATATTCATATTTATAATATGCTTTGTCTTGTACTCATATGCATACATACACATTCACACACATATATAAAATTATGATTTTTTTTTATATTTCAAATGTAGTGCTATAGAGAGCATATCATTTTTATAAGCTTAAATATCTACATATACTTTGAGCAAGGATTTTCGTTTATTGATTAAACAATTTGATTTTTTAAAAATAATTTGTATAAAATTAGTAAATTTAAAAATAAAAATACATACAAATAAATATTTGATGTCTAAATAAATAATTGCAATAAAAATATGTAAACAGACTTGGATAAAAATTGTAAACGCCAACCATAGTGCTAGAAACCTAATCGGATACTGACGAAGCAACGTTGGTTTCAAGCGCTGATATTGAAGTTTGCATCTTTCCAAGTTTGTTCATGTATCTATCTAGATAAAGGCACTAAATAACTTAGACACTATTTGCATTAATAAATGGTAATATTTACTACGGAATAGAATTATATAATTTGTAAATCCAATTTAAAAAAATATTAAGTCATTTTCTATGCGAATGAATGCCTGAGATTTTTAAAGATACTGGTGGAAAATTTGTTTTCTTTTTCATTAACAATATTGTAAAATGATTCAATTACATTTTACACAGATGGATAGGTGAGTCAGTGAAATATGACCCATTCTTGTTTCTTAGAATGTTCAAATATTGTGAGCTATAATGTATTTAAGCGATTATTGACCAAATGAATCTAATAAGCTTAATATGACAGTTAAACTATAATGATTTAACTAATAAAAAAGCCAGTCTGCTTAATATTTTAGTGAATAAAAATAAATAATCATACAAAAGTAATGACTGATCATATAACAGCCTTTTATTATCCAGCTAATTTCTGGTTATGCATAACACTTTTATACCATAGCATTTATTCAAAGCCAGTAGATTAAAATAAGAGCTTACTCATAACGATTCTGTTTGTGAAATTACCAAGTTTATTTTAGCTGTCAATAGGATATTCATATAATTGCCAATTCTTATAAAGATTTATTCTGCTATGGGTTTTAGTTACATTTCTATAAATCTTTGTTAGCTCTTCTTGGCATTTTATTTTCCATTACAGTTGAATTAAAATAATTACATTATTCAATCATTAATGAATCCAGTCATTTTCTTTGAGAATATGAAACTTAAATTATAAAATAAGTCAATGGTTTTGCACATAGCAGCTAATCAAATATTAACAAATTGATTCATATAATCTGACAAATTTAAAGTTTCTTTGTACAGAGTTACACATGATATCAGCATTCTGTCAGATAATGTATATGACTTTATTGTTCTAAGTATAAAAATATCTTGTCACATTACCACATGATTTATATGCTAGTCTAAGTCAAAAATATAGTGATGCTCTTCTTATTATTGTCTAATGTTTGTATCTAAAATACCTACTGGTATAGTAGTACCCCATTTGTCTGCCTATCCTTTGAGTTTTATGTTTGGGTAAGAATATTAATTTTTTTTTTTTACATCACAAACAGGTTTAAATTTTTTTATGTAGTTGTTCTATAGGTATTTAGTTATTATTAGCCAGATACTAAAAATTTCATATCAGTATAATATTATCTGATTAATGTTGGTGTGGCAATCACAAAAAAAGTTTAATATGGTATGGTGACTGGTGGGTTGTTATCATACTTTTGTGAATGCTGAGTTTTTAGTTATCTTTTACATGTGTGTCTGCAAATATAAAATTTCATTTTAATTCTCAAGATTATCTGTGTATGATTAAATATTTAAAGAATAGTAGTTTTAGAAAAATAAATCTTGCCTTCAACTGGTTTAATAAGCTATTCTGAATTACTTATGAAAGGATAAACAGTTGTTGTATGAAAAAAGATAAAATATTAATTAAATTAAAATCACAAAACAAAATATAAGGATTCTCTACCTAGTTGAAGATAATTATTATTTTATCAAAACATTGTTACTCTTGAAACTTTTAATAATACTTCCAAAAATTAAGATGAATTATGTTATATTTTCCCTCTAAAAAATGTTGAATTCAATATATAAATATATCGGACCATTAATAAAGGTGGTATTCCACCATTATTGTTAAAAAAAGGTTGCCTTGACAACAGTTTGAAATTGCTAATTGCTATTGATATTGGGTTTGTTTAAATGTTGATTGGTTTTAATGATTACTTACAAACCCACTTAGTCTTGAACATTATTACACTTATTATTTAAGTAATACTTTGGGTGCAATTTGAAAATTATAATTGCAGTTTGTAATGTTATAATTGACTATTACTGTACTAATTTATCTTAATTAAAATTGACATTCAAATTGCTTTTAATATTAGAAGAAATTTTTAACAAATTACTAGCTACATATTTTTAATATTTTATTAAAGAGGTTTTTAATTCTTTTTTTTTTTTTTGTTTTCATTTTTTCTAATGAATATCAATATAGATGGCCCAAATAAAATTGTACATCCATTATTTCTTAGAGAAGAATGAAAAGAAAAAAAAAGAATTAAAGATTTTATTTTAGTAAAATATTATGAATCTGAAGATATTAATTTGTTTAAAACTTTAATTATTAAAGATACTGGAAGTGTTTATTTGAATTGTGATAACTTAATATAATATATATGTAAGGACACAAAACTGTCAGTCATGTTAATAATGCTAATTATCATTTTCTAATATTTAAAAAAACTAGTACAATATCTGATATAGTTTAAGTAAATGCATTCAAAGTACTACTTAATATTTTACTTTTGATGACTGTTAATAGAATTTTAATATTAAAGCATTAAAATTTCTGCATGAAATTTTAAACTGAAAGCTTAAATAATTTGATCATTATTTTAATAAATAATTTTATACTATTATGTAATTCTAAATGATATGTAATTCTCTTTTCTTTGATTATAGTAATTATTATAAACTTGTTATATTCAAGTATTAAGAAAAGGTAATAGTCAATATTCAAACCCAGATTTAAATCACATCCACCACTAAACAGCTTATTAAATAATTCGAAAGACAAAATACCAAGGGAGCACACTCTCATTGGTTTATAAAATTGCATGCAGTGCCCCATTTTGTAATCTTGTGTATTATGGAGAATTGCATATGAATATATCCAGGAGAATCACTCCACACATATTTATACAACAGAGCTAAACAAAAGAACGAATATAATTCAATCTTTTTTTAATCACAAGCTCATGCAAAGGATTCAAATGAAATTAACAGAAAGGAATAATCAAAAAATAGAATATTTAAATGCCTCATTTACATAATAAATCACTTTCATATATAGGCATAATTTTCCACTGCTAAACAAAGTAGCACTATGCAGATGACTGCCAAAAGTATGCTTAGTGTAATGTAAAAGGCTTGAATATTAACTATTATCTATTCATATTAGATTATAACAAGTTTATAATAATTACTATTTATTTATCTGAAGATTTGTAATGATGGTATATTATAAGATGTGATGTGTTGGACTATTTCCATCATTTATGAGTGAATGTTGAATGTATAGAAAATTTTAAACTTTATTTAAACTTTCCAAATACAAACAACTTGGTAGTAATAACATACAAATAGTAAATATGGATTAATAATTACACAATGTTTCGAGTAGTATTATTCTCTACTCTTCTTCAAGTATTGCTGGCCTATATTCACAGTGACAATATTCACATAGAAGTTGAACTCACACCTTTAGATCCTTGAGTATCAAATTTAAGGCAAATGCTCTACCAACTGAGCTATTCTGTCAAAGGAAACATGTAGTAGAAATTTGATATATTTATATATGAGAGTTGGTTCAAATCCTCTTGAGTCCTTCAATTTTTTTTTATAATGAGGCTAATTATTATTTTTTTCTTTCCTTAAGAGCAAGATTAATTAGAGGCTTCCATACATTGTGTATTCCCACACTGGGTTGACTTATAGGATTATTTACCATTGTCATATGAGCAGCTTCCTTGAATTTTCTTCTATGCATTTTTCCCTCTTTATTCAATATCTTTGTATTTTCCCACTTAAGCATATGGTCATTAGTACATACATGATCTGCTATGGTAGACACATCTGTTTTTTCTTTTAACTATTAGTTTGTGCTCCTTCAATCACTGTTCAACAGGGCAACAGGTATCGCCAATGTATTTCCTTCCACATTCACATGGTATTTCATAGCTGCAGTTTTTGTTCTTCAGCATTTCCAGTTTAGGCTTAGTAGAAGTAAGCATTCCTCGAAGTGTGGTATGGCTTTGGGAAGCAGTTCTAATGTTATACTGACTGCAGATTTTCTTTAATTTGTCCACCATTCCTGGTATGTATGGATACACTACCATACCAATAGCTTTTTTCTCTTTTGGTGTCTCTTTGTGTTGTCTATTGAAGGTTTTTCTGATGACTGCTGATGGATGACCATTCTTCATAAGCATTTATTCTATGTGAATCTTTTCTTTTTCCAAATCACTGGTTTCTGAACAAACCTCCTTTGCTCTGTTCCATAGTGATAGTACAATTCCTTGTTTAGTGCTTCTTGTATTATTGGATGTATATGCCAAGTATTTTCCAGGGTGGGTTGGTTTTTATACACAGTTGTTTTTACTTTGCACTGAGAAAGTCTTGTCACAAGAACATCCAAGAATGCCAATTTTTGCTCTTGTTCTGATTCCATCGTAAATTTAATTGTAGGAAATATGTTGTTAATGTGCATCCAGAATGACTGTAATTTTACCTCACCATGTAGGCATACCACAAATGTATCATCAACATATCAAAGCCACACTTTAGGTGGACATGGAGTAGTATTTATGGCTGTGGTTTCAAGTTCTTCCATGTAAATGTTGATGAGCAAGGGTGACAGTGATGATCTTATGGCCATCTCTTGATTTTGTTGGAAGAATTCTGAGTTATATTGAAAGTATGTTGTTGTTACACAGAATATTAATAATTCCATTATACTATCAATAGGCAGAGCTGTTCTAGTTTGTAGACTATTATCATCATATAAACTTTTCCTTACAATAGACAATGCCTCATCACATGGTACATTTGCAAACAGACTTTCCACATCAAAGCTTACCAATATGTTAGTTCTTTCTATTTTCATGTTCCTGACTAATTCTACAAAGTGCTTAGAATCCCTGATGAAAGACTGTGTCCTATATGCTAATGGACTAAGAACTTTGGCAAGAAATTTTGACATGGTGAATTTCTAGAACTAACAATAGGTCTTAATGGAACATTAACTTGATGGATTTTAGGCAGTCCATATAAGTGAGGAATCTTGCTGAAATATGAAGTTAATTTTCTTTTTTCTGAATCACTGAAATACCTGCGATGCTTCTGGAGTAATGCTTGTAGTTTTACCTCTGTATTTGGAATTGGATTTTTTGCTACTTTTTTGTATTGGCCTGCTGTGAAAAGGCCTTGTATTTTGTTATAATAATCAGTTTTATCCATTACAACTGTAGTATTACCTTTGTCAGCAGGAAGAAGGATTATAGATGTATCCTGTTTGGGAGATTAATAGCTTTCCTCTCATCACATGAAATGTTTGACTTCTGTTTGTGCACTTGATGTCTTTCAAGTATTTTACTCTCCAGCATAACTCTGCCACTTCTACTGGAGGCAAGTTTTGAGTCACCTCATCAGTGGCTGCCATTATATCCAATAGTGGGACAGTAGATGGTGTAATGGTAAAATTCAAACCTTTTTCAAGAACTGATAATTCACAATCAGTAAGTTGTTTAGAACTAAGATTTTTAACTGATGATGAGGATAGACTAATTGCAGTATTACTTTTGACTCACCCATGTCGATTTACAAGCTTCTTCTTCTGAAGTTCTTTTATATGATCTGTTTACTGCTTGACAAATTCTTGAGAAATTTTCATCTGTAACTTTGTTTTGTAGAAATGATTCCACATTTCTAATAGATCACACATTTGATACTTGGTAAACCACTGAACCCTTATACTTTCTCTCAATAAGGCCTCATTTGCTCTCTGAATAATTTTCTCAGCTCTCTTGGAGGAAATAGGAGGTTTTAACTGTAAACCATTAGGGGTAATCCCTTCTGATTTACATTTACTTAAGAAAGTTAAATGATTTTCTACTTTAGCCAGTTTTAGACATAATTTTTAATAATGTCTAAATTTCAACATAACATCGAGTCCATACTGAGTACTTAGTATTTGTCTAAAGGTTTGTAATGTTGTGTAATTACTAACCTATATTGTCTATTTGTGTGTTATTACTAAAAAGTTGTTTGTATTTGGAAAGTTTAAATATAAAGTTTAAAATCGTCTATACATTCAACATTCACTCATAAAATGATGGAAATACTCCAACATATCACATCTTATAATGTCATTAAAAACTATTATGTCATTAAAAAAATATAGACAGTGAAATTACAATTACATATTTATCTAAATCTATCAATACCTTTATGAGAATATTTTATTTATACAATATGTATATGTAATATTGATCAAAAATAAAATTCATAATAAACATATTTCAGATTAAATAAAATTTATGAATTTTAAAAAAAAGAAAATTAATTTGACACAATAAATAAAGTTCATTTATTATGAAATTGTTTATTATCAATTTTATTTTAAAATATTAAAATTAAATATTTTGTAAAGAAAACATTATGGAAAAGTGTTCTATAACTTATGTTCTGTCCACCTTACAAGAAAAATGTATTCCTGAATCAATATGCTAAGTACCAATCAAAAAGCTGTATGAAAAAATGAAAATCAGATAACTCTAGATTAATACAAAATAGTATTATGAAGAAAATTAAAATTCAACAATGCAATTGTGCAAAACCCAAGATTTGAGAAAAGTATGTATTAAAATTAGACCTTGTACGATAAAAGAAGACTAAGATAAAATTAAACAAAGGTAAAAATATAAGAGATAACACCAGAAGAGTTTCTTTAAAAAAAATGGGATAGACTTTAACTTTAATTATTATCTTAATTAAATCAAATATTTCAAAGCATTAAAAGTTAATTAGTAGTGAATCAATAAATTTGTAAACTTTTTGTAATCTCTTCTTTGAAGATTCTATAAAGTTTGCATTTTTATTTTGTAGAGATATCTTTTATTTATAATTAACAAATGATTTCATACAGTATGTGTGTGCATAAATCTTTGATGAGTTTGAAAAAAGGGGTAATTAAATATTAAATCTACTTAAATATATGAGCATATAAACACACTATGCATGGATTATATACATATATTATAGATGCACCTACCATGTAAGATCATATATGGATGATTTAATACATTGGTATGCATATGAAACACGATGTTGTACATACTTTAAATTTCTTTAATCAATTTCATAATTTGTTAATTCATTAAATTATTTTAAAATTAAAGAATAGTAATTGAATCCACTCTTTATTCATTTCACAATCTGATTACATAGCACACAGTTTACTTATCATAGATTATCTATTGTACAAAAAAGAGTTTAAAATAACAACAAGGTGAGCTAAACCAAGCTAACTTATTAGAATAGGAAAAACATTTAACCAGTAATACAAATGGCCAAATTAGTCATCTTAATCTAGAGTTAGTGTTAAAGTAGCATTCTTATCACTAGAACAAATACAACTAATTTGTTCTAGGCAATATTATCTTTATAGTTAGTATGGAGAAATAAATGGAATTGTTGAGGTAATAAAATCATTTCATCAATACTTCATTGAGATTATATTTGAATAATCAATCTATATAAATCAAGGATGATGGGTGATTGGGTCAGTGATCTAGTAACTGACCAGTGTTATGTTGGGTGAATAATAGCTTGCTTATTAGCATTTTAGTCTTTATGCTTTAGTTTATAGTAGGTAATCTAATACATAAATAGAGTTCCAACATGGTTTAAACTATGCTCAGGATCCATTATTTGATATTGTGTTTGTTATAGTTATCAGCTGGTAGATGATAAACTTCATGGTCAGTATTGGTGCATTCATTAATTTATCTGGTATATATATATATAAATAAATAATATTTTAATATTGAATAAATATAAAGTCATGTGAAATTCATCCAATCTATTTAAATAATAATTGAACTGCCCTCTAGTTATTAAATTCAATAACTTTTTACAGTAAAAAAATGGATCAATTTATAATGTATTTTAGATCTTTTTATTTAGAATTATGTAGAACAATAGGCAGATAGAAAACTTAAATCAACTTATATATTTTAAAGTAAATTGATTTCTAAAGATCGGATACTAATTTTATAGAGTAGAATATTTCACTCATTTTTAAAAAATCTATAATAAATAGTCACATTATACATGTAGTAATAAATAACTTTTTAATATTAAATAAATATAAAGTCATATTAAATTCATCTAGTCTATTTCTGTTCTATAAAATTAATATTAAAAATTGTAGGCTCATTTAAATTTGCTTTCTGCTTATTGTTCTAGGTAGCTATAAAGAAAAAGAACTAAAATACAGTAAAAAAAAAGATTCATTTTCTTATTTAAAAAGTTATTGAATTTCACAATTAGAAGACAGTTGAATTATTATTTTCATAGATTTGGTGAATTTCGCATGACTTTGTATATATGTGTGTTTTTATTCAAGTACATTTTTCTTGGGTTAATAATGTAAGCATATTTTGGAGATTCATCTATGTATACAATTACTTTTAATGTTTTTGTTTTATTACCTTGATGGTGACAAATATGAGCCTAAAATATTTTTAATATCATAATGATATTAACAACATGCAACTATATATGCTGATGACTTCAAAGAATAAATGGATTTATGGTATATGCATAAATAAATAATGAAATTTATCCATGTATATATACTTCCATTAGACAAAGTATAATGAGTATGTTTTTGAAACATTTCTATACATAATGTCGATGTCCACAACATGCAATTATATACAAGACAAAAACAAACGTGTTTCAGACATTCTTAAAATATTAACGAAGTGCGGTAAAAAAGCAGCCTTTTTTTTTTTATTGTTAAATATATTGCTTTATGTCATTTTGAAGAATTTAATCTTAAACTTTACATATATACTTTTTTTTATCAAAAAAAAAAAACCGTTTATTTTAATTTATTAGTTATATTGGAACTTTTAAGAAAATTTTATAATTATATATAGTCATGAACTATTAGTACAATTACTCGCGAGCTAAATCGCCCAGAGTAAACGTTCAATCATGCAAATATAACTATGTTAACATACCAATAATACAAATAAGTTCTTATAAGCAAAATTTGCCTAAGGTCATTCTACAAAATAACTTTTAAACTAATTTTGAAGGAACTATTTAAAATCATTAAACAATGTCTTTATAATTATGTTCTTGCAATTTTATTAACATAAATGCTTAGTACCTTATTTGATCAATATTACATATTTTATCTTTTGAATATTTGTTGACAAAATTTATATATAAGTAAAATCTCTGCTTTTTTAAAAAAGAAAACTAATTTGCAAAATAATTTTTGACTGATTTAACCAAATATATTTCGGACGTCCCTTTATACCTAAATGGGAGGGCAATAAAAGACAGACACAAATCTAGTGCCTTATGTTATAATTGGAGAACATATTAATTATTAGCAATCACTTTGAACATGGAATCCTAAACTTTACATGTATATTTAGCATTGCTATAATTTAATAGTGAACTGGATACTTTATCCGATTCATGGGTTCTATCATGTAAATTAGAAAAAAAAAACAAGTTTTATATCTGCAATAACACACATACTTATTTATTTTGAAATCTTATATTTTTAATTCTAAATTGATTTTAGTATAAAATATTTTTTTTATGACGCTTGTTTTCTTTTAAAATAATTAAAAGCAAACAAAGTTTAATTAGTGCTCTTATATGTATTTTATTTAAACTAAAAAAAAATTTAATGTTGATGTATTTTAAAGCTGAGATTTGGTTTTGTATTTTTTTTTATAAAAAAATAATAATCATTTTTGTAAGATTAAGCCCTGTAAGATATTGTTTTTCTAATTAAGATTGCGCGGGAGATAACAAAGGACATAAATAGCTGGGTAATTTATTTTCTTTTGATTAGAGAGGAGGATTCAAAGAGACTATTCTGTTCATTCAGTTTTTATTGCTCGGCTTCTTCTTATTGAGGATCGAGCCAGATTTTAGCTGTTATTGAACTGTTGCATTGTGAAAGTGACTAAATTTTTTTTTTTTTTCATATTGGTGCCACGGGAATCACCAAGTTGAATTTCCGTTGACCGACAATAACTCTATTTGCCACGATAATAGCAGTCATTCAGATGCCATGCCTGTAATATACGCCACGAAGAATCTCCACAACATGATGGGCTGAGCCTTTCCAAAGATGAACCTCCAGAGCTCCAAATTGTGACTTCCATCATGACCTAACTGTCAAGTTCAGAGTGGATCCCGATAATGCCTCCAGACTTCTGAACCTGTAGTAAATGACATCCGTTGTAGAGGACTCTATAAACCGAACTTTGTGTGAACAACAGAAATTAATATTATCTCGAGGTAACTTACCTTTCCATATCAAAATCAGGGCTAAATCTCTAATTAAGTCTCTCGCAAATCTCAGCTTAATCTTAAAAAGAAATTATATTTACGATGTGTAATTGATCAATTTAAATATTAATGTATGTTTGTTTATTTTACATTACAATCTTAGTAGCAAGATTTTCAATCTTAAAATGTTGCTTATTCGAGAGTGTAGGGCGAGTGATATTTTATATGCTTAATAATTTCTCAGTTTTATGATTAACCATTGTTAAATGCTCAGACCGACCTTAGTAGTTTTCTTTTATTTTTGTTTGTTTGTTTGTTTGCTACTTCATTAAACTAAATCAAACTTGGCTTTGGCTAGCGATTTCTAGGATATATGATTTATTTATTTTTGGTAGAGATTTATTTGCTATAATTCAGATTGCGTAATTCATGTTTTTTTCTTGTGTGAGACTAACCTTGGCTCGTTTCAATGTACTTGTCCATGAGCGTTTTGCAGAATTATGACATTCTTGGTTCCAGCATTTTTTTTCTGGACTAAGAAAAGCTCATCTGCGCTGTCCCGTTATTCTCCACAAACATCCATCTTACTAAATCTCTATAGGGAAAAGGGAATTGGTTGGGTGAACCGCTAGCAAGAAGATATCAGCCATTATTGTGTTATAGATAAGAAATGAACTTGTCTGCCTGGGTATTTAATGTAGTTCTGCTCGCATACACTCAATGTTAAAATCTGCTAAGTAAATATATATCAAGTTTCATGTTTATTTTGTTATTATGTTTAATAAACTTAAAAAGTTCTTATAAGTATTTTGGCTGACGTTTGTCTCAGTGTTTTCTCAATTGTCTGAACCACATTCATTAGCTTTTGCTCTCCCTGGTTTTAGTCCAGCACATTCATGTTCGTATATCCTGCTCCCCTTAAAATAAATGTCTAGTTCCGATTTTCAGACTAGTGGCGCCCTCATGGTCACGATATACGAAACAAAAATCTTTCGTCCGGCACAATAGTTAATAGTTGATTAACACACACATATATATATATATGTGTCTGTGTGTTATTCAATTATACATATATGGGCATATATTTTAAATCATACTGAATTTTAATACATTAGTTGAGTTTGAGAATAAAAAACTCAAAACTATGCATACATTGTTTTGATAGTATAGATTTTACACCTTATTAATCTCATTTATGTTCTTTATTACTTTTTACAATGATTTTTTACACCCCTCTATTAACAGTTTCGATTGTCCAACAAATGAGGCAATCAAAACTGTCAATAGTGAGTTGTTTGCTGGGGCAAGTGTTGTAAAAAAGCATTGTAAAAAGTAATAAAGAACACAGATGATATTAATATAATATGGATTTGACAATGCAATAACTAAACATTCATTGAGTCTATACCATATCACAACATGGAATATCCGTGAATTTTACTTTCATTTAAAAAATATTTACATACTTATTTTATTAATCTTATAATTAGTTTTGTCACTAAACTATAAATATTTGAAATACAGGCACTCTTCATATACCTGGAGCCTAATTGTAAATATAGGGAATTTGAACTCAGACTTTCAAGCATCCTTCAACTATCTCATATCACTGATACACATGACAACATATATGTAGAGCAATAATCACCAATATTGGTATTTCATGCTAAACCAGCAGTCATCAGTTTATATTAAGATAGCAAATCTTTATACTTTAATAGACAGGTTTCAATCCATTCCAACTCTTCAACCATCCATACCATTGAAAATCTGATGATGGAAAGCCCAAATCCTATACTGATGCCAATATTATCGCCATACCCATGTTGATATGGCACTAATTATATATATATGTGTGGGAGATGATAATCTGGACCAAGTGATAAATGCTGGTTTAGCACAAAATGCACATATATATATATATATTGGTCATGTGTATCAGTGTATAAGATAATATGGATAGTTGAAGAGTGCTTGAAAGTTTGAGTTCAAATCCCCTATATTATATTATATTATATGGTAAGATTTATTTAAATATATGTAAAAGCTGCATAATGGATTAAACTTCTTTCCATTTTTGTTGATCATTTATAGAATATATATAGAACAAGAGATTTTTTGTGTCTTTTGCATATTATTACAACTGACATTGATTTCTACAAATATTTTTCTAATTACGTTTAAATATAATTTTCTAAATATAATGTATAAAAATGCTGGAGACCATCTCACTTGAGTATCTGCTACCTGTACACACATGATCATTACAATGTTGAAATTGTAGATCTTCTCCAAGACATGGCTTTCCACCATGATATGGTTCAGTACATACACGCTCTCGCCGCTGAGTTCCACCACCACAGCTGACATCACAGAAAGTCCAAGCACTCCATTCATTCCAACGACCATTTACTAAATTGAAAATAATATATATATTGCATATATTTTTTTTATATATCTGATAATATATTAACTCATAAATTAATAGTTATAAATATTTGTAAACATGTATTTTAGATTCAGCCATGTATATATTTGCTTTTGTTAATATTAACATATTACCAATGTTCCAACTGGATACATTTTGCTATCATCTAGGTAGCAAGAATCATTCAGCAATATTGTACTAATCTAGAAAACCCTGATGATAGCAATAACAATACAAATCAAAACACATAATTCTAATATTAACAACTAGCAAATGCATACAAGATGAATTCAAAGCACCTAGTTACATTCTGTACTTTTAAAAACTAGCAATTATTTTTTTCATCATATTTAATAGATCCTAGAATAATAGAGTTGTTAACATACCCATTATCTATATCCATATTCTACAATTCTAATTTGGATTAAAGTTGAAAGTTACTTTGAATTTTAAAAAGATTATGCTTAAGTATAACTAATTTACCTAGACATTTGATTATTGGTTGGAAAATAGTTATGTAAGTAGACAATAAAACAGAAAGTATTCAATTTTTGCTATTTATTTATAGAAGAATGCTAGAAAGTCTCTAACTGTATTATGCTACTTAAAGGCTGCCTTATTTCTCTCAATATATATTGTAACCATATATTTTAGCATAAAATATAATAATTGTTGTAACTAGTATGAAAAATTTCTCTGTCTTCTTTGGTGATTTGATTGGCTTGATTTTCGCTTTGAACAGATTACTCTCTTACATTATTTTAATAAATTTAAATTTGCTTCATTCCATCTCCTACTTCATATCAGAATGTTTAACTTTTTAAAAAAAATTGATAATACATTGAACTTGGTAAAATAGTATTAAAATATAATATTTTGTTTTATTTGTTTAAAATGATCTTAAATATTATTTCTATTGAATTAACAAAAAACCATTTGTTCAATTAAAATAAATTATTAAAAATGATTTACAGTAATTACGTATGCGTCTCAATGTAAAAAAAGAAAAGAGCGCGAATTTAAGAGCAGATCGTCTGTTAGTTTGCTTTTGGAGGGAGAAGAAAGAAAAGAAAATGCTAAGAAGGCAAATGGTGTAAATTTGATAAGCTTATTTTAAAATAATTAACAAGTAAACGGATTACCACAAATTTGCTATAAACGTAAAAATAATATCGTGGTATTTAAATATAAGATGAATTGCTAAATTTAAAAGTCTGTTCAAGTCGGCTGGCCAAGTGGATCAAATCACCGGTAATAATTTCCCAATATTACATTTAAAATGTCGGAGCTTCCCAATTTAAAAGAATTAATTGCAAGAATTTGGTATGTTTTAAAATGTTTATTGTTCTACAATTTGGAAAATTTAAATAAGTATTTTAATTACAGAAGTTTTATAAATATGAAAATTTGTTTTTTAAAAAAGAAGAAGTTTAAATTAAAGTAAAATGTTAAAGTTATCAACCTAGTTTAATATTTCCGTTTCTAATTTTAATAAAAATATAATATTGATTGATATTTAACTTTATAATGCCAGTGATATATTTGCTAGTTAATTGTTTGCCATTTGGATAATAAACAGTCTTCAAATAATTTATCAAAGCTATTTTCTAATTTTATCGTCAGTTTGGAATTATTAAATTAATTGCTGTAATTGTTATTCCTAGATTTAAGCGTGGATAAATAAATATTTAGCATGGATGTAATAAACTTGGAACATTTTTAATAGAGAAATGTAGAAATTAATAACTTTTGAAAAACATTTTCATTTAAGTTCTGCTTGTCATGTCTTGAAATTGTTTCATGTTTATGGAGCCATGTAAAATCGTTAATCTGATAGTGATTATAATGGTTAACACAAATGGATAACATTACATGTATGGAATTCAACTATAATTATAGCTATTACTTCGTACATTTATTGTTTGACACATCGTACATGGATTTCACGGATCATATTTGTCGTTATAAAATGCTATACAATCTAATTTGTGACACACACACCTGCTAAAATTCATATGTTGAACTATAAAATGCTATACATTTAAATTATATCACACACACACACCTGTTGGATTTTATGTATTTGACGAACAATTCATTATTTTAATTTTATCGTTATATGAACTTGCATGTGAAGTTCATAAATTATATTTTATTAAGTTTCAATTAATAGGGGTTGAATAAAATACTTATTCAAGAAAATAGCGCTTGCGAAAAGTTTGAAAAGTACTAAATGAATTCATGAGGTGTATCAATCTTTGTGAGGTATTTTGTGAGTCTTTCCAGATTTATATTCCTATGCTAATATTACTTATATTGCATTACACATGTTTTATTTTAAGTAAGATAAGTTAGTACATTAGTTGTCCTGATTAGTGTAACATTTTATTATGCAAGAACCCACATTTGCTAAAGTGTTAGTGTTTTCCGAATGATCAGAGTAACTGAGGAGGATGATTTTGCACTTTAATATGAGGTAAATAGTAATGTTGTTTTTTAATGTTGAAAGGCATTAATCTGTGCTGGTGGTTAATCCGCAGATTATTTAATTGCCATTTTTTGTATTTTACATTCATTCCAGCGCTGGTGGTTAATCCGCGGAATTGTGTAATTATACGTATTACTTTATGGTGGTGTATAAATCCACAAAGCGTTTAGTATTATTTAATTCCTATGTGTAGATGAACGCATCCACAGGAATATGTTTTACTTCATAGATATAAGTTGGGCAAAGTATTTTAGTTAATCTGCTAAATCATCTTCTTCCATTTGTAAGCATAATTCATAAGTTAGATCATCAAATTGTAGCAGGACATTCTATTCAAGTTACTTCATAATAATTAACTGTCGGTTGATTATTATTTACCGGAGTGTAAGTTTACATTTTCATTTTATTTAATGATTACATTATAGCCAAATCCTACAGATATAATATTAGTTATTATATTATTATAATTTTACGGTATGGATTTATTGAATCTGGAAATGACGTTAAATACTTCATGAGTTGATGTTGAATTTATTATAATTTGCTCAAGATTCATTATATCAAATTGAAATAAGGTATGATTAGGTTTTTAAAAACCGTACCTATGATATGTTAGTGAAGAAAGTCGATGGAATCATAATTTATTTATTTATTTGTTTAATTATGTTTTTTAATTATAACATTGGAATTAATTATTTATTATTCATAAATTTGTAAATAAACGTTGATTTATAATTAAACTTACTGTGCCGTTGCTATGTGTCATTCTTAAAATCAGAAATCATAAATCTTGAATAGAGCATACATGAAGTACATACCATTGTCAACATGATATAAGAGTTTAGTAATATTTGAGAAAACATTTGGATGCTTTTCGTCTTTGGTAGTTTATGATGTGTAAGGTACAATAAAATCCCATTTACCTTTTCCATCATTTTGGCTTTGCATAGTTGATCTAGTATACAATACAAATTGATTAGTAAACCTAAAAATAGATTTACCAAATAATGATATGATTGAATATATTTACTTAACATTTTAAATTGTCATTTGTCAGTATAAAAAGAGTCTTAGTGATATAGTTAAACTATAAAAAGAACCCAATTATTTATGTTTATTTATTGCAAAGCTTTACCTGGACTAGCATTTGTATTAAAAATCATATAGATGGTTTAAAATTTCATAATCGTATGTAGTTTCACAAATTACGCCATCTTGTACATGGTCGGCCATCGGGTCTCATACAATAAAAATCGCAAATTAAGGTTTGTAACATAATAACATTGCACTTATAATTTGTTTACTGTATTTTATCATACTACTATGATAGGTCATCGCGGTACACCCTGGCTGCGATCAAATTGAATCATAAAAGTTTATGTTAGATCATGAGTTTGGTCTGTGATAAGTTGTTCCAGATGTTGGTTGTGGTCTTTGGTGCATAAAATAGATAGCATAATATGCTTTTGGATACAGCTCTTAATAGCTGACAATGTGTAGCGGGAGGTGATCAGTGATCGAGGTTATAATTCCCAGTGCACTGATGTTTTGGTAATATTATGTAGATGACCACACTTTAGAAGGTTACAATATAAATGCATAAAACTAAAGTAGAGACTACAATATATTAACAATAATTAAATGTTGTAGGAAAACAGTTGCAATATACCTCCTTGCCCTTCAAAATATCTAGTTATTATATCAACGCAAAGTAACAAAAGAAACAAAAGTTGTTGTCATGACTAGATATTTATTTTAGGGTTTTATTAACCAATTATTTGGCTAAGGAATTTGATGATTAGTGAATGTTGTTAATATATATATATATATATAATAAACCTTTAGAACATTTAAATGCAGAATTTTAAAATGGGTTAAAACATTTCTGTTCTAAAAATTAAAATATCAATTGATTTAAATTTATTTTCCATAAATATCTTGATTGATTTAACGTTTGCTTCTCTAGCCCTTATTTATAAGAGATGAACATTTTTTATTGCATAAAATTATTATATACTGCAGTTAGAGAACAAATTAATTATTTACATTAACAGTACTTCTTGTGCCTTCATTATTATTTAAAATAAAACACAGACAATTCATTATATATAAGTATAATTTAAAATAAATATAAAAGGTAACAAATATTTAAATTATTTGATGTAATTATATGTATATACATTTGTATATATAATTTGTGCGAATAATGAATTTATTTTATTTTGATTTCATTATAGGAATATATTTTATTTGACATTCTTAATTAAATAAATTAATTAGTATTAATGAGTTATCCCAAGATTTTAGTATCGGATAAGGGAACAGCTTTTACTTCTGAATGATTTGAAGACTATGCAAGGCACAGAGGGATACTTCATGTACGAACCCAAACGTGTCTCCTTGCTTCAAACGGACTTGCTGAAAAGATAGTACAGAGTTTGAAAGTAGCCTTGAAGAAAATTAAAGTAATTGATTTAAAAGATTATTTTTTTATTTTTTTCAATTGATTTAAAAGATGCCCTAGTAGAAATTATGTTTTTCAACATTTTATACCAGATGCTTTGAAAAGTAAATCACCTGCTGAATTAACTGTTTGGGAGAAAATGCTATACGAATTTATCAAAACTTTTGCCAAATGGATCGGGGAGAAGAAATACCGGTGATGAAATGTATAAATATAATTTAATATTTAAATACAAGTATATTGTCTATATTGAACTTAATGTAATTAGAAGGGATTTAAACTCAGACTTTCAAACTCCCTACTGTTATCCTGTGCTTGTGGATAATTATGATGCACTGAAATAAAAACGAGAGCTGCGTTGATAAGCTTTAACTATTAAATGATTTAAATGCAACGTATAGAAAAGTATGTTAAAAAAATTTTCTTTATATCAGCCAGTGATGAAAGAAAGTTTTTCAGCAACTTTTAGATTGGATAGTTATCAATTTAGGAAAGTAAGTCAATTTAGATATCTTGATAGTTTTATTAGTAGAGAGGTGGGTTTAAATGTTGAGATCCAACACAGATTCCATTGCCCTGCTATTGCTTTTAACAAGTTAAAAGCTATGAGTGTTTCATCACAAAGAAATAACTACTGCAGGTAAGTTAGTATCAAACAGAGAACTATTGTTCCATCTAATTTATTGTATGAAAGTGAGACTTGGACATTCTGTCAGTTGATTAAAGGATACTCTAAAAAGATTTAAAAATATAATGGTAAGATCATAAACCCAATTAATATTATTCCACTTTCTAATGTAGTACTATAGAATCCAATATCGTAAAATTAAATCTTTGTTGGCTAAAACGAATGAACAATGTAAAACTTCCTAAACAGAGGATTTATGTGAGGAAAAAAATTGAGTGAGATTTTCATGAGAGAAGTATATCCTATCTTTGCTATAAGGATTATCTCAGAAACATTCTAAAGAAATGTGATATTGATTGTTTTCATTGGAAATATATAAGAAAGATTAAAATATATTGGAGAGCTACAATTAGACATGCTATTAAAATATTTTATAAATAAACCTTTTTTTTTGCAAAATATTTTAAAAGTCAGAAGTACAAAATATCATATAAACAAAAGTGGATTAGTGTGTTAGTGAACACATTGGTGGTCCACACATTTGGTTTGCATAGTCATAGTAAAACTCATTTATGAAGAAATTTTTAAAACTTTTTCCTCTTGATGTTGCAAAGACCATATTCATTTAAAAAGATCTGTTGATAATGATGATAAGATTGATTTAGAAATTATGTAAATTATTACCAGAGCTCATTTCAAATAAGCTAATGTTGAAAAAGACTTAACAATAAAATCTCTCTTTCTTTATATAAAAAATAAATATACACACATATATAACTCTAGATAAGATATCGTATTTATTTATGTGCGGCTCTGTTTGTATAGGAAATAAATCCACAACTTTATCTAAAGTGCAATTCATTATTAGAAAGAAAAAAATAACAAATTGTATCGTTGCAATAGTAAAGGCTAATATTGATATATATATAATGAAATACCACACAAATATCTATAATTGCTAAATACCATCAAATTTAACTATGTATTCTATAGAAATTTTCGGTAAAATGGCGTAATTTAAATTAACATTATTCAATATTATATACATATTCTAATACTTTTAATAAGCTCATAAATAGGGAACAGCTGTTAAATATGTGGTTTTGAGAAAATAATATTTTATGAAGAATTAATTCCAAAGCAAAAACCATAATATTATTATTATTGTTGTTGTTGTTATTATTATTATAATTATTATTCAGAAGTCAAGCCCCAAACGAATCATTTTATTAAATTTATTTGCAAATGTATTAGCATTTTTTTTACTGGAGACTTAACTGTGAATTATTATTTATGATGTTTTTGCATTATGATATTATATATTAAGGCAGCATTACTCTTTTTTTTTTCATGTGTCAAAGCATCGGCCGGGAAGCGAACCAAACCCGGGACAACTGCTTGTAAGGCGGCTGTGTTGACCACTCGTCCACCAACGCTTGATAGCATTACTCTTTTTTTTTTTACCAGAATTTTTTAAAGAAAAGCATCTGAAATAAATTAGTTTTTTTTATATGCTTATTTTGAAAAATAAAATGAAAAGTTAGAGCATCGACAATATGAAATAAAGAATTATTGTAATATGAATAATTATTTATAAAACAAAAAACAAAGTGTAAATAAGTTAATGCATTTTCTGCTTTAATATATTAGCTGTGAACGAATGTTTCACAAGAGTAGAATTAATAACTGAGAAAGATATTTGGGATGATAATAGTTTATAACAAAAAGTTGAAATAATAAAAAGCTTAAGCCCATATTTTTATTCATAAATAATACCAAGTATTACTAAATTACCTGGACAAGGTAAGTCATTACAGGTCTTGTGTTCAACAGATGATCCATAGCACTTTTTTCCACCATTAAAAGGACCTATACAGGTTCTGGAACGAAGTGACATTCCTCCACCACAAGATAAATCACAAAATGACCAATCAGACCATTGATACCATTTCCCATCAACTGTATATATATATAAAGTTAAGTGATAACCACCAAATCTATTTAATTAATAATTCAACTGATCACTAGTTTCTAATATTCAGTAACTTTTTCAGTAGAAAAATAAACATTTTTTTTTAATGTCAAAGCATTGACCGGGACATGAACCTGGGCCAGCTTCGTGGAAGGCAGCTATGCTAGCCGCTAGGCTAACAATGCTTGACATAAAATAAACATTTTCTACTGTATTTTTAGATCTTTTTAAACAGAATTATCCAAAACAATAACACCCGGAGAACAATCTTAAAGTAGCCTATATATTTGATAAAACAACAGCAAACTCTCTTCTATCATAATCTATAATATATTTACTATAGATGACAAAAGAGAAAGCTTCTCTTGCTTTATCATATATACAGTAACGATTAAAATAATAATACTTTTTAGAGTGGTGGTGGGCAGAAATTACATTCTTTTTACATCAGAAACAATTTTTCGAGGATTTATTTCCAGATTCTTTAAAAATAAAAATAATCAAAAGAAAATAAGTTTTGAATTTTAATTTAACACTTATAAGATTACTTTAAAAAGCAGCACTTCTTTATGCAACAAGATCTTCAATTATTCAATCTTGGATCTTGTAATAATGCAATCTCTCCATGTATATAGACTTAAGAAATATATTATTATTACCATTCCTAGCAGAAGATATAGGCAATTACAATTAATAAAAAAATGGAGAGTACTAAAATATACAATTACTAACTTGAAATCAGATATAAATATATATATATATAAACTGTTCAAAAAGATAGGTTTGGTTTCAAAACTTTGGAATGCTTTAAATTATTAGAATTTCAGCTTAAATTGCAAAAATAGAGTCAATGGTAATTTGATAGATACATAATTGAATTATTGCAATGTCAAATATTAAGCTTCAATGATAAAGTCAAAAATTATTACATCACTAAGTTACAGCATCTGGTAATAACAGATTATTCATTAAAATGCAGAGTTACTTTTGTGATATATGTAAGATAAAGAATTAAGTGTTTTGTTATTTTTAACATTCCTATATAGAAAATATAAATGTTTATAGTCAATAAAAACTGAGGGTACTAAAATAAATAATTACTGACCTGGAATCATTCAAATTTTAAGAGGGTCAAACTTTTAACTTAAATAGTAAAATGGACATAAAAATGATTTACTAGATGCATGACTTAATTATTTTCAGTTTTGAATATCAAGCTTTATTTTTTAGAATAATAGCTAAAATTGGATTTGTATATGGGTATTTAAATGCACAATCATAAAGTAGTATTCACTGATTATTCACCCCTATTATAGATGCCAGCCACTAGAATGGTGACTTTTTTTTACTTTATAATATATATAGAGCTTGCAAATAAGCTCTTAACAAGATTTGCAGAATATCCCCAACCCCAGACTAGTGTCTATTACTGGCTTTCTCAGTGAGTGCTAGGATATTCAAGCATTGGATTAAAAATAACCAGGACAAGCCCAGCACTTTATTTAATGCATAACTATTAAGTAGAAAATCTAAAATTTTCAGACCTCCAATCCAGCTATCTAACTTAAATAGCCATATGGGATTGAAACAAGTTCAGATACACCATATATTAATAGTTTTAGCAATATAAAATTGCCAAAGCCTTAATAGCAAAAAAATAAAATTACAAAGAAATCAAGTCATATGTCACATGACCTAATTTAACAAGCTTGTATTACAAATGTTATATATAGAGTTCGCTTCTGCTACTGGATTCCTCGGGCTAGTTAAGTTAGATAGCTGGATTGGAAGAAATATGGATATCTGAAAATTTCAGATTTTCTAATTAATAGTTAACCATTAGATAAAGTGCTGGGCTTGTTCTGGTATTAGGACCTCACCAAGGAAGTCAGTAGCAGAAACCAGTCTGGGGTTGGGGATATTCTGCAAAGCTTGTTAAGAGCTTATATGCGAGCTCTATATATAACATTTGTAATACAAGCTTCTTAAATTAGGACATGTGTGACATATGACTTGATTTCTTTGTAATTTTATTTTATTTGCTATTAAGGCTTTGGTGATTTTATATTGCTAAAGTTATTAATATATGGTGTATCTAAACTTGGTTCAGTCCCATATGGCTATTTATGTTAGATAGCTGGATTGGAAAACACATGGATATCTGAACATTTTAGATTTTCTGCTTAATAGTTATCCATTAGATAAAGTGCTGGGCTTGTCCTTGTATTTTTAATCTAGTGCTTGAATATCCTAGTATCTCACAGACGAAGCCAGTAGCAGAAACTGGTCTGGGGTTGGGAATATTTTGCAAAGCTTGTTAAGAGCTTATTTGCGAGCTCTATATATAACATTTGTAATACAAGCTTGTTAAATTAGGTCATGTGACATATAATTTGATTTCTTTGTGTACATATATATCATTAAATACAATCATTTTTAAATGTTGTTATAGTAAATAGTACACACTTCAAACTTAGTACATGGCAATTCTGTAATAGAAAAATGAAATCACATTATCACTGGTTTTCTTTGTATATAAAGAAGATTGTCTACAATACATTATTGTCTGCAATATTTATTGTCTACAATACTTATATTTTATAGAGATCAAACAGATTGATTTTTATCACAGTATTGTCATGCATTAAAATAAATGTGTGTACTACTATTTACTATAAATAGCATTTAGAAAACGATTGTGTTCAATGTTATACATATATTTATGTTGTGAATTACTTTATTTTGCATATATGTGAACACAAATACTTCTGCTATACTTAAAATAATAATAAAACAACACGATTGTTGTTACTGACAGAGACAAAAATATTTTATATAATATTAACAAATAAATAATATATAAAGGCCTAGTGCTATCACCTTAAGTCCTTATCACGGCAATAAACTATATAGAAAACAAAGCGATAAATAGTTTTTCCTATTAGGTTATACTGGTCTACATTATAGCCATTTTGACGTTTATTATCGATTAGTTTTTTTGTGCAGTTTATTAGCTTGATAAGGACGTAGATCTAAAATGTTAGGTATTGATGTATTATTTATTTATTATTATTATATAAATATTATTGTCTCTGTCAGTAACAACAGCAATATCATTTTATTATTAAATATGTATGTGTGTGTGTGTGGGGGGGGGCAATATTTAAGGTTTTTTTCTATTTAATATGAGGTGTTTTATAACATTGCAATAACAAACTTAATAAAGTTTATATGTTGTTTACATTTTTGTGTGAAATGATTTGTATGTTAAATTTTTTAGTCATTTTTCTAATTTACTTTATTCAAACATTATTTTAAAATTTACTAACAGTAACTATGTCCATCTTTCATTCTATTTTCAACATAATTCCATAGCACTTATTTTTATGTATGAAATTGTGAATCATGTGAAAGTGCTTCAAAATTAGATTATACTATGGAAAGCTTTGTAGAAAAGAATAAATATTTATATATGTAGGAAAAAAAGAAGATCTCCATTAATTTAATTAGTTTCTGATTTTGCTCCTATTATTACAATAACTTTTATACTTTTAAAATTTTCTGTACCTGTTTTTTTTATTGCTGAAACCTTCAATCTTGTTAGTTATCTATGCTTACAATATCTCTACAACATTTTTTTTATAATATTTATTATCCAGTGATCCTGCCAAAACATCATTAATATGTTAGTACATTGAATCATACATGAATAAACCTAAAGAATGAGATTTATATCTGTAGCTCATGAAAATGTTCATTTTAACTTCTATATATGATAATAAGTCTATTTTTTAAACTAGTCTGTATAAAAATATTAGATTTATCTTTCTCTTTTATAATTACCTGGACAGGGGTGTTCATTGCAAATTTCAATTTCAATGCTTTCTCCTATGCAATCTCGTCCTCCATTTTGTGGAGGAATGCAAACGCGAGTGTGATTTTTTTGACCACCACCACAGGAAACATTACATCTGGTCCATTCAGACCAGGTCAACCACTGTCCATTAACTAAAAAAAAATGACAAATATTGCTAAAGACATATAGATAAATCAATAGATATGGCTTAAATTGGTGCATTATAATTTATTGTAATACAATATTTTTAATGAATGTTTAGATGGAAATTTTGAATATTTGGAGTTATTAATTTAATTCAAATTAATTAGAAAGCATTTAATCTAAAACAACTGCCCCAGGTCAAGAGGCAAATTAAGCGCTTTCTAATTAAGTTGATTTAAATGAATAATTACACATATTCAAGATTTCCATTATAATTTATGCATACAAACATCCACACACATACATACACACATATATATACATTATTACCTGGACATGGGATTTCTCCACAATCTTTAACATCTGTTGAATTTCCATCACAAAATCTGCCACCATGAAAAGGTCCAATGCAATTTCGTTTTCTTTTTTGTTTTCCACCTCCACAACTTTTAGCACATTTGCTCCATTGTGACCAAATTCCCCATTTTCCATCCACTAAGGACATAGAAATGAAATAAATATTTTAATTAGAAAAAAAGAAATACACTAATAAATATAATTTCATGTATATCAATTAGACAAAGATATGCATTAATATATTGTAATAACACTTCTGCTAATAAGTCAAAAACATGAAATATATAAAAAGAAATAACACCAAATTCGAGTTTTGGCAATGAGCATTGATAATTATAGAACATTACTTAAAAGATTACAGTCACATTATATTAAATATTGTTGTATATTAATTGGTATAAACAAAACACAATTTAACTAAAGTAAAATTTAGAAACAACATTAAAAAATTTAGATGTGAGTAACATATATTGATACACTTTTTTAGTTTGCTCACACAGAAAAAAAATACTGATGGCATATTTTTTAACTAATTAAAATATTCAGGTGATAGATTGTTTGAGATCTTATGTAAAATTTAAGCCAAAGAAGGGAAAGGTTGAGATTTAAACTAAAAAGTTCTACTTCTCAATTGCATCTACTTTAATATAAATTGAGCAAAATAAAAATATAGAATAATTTTTGATTAGAAGAATCATGTGATATTTCAGCATCAGAAGTCACAAGGTGAGATTTAATTCACCTCTTTCACTGATGTAAAATATCCAGGACAAAATAACCGAGAAGTTATAACTTAAGAAATCATTTGATATTTGATCATGAGAAATAGACATTTAGATTTTAAATCATGCACTTTAACACTAATTAAATTGCAGAGGATTTTAACTTACTAAATAATTTTAGCCAATGACATCAAGTTTCCATAATGAAAATACAATACATTTAAGTTAATTAAAAAAAAAATAATGTCACGCTTTGTTTCATACAGTTTACAGAAAATATAAATATATAACAGATATTACACACTTTATGTGAATGAATTCTTTTAAAACTAAAAAATATCAATTGAAAATCATGAACATAAAAATCTTAATGTAACTAAATAAATACTTTCCAGGTACAAGGTGGTTAACAGAGTTATCTCACAAATAAGAAGGAGGAGGAGGAAGAAGAGGAGGAGGAAAAAGAAGATGAGGAGGAGGAAGAGAAATAAGAAGAAAAGAAAGAGGAAGAAGAAAAAGAGGAAGAAGAAGTCATTCTTTAGCAAACCTTACAACTTCTGGTCATCAAGACAAAAATTACTCAGGTTTAAACCCCCCCAAAATGTGCAAAGCTAAGATTTCTCACATGAAAAATCATATATAAGTAGATAAAAGTCTTTTGAATTATAAACACAAATTTTCCATAAAATAAATAATTTTCCAAAGATAAATAAAACAACATGGTGATTATACACCTTCCTACTGCTTACTGCAAAGACAAAGATTATCAGACTTAAAGCCCAAAAAACTGCATAACTGACATTTTTCAAACTCAAAACCATATTTACACAGGTAACAAACAAAACTGAACAATCTAAAATATGTTTTCTGGGAGATTTTTGAATTGTTTACAGACATTTTCTATAAAATAAATAATTTTCAAATGCTGCAATCAAACAGCAAAACAGTTACTCACTTAGCTACTGCTTGTTGTCAAGACGAAGATTAAGCAATTAAAAAGCAAATATTCTAAGTTTTAAACCCAGAAATTTCAAATTAACAGACAAAGTTGGACAATTTTATAAAGCTTTTATAATTAAAATCCAAAGCGCATGTGCAACAGTTTAATGCTGTTTAAATATTACAGTTTGTAAAAACATCGCACTATATAAAATAATTGACTTATTTATATAAAGCTTTTATGTAAATATCTAAACCAATTCATGAAATCTTCAGCAAACAAAAAAATTTAATATCATTAAAATCAAAAAAGATGGTGGTCACCATGTCAGATGACCAAATAGATAGTGCTAAAAAATCTTCAATGACAACCAAAACTTTACTCTCCACAAAAATTTATGCTAATACAACAAAAACAAGTTTGTAAATTTTAAACAATGGAAAGATTATAAACTTATCTAATAACAAAATGATACTAAGATTTACAAAAACAAACCAAGCATAAATGAACTATATTTACAAACATAAGAAATCCAAGATACACCTAAATTTGTGCATCCCAATTATTGTTTGTATGGCTGTCCTAAGTTTGGCAGTGGCTAAATAATTAGCCTGGTCTATAGTGGACCACTTTCAAAAAATTCAGTCACAAGGTTAACTGTTAATTTTTTTTTTTTTTGATTATTTATGATGGTGAATGATTATTATTATTCTTATCTATAGTGCTGGGTGGACTTATAGTTAACTAGTTCTTTTCTGATCTCTCATTCATCATATTCATTATTATTTGTATATTTAAATTTGACTAGTTTTTGACTTGAGGTTGATGATGATGATAAGCCATCACCCCAGGCTCATCCCTACTCTATACTGTTATAATATATATATATAAACCAAATAAAATACATTTTATACATTAACAATTGTAATGATAATAAATAAAACTATTAAATATTAAATGTAAATAAAATTACAATTATAAAAATTCAAAACAATTGCTTTCATAACTTTCACAACTGGTAAACTATTTTCAATTTCCTGAAAATAAATGTAATCATGTAATATCTCAAGCTTTATGAACTTTAATATTGATGCTTTTTCTATTAATTAAAAATTTCCAATTTCTATTTATAAAATTGTTTCTCTGATATTTTTTTTTTTATTAGGCTTTTTTCTTCATAAATTAAAATTAAAAGTAAAGTCCTAGAAAACAAATGCTGATATTAAGTCATTGTTTTTTATATATTTATTTAAAAGCTAATGTTGTTTTGACTGTTTCTCAATATTTCATCTCACTTCTCTAATATATGTAATTGTCTAAATATATATTTTTATATGATTCAAATGCTCATATTTAATTATTAAAAATAAACATGACAAATATACAATTTTCATTTTGTGATCATCTAAAGTTAATAATTGATGAATAACTTGAAAAATGTGATCCATAAAACAAAAAAAAGGTAATATTGTATAACAAATTATGTATTAATGCAATGCTTCATATATTGGGGGATTGAGAAGAAATATTGAGAATCAGTTAAAAGAATATTGGATTTTATAAAAACTTCTAAAAAAGGTAATAAATAATGATTTAATAACTGCAACTGTTTTTATCATAAGAAATCATGTAATTTTATATTTCACTTTTGACATGGATAAGACTAGAATTCCTTATTAGGAAAGAAATCATAATTAAAGAAAAATTTTAGAGACAGTTTTTATAAATAAAATAGAATATTTTTAAATAATAGCAAGTGCAATTATTAATCTTCATGAATCATGGGATAATCACATCATATTGCTTATTTCTGGCAAATTTAAAATCTTTATCAATTGAGAATAGTTATGAAAGTAAGTAAAAGTACTACTGAATTCTATAATAGTTATAATAAATATTTACCATTAATATTTAATAATTAACTATCTTTATATATATATATATTATAGCCTTAAGTTCTGTCTGTAGAACTTGAAGTCAAGTTTTTTTGATAATATATTAAAAAAAGTATATAATTTAATTTCTATTAAATAAATGCCATTATCGTGATAAAAATATTGAGCTATTTTATAAGCTATTTTGTTAATTTATAATTAACATTATAAAATATTATTAGTTATGATAGTTTTATATAAGTGAATTTAAATTTTAGCTTATCAGTCAAGCTTGTTTGATAATTGTAGGTGCATAAAACTATAAAGTTATTATTTAAAGGTATAAGTATTCTTAAACATATTATAGTAGAAAGACTTAAATATGTTTTTAATGTATTCATTATGCATTTATTAAAGTAAGTTTTTATAAGATAAACACTTAAATAAGTTTTAAAAATGTTTTATTGATTTTAAGTATTGTAATTAATTAATTTACAGTTCATGTTACAAATATATTTATACCTGCTAGTTTTATAATATCCCAATCTTTTATAAATATTAGTAAAAAGACAATAACTTTAAATTAGTTATTTCTAAACAATTATTTTCAATATCTGTATAAGTTTGCATGTAATCAATTTTATTTTAAAGGTAAAAATAAAATAAAAATTGTTTTAACTTCCTCATTCAAAAAAGTTAATATTACAAATAACTTTATACTTTTATATTGTAATATTTTTTGTAGAAAAATATTTAATATTTTAAATAATTAAAATAACATTCTGAAATTTTTAAAATATATATATATATTTAAATAAATGTATTCTTTATTAATGTAATAATTTTCATTTTATTAAAAAATTTGTTAAATAATAATTTATAATAAGATGATGTAATTATTGTTTAGTTTAAATTTCCAGCCAATGTAATTAAAAAGTTAAACGTTACAATCAATTAACCTGTCTTATAAATTGGATCACATAAATTGAGGATTAACATCTTCATTGTCAATCAACTGATTAATCATATCACATAACTTATAATATTTAAGCTCTGATCACATCTATTTCTACACTTCATCATTTTTCTTCATGGTCTTTTTGTGTAAATTTTTATAATTACCTATTATTTTTCCAGTTTAAACCCTGAATGGCTAAGGAAATTATCTGATTGGGTCTCTAGCTTTGGCCTGACCATTACTATAGAATTTCTCCAAATTTATACACCATAGAAATCTCCAACTATGTATAAATAAGGAAAAAAAGCAATATACTGTTGTAAGAATTTGTGACAACAGGAAATTTTTCTACAGAGGGTATAAAATTGCTTGAACTTTTAATTAATTTTCAATTACTTGTTTAGTCTTGCTTAAAATTTATCTGGAGGCAATTTTTAAATTTTGAATGCCACAACTATATATAACTTTGCATTAATTCTAAAGGAAGAATATATGCTTAATTCTACAAGGAATTATAGATGTTATATTTTTCAAAAGTTAAACTTTGCTACTGTTTACAGAATGTTCTCATTTAAGTTTAATTTGATATTTTTAAATCAAATTGGAACGTTTGCTGAGTTTGTAGGACATTGTGAATGATCAAGTAGCTACTAAATAATTATGAATGTATGAATGCTTTGCCTTGTTTTGAAAAAAAACCATTCTATTGTTATGTCTGCATATTTTGAAATAACATTTATAAAATTTATTATTGCACAATTGTCTTTGGCATGGATGAAATGTTTGTTCCACTGTTTATAAAGTTGTAAACTTGAATATATTATATTTATTATTAATTTTTTCTTATTAGGAAGTATTTTATAATGGATAAATGTCATTTTCATGCATTTACTTTTGAACAAAATATTTGTGATAAAATACTAGTATGAAAATATTTTAACTTATTCTAGAAATAGAAATAAATTATTCACTAATAAATTTTTTGTCTCTTAAAGATAAAATATAATATAGGATGAACTCAATGCTTACTTCAATTTACATACTGATAAAATAATATTATACTCAATAGCATATGTTTTTAAATACTTTATTGCTTATGAAATATAAATGTTATTTATTCTATGCTTTCTACAGTCTATTCTTCATTTTTATCATGTTTATTACTTTAAAAAGATTACTGTGTTCCAGATATAAAAAATAATCATTGCTGTATAAAAGTTTACATTATTTTAATAGAAATAGATTCTGCTCTTTTACAATGTTTCATTGCTTGAATATACAACTTGTGTTTTCAAAGGAAACAATATTTTTATCTACATGCTAATTAAAATGACTAGTATGCTTTCTACATTTCATTGTTTCATATTTGAATTGCTTCAAAATAAATTATATTTCTTATCATCATGTTATTTAAATAAATACTTTGTTATTACTTTGAATGGCTTTTTAGTACTGTCACTGTTTAAGTATTCTACATACTTCAGATTTTGAATTATTTATTTCGCAATATTTGTTAATCTTATACTGACATCCTATTGCTTGTCTAATGAGTTGTTATTGGAACTGTTGTGTTATCAAATGATATGGAAAATGAGATTTAAGGACTTATGAATTAGTAATTGGGAAAAGAGTATAAATATTCAGTTATAAGATTTATTCATATATGTCTTACGATTTTGATATTGCCTATGCATTATTTATACATAATTTTTAATATGTTTATCATGATAGTTCTTAGAAAATTACTGTTTTTGAAGTATAATCAGAGTGTAATATATTAGTCCTGTATGGAATTATTTAGATAAATGAATGGAAGAATTAATGAGGTAGATGTATATTTTTCTTATTAAATTATTAAGTCTAAAATTTATGTGCTTTGCTTTATTTTGTTATAATTGTTATATTTTATTGGTTTTTCATATCACTTATTTGTTATTGCTATATGAGATAGAAGGATGATCCCTATTTTCTTATATTGTTTTTGATCAATAGATGGCATTTTACCAAAAACACCGACCAAGCTTTTTATTATTGTAATAAGATATTGTTTGTTATAGGCTACAGTTAGCATATGATGCTATAACTTAGGCAACCCTTTTTGTAATGGTTTATTCTTCATATATTTTAAAATTAGAGACAAAGTCCTAATTCTTTATGTGCACTTTTGGATAAATGTTTATTGTATGTTTATTCCATCCTAATGCCTTTCTTTTATATCCCTTGATGTTTATTTTGGTGAAAATTTTAATATCATGTAAGATACTAACCATGTCTTTATTTTGCTTTTGATAAAATTAGAATAATTTATGACTGTTTATATTGTTGATATACTCAGTTTGCATATCTGATGTGGATCAAAAAAATCTTGATGAAGTATTTTCTGCTAAATTATATATCTACTTTCAAATTTATCACTATTCTTATAAAAGTAAGATTTATATTAGATAAAATTATTAAATACATTTCTTACAGGGCCAGAGTTAAAAGAAAACTGGATTAATAAAATGTGAGAGCTGACTGTGCTTATAGGTAAATTATATTGGGATTTTTTATTCATTTTTCTAATTGTTATTTACAATTTTTATTTTTATTTAAACTTGTGATAATCATAATTTCTGATTTCATTAAAATATTTAATGATAACTGCTGTTAATCTTTATTAGTGTTAATAAATATTGATAATTATTAATTTTGGAATTTATATTTGTCTCATCATCTACATTCTCAGAAATTTAAAAAGCACACACATATTTTATTATTATAATACAAGAGTACAAGAAGAATGGATTTGTAGATTATGAAAAGGCATTTGATTCTATAAGCATTTCTTCAGTAACTAAAGCATTGAATCATCAAATTATAGATCCAGGATATTGTCATATTCTAAAGAATATTTATAAAAATGCTATCAGCAACAATTAGATTAAATAGTGATACTAGAAGAGTTAACATTGAGGAGAGTGTAAGACAGGATGATTCCATATCTCCAAAATATTTTACTGCAGTGCTGCAAAAACTATTTTTTGGTTTAAAATGGGAAGTTAAAGAAATAAAAGTAAATGGAGATTATTTTGCAGATAATGTAATTGTTTTTACAATAATGCTTTAGAGCTTCAGCAATTGTTACAAGAGTTATTAGACAAAGTAAAAAAGTAGGACTAAAGGTAAACAATAAAAAGACTAAAGAAATGTTCAATGGATTATCTAAAAAGATTGAAATAAAGATTGATAATGATGTTTTAGAAGAAGTTAACAACAACAAACACTTTGGTCAGATTATTACTATAGATGGAAACATAATACATAAAATTAATCATAGAATTAAACTTCATTGGAGTGTTTTGGGTTGAAATAACTTAATATTTAAAAGAAAATATCCCTATGCGTTTGAAAAGAAAAGTCTTTAATAAATGTGTTTTACAAGTTCTTACTTATGAATCTGAGACTTAGACACTTAACAGAAGAGCAATACAGAGACTACAGATCATTCAAAGAAGTATAGAACTATGCATGTTAGAAGTAAGAAAAAATCAAAAATTAAATATGTGCACAAGAGAACAAACATATATTACTGACATCACTGAAAAAATTAAGAAACTGAAATGGAGTTAGCTAAACCTATCACTGTAACTGATGATAATATTCAAATTTTAAGCTGTATTGCAAGAGGCACAGAAAGAGACCATGTATGAAATGGATGGATGAAATAAGAAAGTGTAAAGAGGTGATGTGAAGAAGAGAGGCTAGAGATCAAAGAAGATGGATTGAACTTGGAGAGACCTTCATTCTGCAGTGGATTGATAATGGTTGACAATGATGATGATACTGATGATGTATATGCATATCTATGTGTATGTGAAAACCGAAACATCACAACTCTAATTATTTAGAAAGTTATGATATTCAAGTTTTCATACATATAATGTACATATGTTTGACTAGTGATAATTATAATAGCTATACTATTAAGCTAAAATCAACTCCAGTTTTAAAATGTCATACAAAAATATTCCTCTAGGTGGTGTGATTTCAATTTGCAAGTTTTAATTAATTGTTTACATAATAATGTCATAGCTGTAGTTTATATAAATAAATACATAGAAATTCTATTAGACTTTCAACATTTACAACAAAGTTTATGTAAATAAATCAATTATTTTTATAGCGCGATGTTTTATAAACTGTAATAGTTAAACAGCATTAAGCTGTGCATATGCGCTTTGCAGATTTTAACTATAAATGACTGAATACAAACACTTCAAACACATGATAAAATTCCCAAAGACTTTATCATGTGTTTGAAGTGTTTGTATTCAGTCATTTATAGTTAAAATCTGCAAAGCGCATGTGCACAACTTAACAAAGTTTATGAAAAATATTGTAATTAATTTTTACATTGTATTAAAATGGTCTGAAAATTTAGCCCTCTGATAAACCTGTCATGCACTTGAGATAAAATTTTATATTGTTATTCTAATAATTTAACCTTACATATAATTTATTGTTTTGTATACATTCTTGCCTTATGCTGTTAGTTTTTCTATTCACATTTAGATTTATAAAATGTGATAGTGTGTAAAATAGTTTATGATCATCTGAATAGGCTATGTAAACATACTTCTTTATTTTCTCGTAGTATTCTAATAGAACTGGAAGCCTTTATACTCATTTTGTATATCATTATTTATAAATCTTTTGCTCACTTTTATTTGCGTTTGTGTGATTTTATGATTACTCATCTATTCTTTCAAAAAGTTTGTATTTAATAGTATTTTGCTTTAATAACTATTTAATTAAGCACTGAATTTAGTTTGCACGTATTTGTTAGAAAAAAACTACTTATTCATTCTTTAATTAATAAAATTTTAAATATATAATTATAGTTCTTATGTTAAAAACGTTTTATAAAATCTGTATACATGTGTGTTACTTAAGTCGGAAAAAAGCTTACTGTTTCACATATATATGAATCATTTATTTATTAAAATTCATTTCACTTTCACTTGCTATAAACTTTGGTTTTACTTCTATTTCAGGGTTATTAATTTATATTTTTACTATTTTTATATTTTTGCTGGTTATTAAAATACATACTAAACTTTACGGTTTTTCTAGTTGTTATTTATGTTTAGCTTCTTTATACATAAATCAAATGTATTTACATGCATAGAATATATGCAATCTATAAATTAAGGTACTAAATATATACCTATTTTTAAATATAAAGATATTATAATTTTAAGACCTGGGCAAGGTTGGTAGTTGCACTGATGGAATTCTGTTGAAAGTCCGACACATTCTTTTCCACCATGCATAGGAGGTTTACAGGTTCGTTCTCTATACTTTTTACCCCCACCACAATTTTGACTACACTGGCTCCATTCACTCCATGGAAGCCATCTGCCATCGACTAGAATAAAATTTTTAATATATATTTTAATTCTAGATTATCTCAATAAATAAAATTGAATCATAAACAAATAAATTTAGTTTAAATAAACAAAATTATTATTATTACTATTTTAATAATTTTCACCTGCACAGGGCTCAGTATTACACACCATTATCTCAGTAGTATTTCCTTCACATGTTTTCCCACCATAAAATGGTCCTGTACAATCTCGTTGCCGAATTTGAACTCCACCATCACAAGATACTGAACAATCAGTCCAATTGGACCATTCTTCCCATTCTCCATCAACTAATATATACACATACCATATACATCAAATAATTTCCCATACACAATACATATAATTATATAAAATAAATATGTTTATTGCATATTGTTAAATAGACACATTTATTAACAAAAAATACAAACTACATTTACTATAAAGACTCAATAAACTATTTAGGTATGCTTGTTCTGTTTAAATGAGAAAGATTCATACTATTTATAGAGTTAGTAAAATGGATTTCTAATTGTGACTTATTTAAATATTCACTTCTACTTTTAAAGTATTTCACTTATAATCTATTTATTATCTTAGATAGGTATATGGAAAGTAGTTTTTCATTTTTCCATTTACTCGTAATTAATTTTCTATAATAAATACCAGTTGTTGAAATATATATATTAGAAGATTGTCACAGACTTATAGATTAAATATTGAAGGTTTTATAGAGATTTTCCCATTAATCTAGTTATTTTCAGTTAAAAGTTACAAAAATTATCTAGATTAATACATGGAAATGCTGCATTAAAATTTTCAATATCTGTTTGTCTGTCTATCTATCTATCTGTCTATCTACCTGTCTGTCTACCTACCTACCTACCTACCTACCTAGCTACCTACCTACCTACTTACCTACCTCCCTACCTACCTACCTACCTATCTATCTACCTATCTATCTCTCTACCTACCTACCCACCTATCCATCTATCCATCAATCTATCTATCTACCTACCTACCCACCTATCCATCTATCCATCAATCTATCTATCTATCTATCTATCTATCTATCTATCTATCTATCTATCTATCTATCTATCTATCTATCTATGTATCTATCTATCTATCTATCTATCTATCGATCTATCGATCTATCTATCGATCGATCTATCGATCGATCGATCGATCGATCGATCGACCTACATACCTGCCTACTACCTATACAGAACTACATACTTGGATTCTAATACAAAAGCGTTACAGCAAACAGTATCTATTTTATGCATAATTACCTTTTTTTTTTATTAAGTCCATCAGTTTCCTATTTATTATAACTCCAGTCCTTTAAGTATTGCATTAAAGATAACAGAAGCAACAACAAAAATAGACAACAGGCTAAAGTTTTAGAATAAACTATTTCTCAAGATAATTTTAGAATCTAAAATATATTATTTGTATGTGTGGTTAAACTACATGATATGTAGATTTAAGACATCATAGGTTAGAAAGGTATTTAAATATAAAACTCAATATTACATATAATACTGTGGTAACAGATTTTTGAGATGTCATTTAGATACACTTATATATATATTGTAATCACAATAAAAATAATAAATATAATGGTAATTAACTATTACATAATCTTTCAATCCACAGAAGTTAAATACCGCTATATTTGTTTTTAATGTGATTACAATAGTTTTTTTAATTAACGGACATTTTGTTTATATATATATAAGTCTTAAACTAAACTAATCAATAAAATAATTAATGTCACACCAAATTCAAAACTAAACCAAGCTAGCCAAAGAAAATAAACTCTAAAACGCAACCACTGGTTTCACTACTGAAGGTGGGGTAATTTTATATATATTTAAATCTAATATTTTCAATGGCTTAGTATATATGTAAATAAATTAGTAAACGGGATCTACATTATATAAATTATGTTAAATCCATACTTAAAATGTATTGATATGCAGCTACCAATAAGATCAGTTCTTCTATTGAAAGAAAAACAGCTAACCTGTCCAAGCTACTACTAATCAATAGGAAGCCTTTCTTTTGATCAGACATAAGTTGTTTTGTATAAGCCATAGTTGGACATTACAGCTATAAGAGTTGAGACATGGAGTTGCTATTGCTTTCCTTTAGCCAACAGAAACAATCTTATTGGGTATTGCATATTAATACAACTTTAACTTCATTTATATGATGTAGGTCCTATTTACTAATTAATTTACATCTATATTAAACTATTAAAAATATTAAATTTAAATAAATGACTTGTTAATAGGAAAGTTTTAATTTCAGTTGGGATATAAGAAATGGTACACATTATGTCTCAACTCTTATAGCTATAATGTCCAGCTATTGGCTCATAAATATTAACATGTGGCTGATCAAAAGGGAGGCCTCCTTTTGATTAGTAGTAGCTTACAAAAGTTTGCTATTGTTTTCTTTCAACCAGTAGAACTGGTATTATTGGTTACTGCACATCAATACATATCAGTTGTGGATTTAACTTCATTGATATAAAGACTACATTTATTAATTAATTTACATATATATATATTGTCTAATGATATACTAGTAATTATAATCAAAATAAAATAAATTAGCAATAGAAATACTAACATACTCAAAATGTATGAAATTTTTGTTCAACGTTAACAGTTTTATTTATTAATTAAATAGTTAAAGTAAAAATTAAAAAAAAAAAATCTTCATGTATGCATATAACTATCCATAATTCTAAACTGTCAATTATCCCTATCGTCACAAAAATTATGAGATTGATAACTTTAGATTCAAAATAATTGGTTAAAAAAATTCTTTGATATTTCTTTTGATTTTATTATGGTTTATAAAAGACACTCTTTGCATAATCAAACAATATTTTATAAATAAACACATGAAAGACGAGCTAAAATATCTATTTTTAATCTCTTATAAATTTTAAATCCTTTGTAATGTCTTAATTTATTTTCATCTAAATCAAAAGTAATAGATTATTTATATATATCATTAATGCTAGTGGAGCGTGTATTAAAGATTGACAGATATATTTGATCTTTAATATGTATGTTAATATATATACATATGAACCAATAGCTGGACATTATAGCTATAAGAGTTGAGACATAATGTGTACCATTTTTTATTTTTAAAGTCCATACACGAGTTAAAGAAAGTATACATTTCTAATCTAATAAAAATATTTTAAGATAATTTATATATTCATAAAAAAAATTGTTGTCTGAAATAAACAGTAACTGAAAAATATAATATATTGCTAAATCAAGTTTTTATAATGCACATTGATAAATATAACCCAGTATACAACTATAAAAAAATACTGGGCACGCTAGGTCTAATTAGGGAGTCTGTTATGATCAAAGAGCATATCAAAATAATTTATATATTTTTGCAATATAACCCAGTATTTGATGTAAATGCAATGATAAAAATAATTGTGTGAATCAGTGATTGAGCAAAATCAAATAAGTATCATGCAAGTATATAAAAGTTGCTGCAGACATTTAAAGTATATATCCAGTGCACACCAGTGAAGCTATATTTTAATTATGTTTTATTCCATCTTAGTGCTTTCAGGGCATATTTGCTCCCATATTCATAGCATGTGTCATTCTCAATTTTCTGTTATCATTAGTGTATGCAAATATATGCAAATTAATCAACCAGTTCATTTCTTGGATATTGAGAAGATTGAATTTCATCTATTGATAGCCTTTGGGTCGTTTGCAATGAAATATGCTTCTTTTATTTTGCGTTTGTCATTATTTTTTTCCAAGCACATGATTGCAGCATTGATGTTTCAAAATTGTGATTAGATATTTTTTGGTGTTCTAGGAATATTGAACTGCTTTCATTTTTAGTGCAAGATCTGTTATATACGTACAGGTGTTGAGATATTCTGGTAATGACAGTAGCCTGAGTTTTCCCATAATATGTGGCCTGCAGCCGGCTTGTGGGCATGTTATTTTATATACTACCTGAAGGGTTTGATCTGGATTGATTTTATCTTTGGAGTTGTTAATGAGTGTGCATATATTTGCATATACTAATGATAACACAAAATTGAAAATGACACAGGCTATGAATATGGGAGTGAATATGCCCTGAAAGCCTAAGCCAGAATAAAACATAAAATATAGCTTCACTGGTGTGCATTGGAAGCACAGTATAATAATTATCAAGAATTGGTGAAGTAAACAATCATTAAAGTCTGTATCTGGAATTAAAAAATATAATAATTAATAACATAGGAAAAATATTTTAAATCTTCTATGTATTTATTGAAAATTGTGATTATAATTTGTAATTTTTTCTCTGATGACAATTAAAAAATAAAAATTGCTTTTTGCAATTTAAAAATTCATAGTAAAAAGTTTTACATAACTTTATCAAATTTTCATTTAATTTAAATTTTAAAAAAATAGAAATTGTTGATTCTTCGTAAAATAACGTGATAAGTGTTTATATTGATAGGGGTTGGTAGTGGGTGATGTTACATATTTTTTTAAAAATTTATGATAGAATTAGCAACAATAATAACTATTACCATTTCAAATTGAAACAAAAGTTAATAACTTAACTAATGTTAATTCAGTGAATTCATGATGGGTATTATTAATGAATAAGAAATTAAAATTTTAAATTTCTTATTGAAATAAACTTAGATTGCCTTTTCATTTAGAAATCTTTAAACAAAAATATGTCTGACAAAGGGCCAGAAATAATTTATATAATGTTGTAACAGAAATTTTTTTAATTATATATATATATAATTAATCTGATTAAAATTTATAATTAAAAAAATGAAACAATATTTGATAAAACTTAACTTAAATGAAATTTGGATTTTATTGCATTCAATACAAATTACATTAAGACGTTAAATCAGATATGTTTTAACCTCTTTCTTGTATAAATTTTATTTTGCATATAGTACTAGAAGCATATAGCAATTTTATAGTATAGATAACAATGTAAACCAGCTTTCAAAAAATACATTACAGGGTAAAGACATTTTTATTATGCCAGATAATTTGAGTGGTTTTCTATTTTTTTTTATCCTCTATTTCAGAATAGTTATATACCTATGGTTGAACATTATTGGATGGTTAAGTTCCATGGTGTAATAATAGAACATCTATTTTTAAGAAAATGATATGATTTCAAATCTAGGCCAGATAAACTTGAAAATAGGCTTGGAATTTTTTTCAAGTAGTCATCCACATATAATTTAGTTAACCATCTAATATTATCAGTAAATGGATATTTAACGATTATTATCTAGTAAATGAAAATTGCTCAAAAGTTCCAACTCTGAACAAAATTGGTGAGGAATGCCATTTACATCACTATTTCCCTTGGAGTGCATTTAAAGGCTACTTTTGCCTTTATTGGAGAGTTAGTTGGATTGAAATTAGGTTGATTTTTGAAACAAAATTCCTAGGTCTAATTGGAATCCATGAATATTTTCAAACTTTATATATTAATAACTAACCAATACATTGGAAATAAAAAGCATTAAAAACAAAAAGTACAAAACTGCCATTCTTTTAACATTATTATGTGATATATACTCAGTGATTAGAATGATAAAATAATGGTAAAACAGCTACAAAGTAAACCTCTAAACATACCAGAATTTTAAGATAAAGATTCTAATACTTACCATTACAAATTATAATAAAATGATTCAATAAGTTAAAAACGAAATTACTTTAATCAGTTAGATGACAGAATTTATTAATTATTTAAGTATTTAATTTCTTCATTTTGACTTAGCTATACACTTTCTTATACATCAAATCAATTGCAAGGTCTATACGTTTTAAACAATCACTTGATATTTTGCATTAAAAAAAATCCAAGCATTTTATTAAAAAAAAAAAAAAATCATATTATAGAGTATTTTACCTATTCTTCTAAAAATATATGACTGAGTAATATATTTTCTATTACTCACCATGCATAAAAAGAATTTTCATTTGCTTTTGCTTAAAATCAAAAAGTTTTACTAAATGATATATCATTCATCTATGTGAATTACAATACTTTTAAAAATTATTGTTCATTAGCTATAATATCTCTAACTTCATTAAAGACATGAAAATTGTAGATCTCTCAATAAGTGTTTTACTAGGAATCATCACTGAAAGATAACACTAATATCAATCTTTTTTATTTTTTGTAAATTAAAATCACACTTGTCATCTTATTTGAATTTCATACATCTCATCTGATGCTAATGTATTTGGTATAGTTAATTGTTCAATTTGGATATAGTTGTATCATTACATTCATTTAAATTCTTCAAGATTTTCAAGCTTTTTAAATATCTGCTTAACAAGAATGAAATTCTTCTAAGGACTGAGTTGGACAATCTTCTTTTATAAAATTCCATTTACATTCAAATATTAAATGAATACTATCAAATTTGGAAAAGAATAAATATCTTTGTGCTGTTCTTCCATGAAATGATAATTAGAAAATAATAAATTCTTTACAACAGCTATATAAATATCAATTTTTTTAAAATTTACTTTAGTCATACTGGTAAACAATTAGAGCTAAGAGCTAAAGAACATAATAATGCTATTCATAGAAGAGATGATAAATCTGCATTATATATTCATTACTTGAAATATGGGCATAGCATAGATGTAACAAAAAGTATTAAATGTTTAAATTACATCAAACATCCAAAAAGAAGACAAATATATGAAATATACTATATTAAAAATAATTTAAATAATTGTATGAATATTTACAAGACTTCTATAAATTTGGTTAATAATTGGTTAATTAAAAATGAATGGAAAATTATCTAAATTGACATATATATAATTGTAAAAAAATGCATGTAATTTGTTTTATTTATTGTATTGTTATGGTATAGTCAATTATTTTGTAATGACTGGATTTATATATGCAGGTTTTGATTATTTTTTTCATAATTTATATTGTTATTCTTTGTTTTAATTTTATTATTGATCACTAGATGGTTTTATGTCTGAAATTGTTTGTTAACTACTAAATTATTAACATTTGAAAAGGGCACCAAATCAAATGCTGAAAAAGGCTTATGTATATTTAAAAAAATGATATTTATATAGCTGCTGTAGAGAATTTATTATTTTCTGATTATTATTAAATGAATACTTAATTATATAAAATTATTTTCAAATATATTATGGAATTAATATACACCTGGGTCTTGTTTTATGCGGATTATTTTAATGCGATTTTGAAGTTATGCGATTCATTTTTCTTCTTAATATATTTCATATTTCACTATATTTATTAGATATCAAGAAATTTAAATTATTAATAACTTATTTTGACTTGAAATACTTTTTTTTTCAAAAATATAACATTATATTACCATCTAACATGAATATGGCCTGAAGCTATATATAGAATAAATAATCTACTTATAATAATGAGTAAATAATAATAATAGATTTATACTTACATATAAAAATATCACAATAAATATTCAAAAATTTAAAATTTTTAAAATGTATTTTGTTAGGTATAACAGAAATAGATAATGTAGATTTTTAAAATAAATAACGAAGATTTTATTGATTTTATAAACTGAAAATAATATTTTTAATGATAATGTATAATCTTTTTGTTTTAATTGCGATCATCATTTTTTAATTATAGAAACAAAATGTGAACATTTAAAATTTATTTCAGTAGTAAAAATCAGTTGTCAACAGAAAACCATTAACACAGCACAAGACTGAAATTGGCACTAGTTGTGTAAATAGGATGGAGCAGAATATGATAAAAATTAGAGTGGGGAATAGAAAACAAAGTGGCTAACAAGTTTCTCTGGGCATAATTGCTGAGAGATTCTTGACTTTATTCAAGAAGAAGCTACATTACATCACACCAATGAATCTGATTTCTTACCAGTTTACCCATGAACAGCACATTCGAAAATAGTGATAATGATTAAAATACATATGAAAAAATATCAAATTAAATACTGTAGTTAATTAAAAAAAAGTAAAAAAAGTTTGTCTTGTACCAATTTTTTTCAAATATTTGATATTTTTTATTAGTCATACTTTATTTCCTTATTTTTTTAATGTGAATTTTAAGTATTTTTCCTTCTTGCTTTGCTTTTATGTGATTTCTGAAAATTACAGACCCTATCCCCCATTTTTCAAGGTAAGTTAAGTCTATTTTTGTGCAATTTTTTAAATGCAGATTTTCTGTGGAACCTATCTACTGCATAAAACGAGACCCAGGTGTAAACTATTCTATTTTTTTACTATGTATACTCAGAGATTCAAGGAGATCTTGTACTTATCAATGTTAAGTTATTCATTTAAGAGCAGTTCTCTTCACTTTACTGTAGAAACATTTGTTGCAAACTGGAGTAATCAATAGATATCATTTGGACTGCTCTTAGAAATTATGAATAAGTTGAGAAAGTCATTTGATGTTATTTATATTAAGATATTCATCTGTTATCTGAAAAATAATACTCATTTCCCTCCAACTTTTAAAAGTAATAAAATTCAAATCACTATCAAGATTCCTTCCTAATCATCTCTCCTACATTTCTACATTCTCAGTAGTGGTATATAAATCAGTTAAATATTCTTTTACTTGCCATAAAAAGGCAGGTTATATATTTTCTAGATTATCATCATGATGCAAAATTTAAAAATTGATGATATTGAAATAACTAAAATAAAAAAAATACCTATTTCTGTTTTACTATATATTATATTAGCTAAAGCATTCAAAGTGATAAAGTTCACTTTCTTACATAACAAAAAGCAAGAATAACTTTTTTGCTTTATTCCCTCTATTTCTCTAGAATAAATAACTTTCATAAATATCACTATAAATCTAAAATGAAAAACTTTTTTCAAACATCAGATATAATCCCTTAATTAAGGTTTAGAGCAATAGTAAAGTTAAGAAGACATAAGTTAAAAGTTTCTTGATCGATTTTCAGTTGAATAAAAGTAAAAAAAAACAGTCTATTTGGTTGGTAGAATATAACAACTGTGTTCATCTCCTAATAGACAGATTTTTTGCAAATAATAATAATAATAATGATAATAATAATAATGATGATGATAATAATAATATAATAATAACAACAACAATATTAATAACAACAACAACAACAACAATAATAATAATAATAATAACAAGAACAATATTAATAACAACAACAACAACAACAACAATAATAATAATAATAATAATAATAATAATAATAATAATAATAATAATAATAATAATAATAATAATAATTATTATTATTATTATTATTATTATTATTCAAGTGATGGGCATTGGAACCTAAAGTCTTCAATTTTATAATAAAAATGAACCTAACTGCTATGCCCACAACCTTTTTTCTCCATTATAAAAGGATGTATAGGGACATAGATCCATTTTGTGGACTATGCCATAGGCCGAAGAAACAATTAAACACCTAATTTACAACTGTGAAGGTTTGGCAAAAATAAGACAAATGGCATGCAACATATATAGAAGGAAAAACACCACAATGGAACAAATTATTAATGCATATCAGAGTTGAGTGATACCAAACATTAGGGCAGCTACATTTGTCCTATATTCTTTTTGGTGCATGAGATGCAGCTTTATAATGAAGAAAAATACTCGACATCATCCAGCCACATTCATTAATAAACTAATACAAATCAAAGATAGAAATAAAACTATTGTTAGACCAGATTTATATGCTGCAACTTGGTCACTGTTAAATGAAAAATCAAGACTATGAGAAATTCAAAACAAAGACAAAAAATGCTGAGGTTGAAGCATTATTTATAGACTATAAAACAAGGAACAAGTTAGCCACAAGGAAAAAAACTTATGTTTAAAGAAAAGTAAACCAAAACTGTAAATTTTACTGAATCAAATTGTAAATACAATGTAATAGAAACTATGTAAACCAAAGAAAGTAATAAAGTACCTTTTGAAACACAACAACAACAACAACAACAACAGCAGCAGCAGCAACAACAACAAAACAATAACAATAATAACAATAATAATAATAACAACAATAACAATAATAATAATAATAATAATAACAACAACAACAACAACAACAACAACAATAATAATAATAATAATAATAATAATAATGATGATGATGATGATGATGATGAAATAGAAATGTATGTAAGCCAACAACAAATGGACACCTGTTCGGTTTCATCACAAATTGCCTGTATAGAGTCTGAAGCAATATTAAATGAAAGAAAAACTGATAATAAACCCAACAATGTCTTAAATATGTATCAGCATCCATCTACTGCAATATAAACAAAAATTTAGTATTTAAAATAAAATAAAAATCAATACTCTGTTAAAAAATTATTTAAAACATGAAGATAAAAATTGGATCTCTCAACATTAGAGGCTTAAATGCCACCAAAAAACTTTTTGATCTCAAAAAATGGTTACATACAACACAAACACAGATACTGGGGCTTTTGGAAACAAAAATATACAGCAGCTCTCAAATTGATCCATCAAAATATTTAGTCAGCCAAGGTTTTTGTGCCTGCTCAAGGCAATCATCATCACCATCAGGTGGCACAGGCATAATTATTTCCCACAACTGCCCTTTCGATTCTTTTAAAATTATATATATTGACTCTAATCTTATCATATTAACACTCCATCATAAAAATATCACACTTAACCTAGTATTTGTATATATACCACCAGGCCCTGTCATCATCTCCAGAATAATAGCAACAATAAATTCAATGCTTACAGCAACACCAAATCCCATAATACTCCTGGGAGATTTCAACATGACCTACCAAACTTTTGTCACCAAATGGATCCATCAAATAACAATCCCACTTATGAGTGCTGAGGGCTTTCTCCCATCAAACTCAATATCTTTTAATAACAATAGATATAAGTCACTTATTGATTTGTGTTTCTACTCACCAATGTTACATCATTATTTTAATCTTGAACTCTGTCCATCTATAATCTCAGATCATGCTGCTCAGTTCATCACCCTCGACCTAACAAAAATACAGAATACAACAATAGCCCTACAAAAGACTATGCAAATACTTCTTCCAGCACAAACAACTGAATTCTTATATTCAGAAACATATATAATGCTCCAAAAACTTCAAAACATGTCACTCAATCCAGTACAAAAGTATATAGCATTCACCAATATACTTTCTTTCAACATCAATCATATTACCTGCAACTCAACACCTCCCACCAGATTATTAGCATTGGCAGATGAACTACATAAAAGAATAACCATTTCCAGACCAACTACAGATAATCAAACACAAATTAAAAAACTTACAGAAATGTACAACAATACATGCAATACACTAAAGCAATATGTAGCAATAAAAAAGAAAAAAATATGCCTTACACAACAACATACTTGGACCAGAGCATACATACGGTGGGCATTGGGATACCCATCCACAGTCAGAGTGCCTATGGCACTTGAAATAGATGGCTCTATAACAGCTGGACATAACATGATAAACCCAATATATCAACACTTTAAAAAAAAACTGCAAAAACAGAGAGGGTACATACCAAATGAAGACAAATTTGGAGACCCTGAAACAGACACACCAATAACAACAACTGACATTGTATTTCAACTTGCAACAATAACAAACACATGTCACCCAGGACCACAAGGAATTCCCAAATTTGTGTTCAAACACCTTAGTCACTTCACAGCAAAATACCTGTGCGATCTAGCCAATTACATATCCCAAAAAATTTACAACATACAAAGTCTATACCCAATTGCAATGGTTCCATTTAACAAAAAACCAACAGCAATATCATCTTTATCTAATCTACGACCAATTTCAATGGGACCTTTAGGAATAAAAATTCTTGAAAGAGTGATAAAGGAAAAAATAGAACAACACATACTCCCTGTGTTATCATCAGCACAATATGCCAAAAAAGGATCATCCATTGGCCAGGGTGCCTTAATGTACAAAACAATTATCGAAGTAGTAAAAAAAAGAAATATGCACCAATTATAGTTCAACTAGACATTGAGGCGGCTTTTGACTCAGTGCCTATAGCCAAATTATTAGACGTGCTGAAAAAAACAACAACACCTCCATCCCTACTATATATAATAGCCAATCTGCTACTCAGCCATGAAATTCACATCACATTGAATGGAAAAAAATCACCAGCCTTCAGACCGAGTCAATCCATCCCACAAGGATCCCCCCTAAGTGCCTTGCTCTTTACAATATATATAAATCCTCTATTAATAGAGATACAGAAAAAAATAAAAGGCATTCAAATTCCAAACACTGCTTTAAATATATCATGCATAGCCTATATGGACGATGTAACCATTTTCCTCCCCTCTAAAAAGAACCTCCCCATATTACAAGAGATAATCAAGAATTATACCTCAAATTTTAATTTAAAAATTAACACAAATAAAACTGCTGCATGGTCAATATACACAGGCAAGCACTGTACAGAGATGTTTAATGGTAAACCATCTGCTTTCCTTGGTTTCCCATTCTACCTTGGAACCAATGGAATGAGGCAAAAAATTCAAAATAAATTAAAAAAAGATGCTGAAAAAATCACAGCCTCACTTGAAAAGTCATACCTGTCAATATATGCAAAGGTAGCACTATTTAATCAACTTATAATTACAAAAATTACATACTATACACCTATAATCAAATTTGCAAAAACATTCATATCTAAAATCTCATCAATCTGTAACAAACTAATATGGAAGAGAAAGACAGTGGCAATCTCTTTAAAAAATCTGAGCAGACCACCACATAGCAATGGACTTGGACTCCATACAATCAGTGTTTTTTACACACAGAAATCAGTAAATCTAATAACAGCAACCATAAAAAGATTTCCAGACCTGGAGTGTGTAATCAGTATAATACCCACAGACAGACCACCCCCTTCATATGGATATCTATCCACACTGATTGAAGAACTCAAGCCAATATACAACAAAATATCACTCAATAATGACAACAAGTATACATACTGGGACATTTACAATATACTACATCCAAACCAGACACCCAATCTACATCCATCAGTTCTTGGAATAGACAACAGGCAACTACTGCAACAATTCAGAAAATGGTCACTAGAACCAAAATTATTCGATTTTCTACTTAAGCTTAATCTCAATGCTCTACCCACAACCCATTTCCTTAGATTTCGTAGATTCTATACAAATATAGACCCCATGTGCGGGCTATGTCATAGAGAAGAAGAGACACAAGATCATTTTCTTCATTTCTGCAGTGCCCTAGAAACAATACGTCGCACAATGTTTACCACATACAGAAAGGCTATCATTTCAATTGATGAAATAATAAATACGTTTAAAAAAGGCAACAACCCTGCTATTCATGCACCAACATACAGCCTTTATGCCTACTGGTGCACCAGATGCACTTTTGTACTTGCCAATAACCCTCGATGCCACCCAGCAACATATTCAATAAAACTAGAACTGTTAAGAAAAAGAGACAGCATCCTAGCTCAACCAGATATATTTGCAGCCACATGGTCACACTTGAAACAAAGATCCAGTCTATGAAATATAAAGACCAATAAGATAGATGATGACATTTTCAACATCAGCATTTTTTCCAACTTTAAAAAAAATGCAAGCATAAACTGAACTAAATAGAAGACCAAATTTAAAAACAAGAAGAAAAAAAAAGTATGCAGAAAAGATAAAGACTTATATACTGAAAGTTGTAATTTGTTTTTCATTTGTAAAAAATCAATATATATGACTCTGTAACTTTTTAGACTCAATAAAGTTTTGCTTTGAAACATAATAATAATAATAATAATAATAATAATAATAATAATAATAATAATAATAATAATAATAATAATAATAATAATAATAATAATAATAATAATTTAATTTAATTTAATTTATTAAACATATAATCTCCTTGTGATAAATAAATCACGCATGGAGCTTAACAAAAATACATGTGCAATAAAATAAAAAACATTAATATACAATAAAATAATTAAATAGAAATAAAAAGTTTTTGATTATCATCAATTACAATCCAGTTCATAATTAATTTTCTCAAAGTTTTCCTTGATAAGTCATTAACATTAAATCCAATGTTTCTTATAAAAATATTATAAAATCTTGGACCAAGATAACATTTCTGATATCTGCAATGAGTTTTAAAGTACACTGGTTCAAATAATAAATCAAAATCACTTGATCTAGTCACCATTATTGATGAAGAATTATATTTATTCATTTTTTTGTATTTAATATAATAACACAAAATATTCACTAAAAATAATTGATGAATAGTTAAAACTCCAGCACACTTAAATAATTCAAGTCTTGGCAAATCCAAAGGTTTAAACAAAATGATTCTTAATGTAAAATTTTGTAGTGTTTGCAATGACTTCAAAAAATATGCTGCAGTGCCACCCCATAATGTTATACCATAAGAAAGTCTGCTTAAGAAAATTTGTTTATATATACTTAATAGGACATATTTATTCAAACAATCTCTTAATCTATAAAAAAGAAAATTAAGTTTTCTTAATTTTACTTGAAGCCAAAGAATATGTTTATCCCAATGTAAATACTCATCCAAAACCAAGCCAAGGTAAGAAATTGTTGAAGTCCTGGTAATTTTCTGACAAGACGTTTTATTAACATAAGGCAATTGAATTAACAAGTCTTTTGCTGGAATATTTTTAAGAGAATACATTATGTAATTACATTTATTAATATTTAGCAGTAATCTATTACTGTTCATCCATTGTGTAATTTTAAATAAATCTTCATTCACAAGTTTCTCAAGTAAACTATATGAAACTGCTGAAGTAACCAAAGCAGTATCATCTGCAAAACAAAAAATGTTAGAATGAAGAGAAAGATCAAGCAGATCATTAATATAAACAGTAAATAACAATGGTCCCAGGACTGAACCTTGAGGAACTCCATATCTAATTATTTCAGAATCACTCAAAAAATTATTAATTTTCACAAATTGGCTTCTATTACTTAAATAAGATTTAAACCATTCAAGCATAGCACTCCTTATGCCACAATGGTGTAACTTAATTACTAATATATCATGTGGAACACAGTCAAATGCTTTCCGCAAATCTAAATAAATTCCTATAGTTTTGTAACCTTTTTCTAAAGATTCAGTGATGACTGAAACATGTTCAGATAAAGCCAGTTCTGTAGATCTTCCTGGCAAAAACCCAAATTGATTGTTTGAAAATAAATTATATTTTTGAAAAAACAAAACAATTCTGTTTTTTACACACATTTCCAAAATTTGAGACAATGTTGATAAAATAGAAATTGGCCTGTAGTTTTCCAAACATTCCCTATCTCCACTCTTAAAAATAGGTGTAACAACAGCAGATTTTAAACAATCTGGAAATATACCTGAATCAATAGAAGAATTAAATAAAAAAGATAAAATTGGTAAAAGAATGGAAACATTTTCAATTAATATTTTTACAGAAATACAATCCAAACCAATACATTTTTTATGTCTCATTTTATAAAGAGAATCTAAAATTTCACAATCTTCAATCTCTTTAAAAACAAAAGAATTCAGGATAGATTTTTCATCTGGATAAACTTGAGAAATGCAATTATTGTCAAAACTATTCATTAACAATTCCACACTGTGTACAAAATATTGATTGAAATGATCAGCTATTAGTTTTGAATTATTTAAAACATCAATAGATATTTCATTAATCTTTAGTCTAGAAATTTGTGAAAATCCTTCTTTAAAAATAAATTTTTTAACAACAGTCCAAAAGTTGCTTAATTTAGTTGATTTTAAAGAATCAATTTGAGTAGAATAGAAAATCAATTTAGCTTTGACTATATCTTTCTTTATTTCTTTATCAAGAACCTTTAGCTGAATTTTTAAATCTTCATTAGCAGGAAACCTTTTGAAAAGCTTGTACAATTTATTCTTACTGTTAACTTTTGATATTAACTCATTTGTAATCCAATCATGTCTCTTCAGATCTTTCTTCTTTATATATTTTATAAAAGAACAATAATCTATAAACTCCTTCATCTTGTCAACAAAGAATGAAAATGCACAATTTACATCATTCAACTCAAAGATTAAATTCCAATCATATTTAGTAATTAAGGATTTCAAACGATCATGAGATAAAAGTTTAAAACACTTTTTACTATGAGAAAAATTCTTTTTAAAAGTAACAACAATTCCTCTGTGATCTGTAAGACACCAATCCAAAAAAGATGTTTTCAAAAGAATATTTTCAGGACATCTAGCAAAGACGTGATCAATAAGTGAAGATGATGAAGATGTAACACGTGTAGGATGAAATAAACATTGAATAAATCCAAAAAGTGACAGCATATTTAAATAATGTTGAGCAGCAACAGAAATAATAATAATAATAATAATAATAATGGTTTGTTTTTGTAAGAAAGACTAAATATCCATTATTTCTTTGTATGTTAGAATATGTTGTCAAATAGGGGGTTAATGTTTAATACTTGTAAGTACAATGGTCTTTATTAAATGAAAGGATGTAGAAAATCTAAATTTCAAAAAAACTAAAATATAGAAAGAAATAAGTCTGAATTAACAGTTAAAATTTTTTGGCCCACTTAGAGTAACACTATTATTTTAGAATAATGTACAGCAGTAAATGGCTAAATTTAACAGAGATGACACAGTTGTTCAATATTTTATCTGATATGCATGAAAACATTTCTTTTATATAGGTCTTTAATCCATAATATAAAAGAAAATGACCCTAGTTTCACTAATTAATTGATGGAATGTAACTTATTAATCATTGGTTAATAATTTACTTTATTTAAAGATTACTATTATAATTTGTTTAATAATAGATTTTTAATATTATGATAGCTTTACTTTATATGTGAATTTATATTGTTATTTAACCTTTTGATAAAACTTTCCTCATTTTTATACATACCTTTGCAAATACCGGTAAATAATTAATTTTTATCAATTTTCGCTAAGTAATCGAATTTGTATTTACCGGGGCAGGGAAAATTAGCACAGATGATAATATCTTCTGATTCTCCGCGACAGAAGTTGCCTCCAAATGATGGTTCCACACATGCTCTCTTACGAAATTTAAAACCACCGCCACAAGAAGCATTACAATGGCTCCACTCACTCCATCTACTCCATTCTCCGTTAACTGGAAAAAAAAAAAAATTATCTTTAAACATTTATTTATACCTAATAAAAAATTAAGTAAAGTTAATACTGACATCTAGTGGATATTTTCAAAATTTTATTAATACAATTGTTTAGAATTGATAATTTGAGTTATACAAGAAAATAATACAGAAAAAATATATCACGCGCTCACACATATATATCAAGTATAGGCAATAGGGTCTGTGCTTGTATATATATGTAAAACACTCATTATTACTGGAAAATATTTTATTTATTGCAATGATAGGATCATCATTTTACATCTGAATAATTCATATTATCTTGAATTTTTTACCTTTCAATTAAGATTAACTTGATGCCAGTTTTTTGATAAACGTTTGATGGTAGCTACTGCTTCAAAACTGATTACTCCCCTTCACCCATCTCCAAATCTTAAACTCCTCTAAATTCCCAGTTACATAAAAAAAATTCAGGCTCTAATGGGATTTGAACTTCAAGTCTTAAGCACACCAGTCAAAGTAACTACTATACTGCGAATTACTTAATAATATGTGTATTATAAATAACTAATAAATGAGATTATTTAAGCACTCTATTAGTTTGTTATTTAACCAAAATATAAGATGTTATATAATAACCAAATTGTGAATTATATATTATGACAATGCAAAAGTCACAGAATTGTTTAAAGGATGACAATTTACAAGTTTACAATTCAGAGTTTGGTTACTTTACCACATGTTATATCTTGATTAAATAATAAGATAATAGAAGAAACTTAAATTTTTCATACCATAATATTATAAAACTAAAATTAAAGTTGAGCCCTGAAAAGAGAAAAGTGACATAAAGACTTATTATTGATTAAATTGAGAATTTTTTCTCTATAACATTCAAACATTGTTAATAATAATTGTACTATATTTTAAGATAATATAAGATTTTAAAACCAAGATTGGGAAATATCGATATATAAATAAACTAATTCAAAAGGAAATAGACTGACTGAATTTGCATTCAGTGACATCTTTCTAATTCCTATGATTGCAAAATCATAAAAAAAAAAAAAGAACACAAACACCTACTTAATATTTTAAAAAATGGTTTTAATCACTCAAGTACTGAAATCAATTTTTAAAGTTTAAATATTAGTAATCATTATAATTCTAATCTGTCATCTTAGTTATCACTAGCTAATTACTTAAATTAAACATACTAATTTAAATATGACAATGTAAACTGCAGTTTATACAAAGATGATTATCATGCTGTTTAGAAAGTTTTTTTTCCCCACAGAAGCTCTATAAATGTCACTTAAAAGAAGATGTTGAGTTTATGTGAGATTTTGCATGTAAAGGATTTTACCTTTATAAAAAATATTTAATGAAAAATAAATCTATCTTTGGAAAACTTTATGCACATATAACAACAAACAAATCAATTGCAGTTTTGTAATAGATTATAAAATAAACAAAGATTAAAGGGATTTTCAATTGAGAACATAATATTTAAGAAACCATAATAAAGTTGTTTTTAAAAAATAAAAAAATAAGAGAGGAAACAAATAAATTTAAAAAAAACATATTTAAGCATAAATATGCCATAATCGTCTATAAGACAATAAGAAAATTACAATATTTTAAAAACTTAATCTATTTCATTTTTTTAAATAAAGAAATAAGGAAAAAGAAATACATTACTCTCTCGGCTAATTAAATTCCAATTGGTGAGATTTCTGTAAACTTTTTATTTATTTCTGGCTAAAAATAGTTAAAGTCTTACTTTAAGCTTCCATGATAGATGTAAAAGTCAGAAATCAATTTTCACTACCAACTGATAACTGCTGATTACTCAAGCTTACTATAGACGACACTACAGTAAAGAGTTGTGTTTGTTTTATTATATATTGTAAAAGACAGTTTAAGCTATTTGTTTTTATTAAATATATAGAGAGTTAATTATAAGAGACTTTAAATAAATAAAAATATTTCAAGTTTTATCCATGTGTGAACATGTTGTAAGCACAGTAGGTCGATATTTTTACTGCTATAATAATGAAATTCTTTACAATTACTGGTGTATAACAATTTTTAAAATTGTAACCAAATAAAAAATATTATTTAAAGTCATTGATGTTTTTTATAAAAATAAATAGAAGCTAAAAATATGAATACATATTTTGATTTTAAAAATGATAAAAGGAATTAAGATTTATAATAAAAAAGGGTGAAAATAAATTTACAACTAATATTTCTTTGATACATAAATAAAGAAAAGAGGAAAAAAAGTTTCTTTTTCTCTCTCATTTTCTTTATTTACATTATTAATTAACCTAGAAAGAAAGAAAATTCATTGCTGACCTATAATTATGGCATGATATTTTATTTATTTTTATTATTTGCAAAATTTTAATATTGGTTTCACATGACCTATCAGATTTACTATAAAAATAGACAAGTTGTCTAATTAAAACTTCCATTTGGAAGGCAGATTAAACATGGTTTGAAGTGCATTAAATTTTTATAACTATGTAATTACAATATTCTTTTACATATCAAAAGGATTTTTCTTTATTTCTTTATAGTAATTTATCATTATTATTTCACAATTATTGCAAAACAATTTTATACAATATTTAATAATATGCATAAATTAACATTTTTAAAATTTTTTTTTAGGTATTTGACTTTTTAGTTGTGATGATGTTTATTTAGTACAAAACTTTTTTTCAAGTGGCTTTGCAATATAACCACATTTGAGCTACTTTCAGATTTGTTATAGTAACAAAATAGATATGCAGTTGTTATTAGCTGAAGGATTAAATGTTAACCTATAGTGCTTAGAAACATTCTAACTGGAAAAACAAAAAGAATGATAGGATATGAAAGACCTAATATCCCATAGGTACTGGTCACATGATTTCCTACATTTTCTACAATAGACTATGTTTTTAATACAAGTTGTCATTATCTTTGACATTACTGATTCTAGTGCATTTATGGTTTATCATTTTTAGACACTGATATTTCTGCTAATCACTCATCACAATTTTAACATTTTTGCATAAAGTGATCAAACTGCAAAATTAATGTAATAATTCCATCTTATAATCTCTGTGATCCTTATTAATATCCTATCTATAAAAATGTTTTTTTGGTATGAATTATCATTTTCATGCTAAGAAATGTAAAAACATAATACTATTATGAAAAGTGATTCATTATTTATCTATCTTTTGTATATATATATATATGTTGATACAAAGATTTTCATGGGTTTCATATATAAAAGACATATTTTGTGGGTTCATCCATGTTAAAAAATTGAAATATTGATATACCGACATTTCAACTTGATCACACAAGTCAGATGACTTGTGTGATCAAGTCGAAATCAATATTTAAATTTTTTGTCAGTATATCAATATTTAAATTTTTTAACATGGATGAACTCACAAAATAGGTCTTTTACATATACATGTAATAATATTATTATTCAATGTCTGTATTTTTTCAAAGCAATATATGTAATTATATAATTGAATATTTGTAAATACAGTAATTAAATAATTAAAATTTTTTATTTAATTATGAGTGGTTTCAATTATCCTAGTAATCTTTGTCAACTAAAACTTTACAAATATTCAATTATATAATTACACCTGGGTCGCATTTTACATGATAGATAGATTCCTCAGAAAACATGCGCAAATGAAATCGCGCAAAAATAGACGTAACTTACATTGAAAAAGGGGGGATGCAGTCTGTGATTTTTCAAAATTCACATAAAAACAAAGCACTAACATAAAATTACTTTAAAATTCGCACAAAAAAAAAATAAGGAAATAAAATATGACTAATAAAAAATTTCAAATTTGAAAAAAATTGATACAAGACAAACCTTTTTTAACTATAATATTTAATTTTATTCAAAATAATATATTTTTATGCATAATTTACAGTACAGTAATTTACATTTTTTATACACGTTTTAATTATTATGATTTTCTGGTGACAATGTAATTAGTAATTAATCTTTGAGATGATGATTTTATTAATTGTTTACGAAGCTCGCGATATCCAGACATACAACCATTTAGCTCTCGTTGGAATTTAAGAGCACGTTAATGATTAGTGTCATTAATAAGAAAATAATAATTGATTAGGTTCTTTTTTAAAAAGCAAAAACAGAATGTGATTTAAAATGCAAAATTAACATGCACAATGTTTGAACAAATTTACATTATAATCTTGTAAAATTTAATGTGTGTATACATAAAATGTGGAAATCATGATTTTAATTTCATTATTGCATAAAATCTTACTATTATAAAGCACTGAAAATATTGAAATTACTAAGATGAAAGTCAAATTCCAATAATGTGCTATTACTTTTAATATAACATAAGTGCACGAAATTTATTATTTAAAGTAATAGCGCATTATCGGAAATCGACTTCCAGTGAAACACAAATCGCGTAACTTCAAAATCATGTTAAATAAGTCCACGTAAAAAGAGACCCAGGTGTATATATATATTAAATCAAAGATTAATGCATAAAAAATATAAACACATATTTTTCATTCATTTGCATATATATAAAGGACTTTAACTCAGACTTTCAAACTCCTCACAGCTATCCAATCTATTTTTACAAGCGATACACATGATCACATACATGTGAAAAAAATAAATGATCTCCAATATATGTATTTCATGCTGATCCAGCACTAATTAGTAGGTCCAGATCATCATCTCCAACACATATATACAATCACTAATCAGTTTATATTAAGGTAAAAAATCTTCAAATTTTAATGGACAAGCTTCAATCTTTTAGATTTTCCAACTATTCAGCCATCCATATCATTAAAAATTTGAGAATAAAATACTCAAAGCCCTTGATGATTCCAATACTATTATAATATCCATGTTGACCTCAAGTCAATCTGACTCCTCACACATAGGACCTTACTATGTTCATTTAATTATACAAAAGAGGGATGGGCAAAATACAGACTAAATATATAATATCTAAATACATGCATATTGTCTATACCAAACTTAATATAATTATAAGGGACTTGAAATCAGATGTTCAAACATATTAAGATCCTATGCATAAGGCATCAGATTGACTTGAGTTAAACATGGGTATAATAACAAAATTGGCATCATTAAGGGCTTTGAGCATTTCTGTCTTGGATTTTTAAAGATATGGATAGCTGAAGAGTTGGAGAATGGAGAAGATTGAAGTTTGTCCATAAAAGTTTAAAGCTTTGCTATCTTAATATAAGCTGAACAGTGATTGTATGTTTGTATGTGTTGAAGGTGGTGATCTGGACCAACTGATAAGTGCTGGTTGAGTATTATATATATATATATATATATATATTGGGGAGATCATTTATCTTTTTCATATATATATATATGGTCATGTTTATCAGTTGTATAAGATAGATTGGATAAACTGTGGTGGGTTTAAAAGTATAAGTTCAAGTCCCTTATATTTACATTAGATTTGATATAGACAACATGCATATATTTAAATATTTTATATATACCATTAAAAGTCAATAAACACTTAGACAATTCCAATATCATTAACAATCAACAATTTCAAACTGTTGTCAAGGTAACCTCCTTTTAACAATATAGATGAAATCCCATCTTTATTAATGGTCCAATATATTTATATAGACAGTAAAAATTGCAACTTGACCACAGAGATTGAAATTATTGATACAAAGAAATTTAAATAAACCTCTTTAAACAGGTAAATATAATTTGTTCTGAATGCAGACTAACAATTATAAATTTCAACTTGCAACCAAAGTATTACTTAAATAATAAGTGTAATAAGGGTTCAAGGCTAAATGTGTTCGTAAGTAATCATTAAAAACCAATCAACACTTAGATAATTCATATATTATTAACAATCAACAATTTCAAACTGTTGTCAAGGCAACCTTCTTTTAACAATAAAGATGGAATCCCACCTTTATTAATGGTCCAATATATTTATATAGACAGTAAAGATTGCAACTTGACCACAGAGAGTGAAATTATTGATAAAAAGAAGTTTAAATAGACCTCTTTATATATATATAAAGAATGGAAATGATAGATAATATCCATGTAAATAGAAAATAATCTTTAACCTCTGATGTTATCAAGAAATTATTAATTACTACTAATTGACAATCTCTGAGGTCAAAGCAATTTTTTCATTAAACTTATAATAGCTCTTACAGATTTAATGGAAAAACTAGTTTGGCTTTAGGGATTGTCAATAACTAGTAATTGATAATTTTTTGATAACATCAAATGTTAAAAGTTATTCTCTACTTACATGGATATTATCTCTCATGGATATTATCTTTTATTTCCATTCTTTATTATGATAACAATCCATAAAATATTTAATTATATATATATATAGTTCAGGGGTGAAGACTTCATATATTGAACAGAATGAGTGCTTCCATAGAAGAATTCATTAAGAAGTTCAAAGATTCTAATTGAAATTTACTAAAATATGTACATATTCAACCTCACAAAATTGATTCAACATGTTGCACCTACAATAGTGTAGTAAGAACAAAAAGTACATTAGTGTATGTAAACTATTTTGATAAATGTAAAAAAATTCTCTAAACTATTTTACTAAACATAAAAAAAGAATGAATTATTCAAACACATTATTTTTTGTATAGAATTTCTGTTGACTTTCAAATTTTTTTTACCAATAGTTGAATTGTTTTTATATAAGTCAAATAATGAGTTTGACCATCACATTATTTGTTGATTATAAGAAATTTGAACAATGCTAAAATGTAATTTAAAGTTAAAACTTGAGAATGTTATATCTTCTATACTTAAACTAGTCATAGTCTGATTAACATATAAGAGAGTTCCATATTTTTCTCTAAACTTTATTCAAACATAAAAAAGAATAAACAATTTAAACTCATTATTTTTTGTATGGAACAGTTGAACTGTTTTTATATAAGGCAAATAATGAGTTTGACCATCACATTATTTGCATTATTCATTGATTATAAGAAGTTCAAACAATGTTAAAATGTAATTAATAGTTCAAACTTAATAATGTTAAAACCATTTAGAAAGTAAAAGTATCTTGATGATGTATTCTCTATACTAACTGATTTACAATTGGATAAGAGAGCTCCAGATTTTTCTAGATGTATGTAATATGAATAGATTAGCTATTACATAAAAATTGTTGTGGCAAGTAATATAAAAAGATTATAAAAAAGATGTAATATGTTTTCATTCTAAAAAAGAGGCACACTTTGTCACTGATATATATACAACTATGTTACATAAATATTAGAAACAAAAGCAATTAAATTCAAAAAAGTCTTAAGTATATGATTTTAAATGTGTCATTTTTTGTGATCAGGATATTCTATCTAATAAAAACCAGAAAATTAAAATATGGAAACAGGGAACTTTTTTTTTCTATGAAAATATTTTATGTAAGCTATTGAAAAAATAAGGTGATACTAAAGTGCTAGAATATTGACATATTTGCCACTAATCAAAAAATTATTATTTTAACTAAATTTAAGGATTTGTTTTCTCTGAAGCTGAAGGAGTATAAGAAATTTTTTATGAGGTTTACAAAGCTCTTATGTAAATAAGTAGTCATCAAATACAAATAAATGTGCTGATGCAAATGGAAAACATTCAATTTGCTCAAAAAACTTCTTTCTATTACCATATCTCAGGTTTTGACTACAGAGAATAATTCTTTGAATCTTTAAAAACATATTTGAGATATCTGAAAAAAAAATTCTAAGTAATGAGACTGTTATAGAGAGTAAAGTATTGCAATTTTAATGTGAGATAGAAAAAGTGAAGATTTTTTTCCATGTGTCAAAGCATCAGCTGGGATATATAAACAATGCAAGAAGGATGGGCAAGGTGATGAACATCTGGAAAGAATTCAGCATATTCAGAATATACCCACATTTTACACATCTCCCATAGTCCTATCCTAATGTAACACTTATCAAATTCCAATTAGGAAGGTCACCAACATTTTTAAGGACTAGGGTTTATCAATAATAACAATATAGTGAAACTATCTTCTATCTGGAATAAATTCATAATCCATATGGAATAAAAATACTATTAAGTTCAAATTTTAGTTTAAATATTGTCAATATTTTTATTAGATAAAAACTGTCTTTTGTTTGAATAATTTGAATGAAACATATTGATTAATAAAGTTTAATAGATTTAAATATGGATTCTTATTTATTTTCAATTTTGCTAATACATTTTGTTTTTGAATTTTTTTGAATAAATTACTTTAAATCTCATGGCTGGGAAAACTTAAAATCAATATTCAAAACATTTTAAAAAATAAAATAAATAATATTTCTACAATATTCTTGAATATTGTATTCTATCTGAACATTAATTAATACATCCTATAAACATTAATATAATGTTAATATTAACAACAAGCATTGATCTATTGATTGATTTGTATATGGTTTATAATGAATATAGGTTTTTAACAGAATGTTTTATAATTTTAGAAAAAACGATTATTTATATAGTTAAAATTAGTATATTATGTTTTTTTAATCAGACTATATTGCTTTATTATGAATATTGCAAAACAATAGTGTGTAACATAACTAATGAGAATTTGTTTTAAAGCTGGACCCTAGAAGGAAATCATTTCTTTTAAAGTACAATTGATACTGTTAACTTAATAAAAGTTGTTAATTTTAATTTTTTCATTATAATACTAGTAGCTATAATTATTACATAAAAATATTCATAGATGGAACTAGAACACTGTGAAATAAATTACATTACAATAATTATTACTACAGAATAATAAAAAAAAACATGCTAAATAATGTATATATACATAATGATAAATAATATTTTAATATTGAATAAATATGTCTTGTGAAATTTACAAAGTCTATTTTAAATAATAACTGAACTGTCCTCTAGCTGCCATGTTCAATAACTTTTTTCAACCAAGTTCTTGTTATAAAAAGTTTTGAACATGGCAACTAGAGGACAGTTCATTTATTATTTAAAACAGACCTGGTAAATTTCACATGACATTGTATTTATTCAATATTAAAATAGTATTTAACATCCCATGTATGATGTATTTATTCATTATACGGTTTTAGAAATGAGTGAAATATCTCTGCTCTATATATTTAATATCACATTAAAATATATAGGCTGGTTTAAGTTTGTGCTCTGGCTGTTATTGTTCTAGATAACTCTAAATAAAAATATCTGACATATAATAAGAAGTGATCCATTTTCTTACGGTAAAAACATATTGAACATGGCAGGTAGAGAGCAGTTTAATTATTATTTAAAAAAGATTTGGTATATACTGAGTATTTTTTTTTTATCTGTTGTCAAAATCAGTGATCTAAAAATTATTATTTTTCATGGATCCATTAGTTATCAAATTGTCAATTTTTGCATCTGTCATGTTTCCTGCAAAATAAGACCTAACCAAAAAATGAGCCCTTTCATGATAAAGCTTATAATATAAGTCCTACTCTAAATATAAGCCCTAGTTAAGATCCTTAGCCCATTGAAATACATATTAGAACATATTTAATTATAAAATTATGAATGTATAAATAAACAATATTATTGACATTTTGTACTTTCCTGCCAATCATTTTCAACAAACACAATTCTATCAGTTTAGAAAACAATTTATTTACCACAAGTCAGGATATCAAATAATTTATAATTTCATTTATATATTTTTAGGTACTTATTTATATTTAATTCTTAGATTTACAATGCTTGGCTTAGTTTTAGAGTTTCATCATGGTAGCTTTTAAATATTCAAGATTCAAGAAAATTAGTTTAATTTCTTTAATTTTTTTTTTCTGTCTAAAAGATTATAAATAATGGAAGTGATTTTAATAATCAATGTTGAGGTTAAGTTAAATTATCAATATTTCTTCTAAAGAAAAGTTTCAAAAAAGAATACAAATACATTTTCTAAATTTTTGTGTGTTTTTTTGTTGCTTTTGTGGACAAATCATTCTTAACTATAATCATCATTTTTGTTGCCTCTTGTCTCAGAAATTGTTTAATTAACACTTGATTTAATGCTAAATTTAAATGACAATATTTTGATTGTTAGATAAGATAAATACAAAAAGAAAGAGCTATTCTGCTAATACAAAAAAAATTGTGTGTGTGTGTGTGTGGGGGGGGCAACCAGGTAAGAATCTTACAGCTTTCTGTAAAGAGAAATACTTGAATAAATGTACACTTTTGTATTTGAATAAATATAGATTTTTATACATGAAAAAATAAGACATTATTTGAAAATGAGTCCTATGGTAAATTTTAGAACAAAAATTAATATAAGACCTGATCTTATTTTGGGGGAAACATGGTAACATTGATAAATTTTAATCCCAATACAATACTTTTCACATGATTCATATTTTTTCTAAATTTGAATTAAACTTATTTATTGAAAGATAATTTTATATATATATATATAATTCTTCAAAAAACAATACAATAATTAATACAGTAAACAATATTCTAAAAACAAATATCTACTATAATTTAATAGAAGTACTTTCAACTATCTAAGTAGCCATTATCAACTATATTCAAATTTGATTACAAAAAAACATTATAAATGTATACAAAAACAATTACGTCATACATCAATTTTCCCACATTTCATTAATTTTTATGTTAGCAGCTTGTCTATTTATCAAATGCTGCTTTCCGTTTCTTATTAATGTAACTTCTTTAATTTTATGTTTATTATTATTTCTTTCAATATGTAAAATCTTAACTTTATTAACATCAAAAACATATATACACGTAACATTATGATCAAAGAATACTGAAGGTGATACATCATAATTTCTAACACTCTCTTGTCTTGATTTTTGCACTTGTTTATATAGCAATAAATGCTCCTTTGATCTTTTCTCCAACGTAGACTGAGATTCACCTATATATGCTTTTCCACAAACACACTGCCATTTATATATTGCACAACTTTGATTTAAAATACTACATCTATTTTTTGAATTATTTATCAATTTATTTAAATTAGGAATAGTATAAAATATGACTCTACATATATTTTTATATATTTGCCTTATAAATTTCACTTGTTCATTACAAATAAATGGTATTGATATCCAAGTATATTTCATTTTATCAATATCTATAGCACTTAAAATATTACAATTATTATTAATTTATGATTATATCCAATATTTAATAAATCCATAGTAAATACATTTGTATTACTTATTTTATCAGAATTATATTTACATAACGTATTATTCCTAAATAAAAATAATTTTAGACCAGATCCCAAGGAATATATCATCTTTTTCAATATCTTTTATTACCATACAATAATCTAATTTATTTTTATTACAAGTAACTTTAATATCCAAATATTGAAATGACTTTTTTTTTAAAAGATTTACTCCATTTTAAACCTTCTAAACTATTTAATTCATTAAATAACAAATTGATAACTCTAAACCTCCACAAATAAAAATATTATCAATATACCTGTAATATATTATAATACCTTGATAATATATATTATTATTAAAAATTATATCTTCATATCTTGATATTACAAAACTACATATTTGTGAAACTACTGGAAGACCCATAGGTCAACCATTATCGATTTTATAACAATCTTCATTAAACATAGCATATATATTTTATCAATAAAATATAACACATCATTTATAAATTTTACTTTCTTAACATCAACTTTTTTTAACATCAAAGCATCTAATATAATTTGTATAGATTTTAATGTATCTATTGAACCATACATATCACATATATCAAATGTACACATACAATCATTAATATTAATATGATTTTCTTTACAAAATCAAATGATGAACTAATAGTATGTTTTCCAAATTTAAGAACATCTTTCAATAAGGTTTCTATAAATCTACAAGTTTCATAATAAAATGATCCACCAAAGTCAATCATTAATCTTAAAGACTTATCTTGTTTATGTAATTTAATATTTGAAAATATCCTAGGACAAATTGCAGCAGATAGATAAAGATGAAAACATGTATGAGAATCTATATATTTATTCCTTTTAGCTATTTTAAAATATCAATAAACTGTACACGCACATTTTCAATGTTTATTTTTCCAACTTTTTTAAATTTAAGCTTTTCCGTTTGAATAGAAACATTCAAATGGAACAGCTTAATGTTTTCTCTTCAGGAGAGTGCCAAATATCAATTTTGATAATCATATTTCTTCATTTTGATTTTAAAAATAAAACATATATTTCTTATACTTTTTTTACACATTTATTACTTTTTTTTTATAAAATATTTATATAATATTAATTATTTTAGAAGAATAATTCAGATTTTATTCGAAAAAAATTCTTTACAAGACAAATTGGAAAAAAAAAGTCAATGACATGCAACTGTAGTTTGTAATTGAATAACCAAAATATGTTTAATGTTGAATCTTTAGATTATTTTTGTCAATTAGAAATAAAAATGTATTTTTTAAAAAAAATTTCAATTACTTTAATAATCTGACAAATTATTAATTTGTGTTTTAGAAACTAAATGAAAACAAATATTATTTTAAAAGGTAAATATATTTTTATTACTGGCAGTATATGTTCAGATAAGATAGTCAATTCTTTATTATTTAAATGTGTGACAGAATGGGTTCAAACCCAGTCACAACTTATATCATAGGTGATCTTCATTACATATATGCAGATGGTATATATATATATAATTTTACTACATGGTGGTGGCTTCATAAATACACAGAATAAGGGGGGAGGTGCTCTGTCATTTTGAAATGATGTATATGTGCTGTGACAAATGTGTGTGTAAATGGGTCTGGTGGTTGAGGAGATAGAAATGAGGTTTTATTTCACATTATAAAAGCCTAGAAATTTCCAGAAGAAATGAATTTTGCTTTCATTTGTTTACAAGCTTTCACACCTCAACTAAAATCTGGTTAGGCAGCAATTGGAAACAGGAAGTGAGATCGATAGAACCTTCTAGAACAAATGAAGGGGACTATAAAAGAAAGGGACCCAGGTTGATCCTGGTCTTGTCCCTGCAGAGTTTGAGTCATTGACAGCGGAATCATTAATCCAATTTTTAAAATTTAAAATTTTAAACTTACCTAATGGCAGATCAAATGAAACTAATGGGGTAATAGCCTAATGTATCAGGCTCAAATCCCTAATTCCCATTAACTGCAGCTGCTACATTCATCAAGATGCCTCTGGATTAAAACAACTACCAACTTTGGAACCACAAAGTGGAGCCTCATCAAATGATGGCCATATAAGAAAACAAAAATTGGGAAACCTAGCAATGAATTCTATATTTATTACCTGAATTTATCAAAACTCTTAGAAGTAAAACAAAATATTCTTCCACAAATTCCCTAGGGATATTCAGGTAAAAGAACTTTATGCATTGATTTTTTAATCAGAAAGAAATTATTAACCGTTTCCTAAGGTGCGCATGAGAAATGGTGCGCATGAGAATCCAACTAACAAACAAAAAGAAAACCTTTATTAAATTCTTATTTGCGGACATTAATATTGCAATTAGTATATGAGGTCACATGGAGAAAACTCTTTCTATCGACCTTCGCTACCTAACTTATTTAGAATAAAAAAATATTGGAAAGAATGTTATGTGCGTATGTATCAAAATGGCAGAGTACTAATTCTAGTTATGTTCAAAGAGTTAAGGGTTAAATTATATTTGTTTTTCTTAATGATCAAAAGAATAATAATTGTTTTTTGAAATAGTTTAAATAAAATCTGATTTGATAAAAAACTGTATCTAGAAATCTTATTATGATATTTTCATTATGTGTATTTTATGTGTGTTTTAAAACTCTTACATTCATTCGTGTCTACTCTTGGCCATGATTCCACCTAACCTGAGACTGAGCTAGCCGCTGTTCAAAAACCTCTCTCACATTTCTTAAGATAGTGGTTCTCATTGGTAATATATTTACTTCATGTAATTCTTATATTCTTATAAGATTGGCACTTGGAATCCTATGGATGACCATAAATACATGTTGGGAACGTATTACAGTTAATGAGAATGAATTCATAAGACATTCTGATCAATAGTGATTAAGTCAAAACAGTTTTGATTAAATATACATATGTAAGCACATAAGTTTTCTGTGTTGTAAATGTGATATGTGAAGCTTATTATTATTAGAAGGGGGGGGGGTTGTTACAAATGATACGCAAAAACATTAAAGTAGTGCTTCAATAAAATTCAAAATTTAAATTTGATTTTAAACCTCTTCTTTTTTTTTAAAGTAAAGTTTTCATATCTGAAAAATATTTGCACTTAAAATATTTATTTAATGTTGCCAGTTTGCATGCAATAATGTATTCCAAAACATACTGATCTTCTGCTATTAATTCTACTTTTAAAGTTAAATATTCTGACATATTTCAAATGTAGATATTGAGCAACTTATTAGCGATTTGATTCAGTGACAGGCAAACCTAAACAGACTCTTTAAATTTAGCAACTCATACTATTATTAATTATAACCATTTTATATTTAAATTTATATGAGAATTCTTGGTTAATCTGTTTTCTTGTCAATTATTTTAAAATATATGTAACATGTTTTGCTTACATGTTATTCTTCACCATTTTTTTCTTAATAATACTACAAACGCTTGCTTTCACAGAAACGCGCATGTGTATTTATTACATTTTTATCTAATGATTAAAAATTAGTTAAATAAATGGTTTCTGAATTAAATGAAAATAATTTCTAAGATTATTTTAAATAAATAAGAATTATTATTATTTTTTATCATATTTTACTAAACTTGATGTGTGCTGTCAATTTCTTACAAGTTAAACATATATGACCCAAATCAGTGGCTGGAAAAAAGCAATTTTAAATACATTAAAATAATACAGGCAATAAGCAAGGCAAAATATTACTTATTCTCACCAATAAATTATCTTGATTGCAAGTAAATAGTCTGTTCCTAATGCAAAACAAGGCAATCAAATTATCAAGAAGAAGACAGAGAAATTTTTATATCAGTTCTATCAATCTTTATATTTTACACTAAAATATAAGGTTACAATATATATATATTAGTAACATTTGTTATATATTTTATTTATATTTTCAATAAATTTATGTCTGAACTATTAAACAAGCAGAGAGAAAAATATAGTATACATAAACTATGACCACATTTCAAGATTGCTACACCCATTCTATTAGTGCTAGAAGCAAAATACCTTTCATGTGAATAATTTTTACTTATACTGGGGATAAAACCCTTGGACATCATCCAGAATTAACTGGAACATTCACAAGACAAGATTTAAAATGCTACTAGCACTGATTGCATAGATAGTTCAAATAAACAAGAAAAATCCACTCATTTAGGCTAACAAATTGTGAATATTTTAAAGACAAAACAATATAATTTACAAATTTTGTCTTAATTAAATGTTACATAGTGAGATATGGAGAGAGAGAGAATTTAGACCAAATTAACAATTAAATTAATATATTTATTTACAAATCAAATTATAATGACAATAATAAAATAAAATACAATTGAACTAATTACAAAATTATTTTAGCATAGTTAATTCCAATTCAAATTAGGAAGTAAGAGTTTACACATTTCTAGCTTTAAAAAAATGTTTTGGCTATAGATTTTTCAGGGTAATCACCCGTCTTTTAGATTTCATGAACAGTTTTGTGAATTGTTTTCCAGATGTTTTAGGTGCTTGTAGCTTCTTCCACACAGAAAAGCATCTATCTTCATTTTATTGTTCAACAGTAGACTTGAATGAATGATTGGCTTATGTTTCAGCAATGGTAGGTCAAAAGTTTTTGTCATATCTCAGGCTATTGAATGTACAGAAACTGTGTGCTGAAAAAACCAAATGCAAACCCCTTTTGTGAGTTTAACAGGACATGTTGAGTCAGGGCATCTACAGAGACTTCTGTACATTTCTAGAAGTTTAATGGTAGTGCAGACAGCAAAACTCAGTAACATGATAACAAAATTACAGCAGCTAGCCTTAATAACATCAAAACTATGTTGAATAATTTCAATAACTCTGTTGAATAATAATATTTTTGAATAACTTCAATAATAATAATGATTGAACTAATAAAAATGTATTAGCTTAAATACTCTTAACCAGCCATTGTCTAAGCAATCCACATCATTAATCAGTTTCATTTTTTTTTTCTTTTTTATTACGGATTACACTAAAACAACTTAATCCTTTTTTATTAGATAATTTACAAAATTATTTTACATTCTAACTAGATAACAATTATTTTATATTTAATTAAATAATGTTACATTCCATTTTTCTTTTCAAATGAATACATTAGATTATCATGTGCAATTTTAAGATAACATTTTAGAATTTGTATTTTTAAAAAAAGAAAAGTAAATTTTTACCAGCTTTATTTGGACAGTAATTATCTTCTTTATATTTTCTTTTCAACTAGAAAATCTAATTAAACTTCTGAAACCAATATTATAATTTCATTTTTTTCTCTCTTTTATTTTTAGTTTAAATTAAGATTAGGATAATTTAGTTTTATTTCTCCTTTTCTGTAATTCTTAACTATCTTATGTTCAAGTATAAAATCTCTTTCTTCTCTATTTGTTATTGTATTGATTACTTAACTGATAACCCTTTTCATTTAAAAAACATTTTATTATTTATTTTTAACATATCTTTTAAATTTTTTTTATGTAACATGTATATTTTACATATCTGTTACAATATATATATAAAACTTAAAATCTCTAAAAAAAATTATAATATTTTAAGTAATGAGATTTGATTTAAAAAACTAATTTCTTACTAGACATATGTTTCTGCCAATAAATTTGATATGATCAGCACATGGAAAACCAGTAAAGATTCTAACTATCATAGCAAACAAAATTTTTAATTAAGTATCTCATAATATTCAATGTCATCTTAAATATTGGAATGAAAATCTAACAGTAATTTAATAAAAGACTTCTTTCTATCAGCTTAATGTTACTAAACAAGAGAGAGACTTTAAACAAATTAGTTTTTAAAATGACTTTGCCTTCAAATAAATATTTAAGCATCTAAGGATTAATTAATTAAGCACCATATAGATATGTAATAATACTAACAATGTTTTTTATGCCCTCTTAAAAATTTTCCTAATTTCTTGCTAGACATGTGTATTGTCAATAAATTTGATATCATTATCAATGCAGGAAACCAGTTGGGATTCCAACATACATATCAAATAGATTTTTTCAAATGAAGTTTAGCAATATACATACAATATATAAAGAAAAAACAAAATATTCTTCATATTACTTACTTAAAAGATAACTGCCTTTAACTAAAACCTTCAATCTCATGAAAATGTAGTTTGATGTTAAAGAAAGTTGACTTTTCAACAAAGTTTATATTTAAATACAGTCACATATAAATGTAGTAGTAACTTAATTAGTCTCTTTTGTATTTGCTTAATATATATTGTAATATTTGATTGAATCCAATTATAATTTATATAGTTGGAGTTTTAAATGTAATTATATTAAGAATTTAATGAGATAAAGCTAATAAATAAAGGGAGCTCTGTGTTCAAATCCTTTATATAATTAATATATATTGAAAAAAATTTCTATAAATATCATAAAGAAATTATATTATTATTATATTTGTGGTGTTTAATCATTTAATTATAATGTTAATATTATTAAATTTATGGTGGTTAATTAATACACAACTGTTAATGAAAACATACACAGAAAATGTAGTTTTTTAAAAAAATATTCAGCTTTATTATTGCTTAGCATGCTTTCAATATATATATATTATTTTCATGGCATATATATACATGTTATATTGAAAGCATATTACTGTAGGCCATGAGTATATGTGTTATATTCAAAGCATGCTAGGCAGTAATAAAACCGAATATTTAAAAAAAAAAAAAAAACTAATTTTCTGTATATGTTTTTATTATGCATTATATTAATTGAAGCAAGAAGGAAATTATTTATAGGGGTTTAATTAATTAATTAATATTATTATTACTGTTCAAAGAAAAATAATGATGTCAAGAAAAATAGAAATGCTTAATAAAATAACCATCAAAAGTAAGAAAAATGAAATAGTGGATTGTGTTATTATATAAATGATTGCTTCACATATAAAAATCTTCAGATGACATATTCTTGAATTATAAATATTTTAATTCAGAAACTCTTATCATATAATAAAATAATAACAAACAACAAACTTGTTTATTACAAGGTAGTAAATTTTAAAGATTTCTAATATCTTACCATAATTTCAATAACAAAAATTTAATGACTAATGCAAATTAATTTATTAAAATTACATAGATTAAATGGCAGAATTGAACACAATCTATAAACTTGAACTCCATAATTTTTCACTTTGCTGCAGAAAATTATTATGGCTATGTTATTAGTAACCATAAGTGAGATTACTCTGATATTATTTCCCAAAAAGCATCATATCATCTCAACATACATAATGCTTTGCAGGGATAAACTCTTTATATTATTTGAATTTTACCACTCATTATATGCTGAGTAATAAATAGATGTTAGATAATAATGCTTTATTAAATTTCTATCCAGTGCTGTTGTATTCATATTCCCAATTTATGTTTTGGCTTACAGCTATTGCCAGTGAGGAATTTTGTATCTGTTTCTAGTATATTGGGATGTTTTGGATCTAATGCATTTTTAACCCAGAAGCCATCTTTTTACTATCAATATACTAATTTAAATTTAAAAACAATTTAATGTTTTGAATATTATTTCAATTTAACATTGAGTATATATTCTGTCTTTTCCAGTTTTTAATATCTATGGACACTTCTATATTCATCAGTGTTTAGTGAAAAAAGAAAAAAAACACATAAAGATTCCAGCTTGCAACAATATTTTTAAATAAAAATTCTATTTATATCACTCATTAAACAAGGCCACAAGTCAAAATGTAGTCTGTGAATATGAATAGGACAGTGCTGAATTTCAATCTTTTCAAATATCATGGTACTCTTTCGCTTGCATTTCAGGTTTTACAGAAACCTTGATAAATTCACCTATTTAAAAAACAGATTTATTTTCTAATTATTAGTTGTGTGAAAAGCATAATTGTTATTTGCTGATAAGTTTTTGTTATTGACACAACTTCTTTTTATGAATATCCACATTTAAAATTTTTTCCAAGCATGCAACAGATACAATTCCCAACAGTAATGTCAAGAAATTGTTCTGAATGCAATTTATAAATATCTTCCAAACTTTAAAAGAAACATCTTGCTTGTACACTAATCCAGCCACCATCAAAGAAAAATGTGGCTTTGAAAGTTGCCTACTGAAATAAAAACTGCCTGCACATGCACACAGCATAGTTTCCAGTAAGGATTGAGAATTGATAGGAAATTTATTACTGCCTAGAGGAGAAATGCTCTCAAATGTCACAATATTGTAGGGTTGTTTTAATTTTAATAACTATTCATTCTAAGAACACAGTAACCCAAGCATGTCATGATTATGACCAGAACGCTATATTTTCTACACCATATCTTTACACTTAACACAAATAAAAACATGTGTTGCACATTTAGAGCACTGGTTGTAATATAAGTTTTGTTGTATCAGATGCTCTTATATTCATTTGAAAATTTGATTTATTTATTTAATTATTTCAACATTTTGTGATACCACAGAGTATTGCTGAACTGATTGGAAATTGCTAATCTAATGGTTACTCAATCTTACAGTAGATGACAAAACTGGAATAATATAGTATTAATCCTAACTTATGCATTATTAGTTCAGACTTCGTATGTCATTTAATAATAAAATTAATATAATATATAGTGGTGAATTATATAATAAGAACATAAGTGATATTTTAATTAGAAAAACATGTTTACATAAAAACCACTGATTGCATTCTATGTTGGTAAATGATTTTGAATTAATTTTTGTTCAAAAATGATCAATAAAGAAGCAATAATATTTAAAACAAGGTATGGGAAGGTTATGAAAGACTAATCTATGCTTAATTGCATAAAGATATAAAATAAATTTACAATTTTTGCGAAATGTAATCTGATTGCAATTCTGCATAACAGCAATAAACTTGAATTTTCAAAATGTTTTAGTGATTTATATCTGGAAGTGGTTATGCAGAGTAATAATTTGAGTAAGAGAATACTATAACATGTCTGTTAAATATATAACAGTTTCATCATCATACCTCTCAGACAAAAAGGCAATAGATCTAATATTTTTGTCCATTGTTGATACAAACTGCTTAAATAGCAAAAATAGACTGTATTTCAATAATATTTATTGTCCAATTGTTTAGGTTTGAATACTGATTGATTTTATTATTGTATTTACGTTAGAAACTCATACAATATAAAATAAGAGCTGTATTATTTGCATTAGCTTGTGAATAGGGTGATTGTTTGACACAAAATTTTTGGAACATCTTGATTTTTGGCCCATATTAGAGATATTCTGAAAAAAAAAAAAATGCTCCGTTAGATTTCATTTCTTCTGAATTATCATTCGTGGTAATATCGCAGAGAAATGAATATATTCGTACTTTTCATTCTGCACGTATGGATTAAAGTTAGAAAAAAGATGTTTAGTCATCCTAACTGTGAATGATCATTATATTTTTAAATATAGGGATTATGAATAACTTTTGACAATAGTCATTTAATATATTGCTATTATAAGGCGCGCACACACAAATTGGATTTAATTATTTATTTGTTCAAGTTAAAAAAATGTCTAACAAAAAAAAAAAGAAACATATGTGTTTATCATAAAAAGAACAGAAAAAATACGATTTTATAAAGCAAGATTTTTGTCTTAAAACTCTGCTAATGATGATGAATCAAAATTTTATATATTGCCCACCTAGTTTAATATATATATAAAGATTATAATGATATGATAGTAATTTTGTAATAAATAAATATTTCATTGATTAATTGCTTTATTCAACCCAACTGCTTTAAAAATTATTTTATTAAGATATATTTAAATTAAGGACATATCAATATAAAATTCCCAGTTTTCAACACTCTGCTCGAATTTTTTTATTGATATCTCTATTCAGAAGCTGGTCTCTTTACTTGTGCAGATCATGCCAATTGTTTTGTAGACCTGGAGTATTCAGATATATTTTGATTCTTACGACTTGTAGTTTCTTCTAAAGTTTTTTGGAATATCTATAAATTCTATTTAGTAAATGTTTTCATTTCTGACCACACTTGCAAAATAATTGAATTGTTAATTACTTAGGAAATCATGTGACATTTTAGTATTAAAAGTGATTGTGATTAAGCTTTAACCCAGGAATATAATTTTTAAATCCATTATTTTATCACTTCTCATCTTTAGTGAATCTGGTTTCAGATTAAATCCTAAAGACTAAATAATAAAATTGTTTAGACATTAAAGCACAGACAATTTGACTCCTTTAAATACCAGACATATCGGAGTACTTTTTCCAAAATCTATAAAATAACATTAACTTTCAGTTCCCTTACTACTACATTCTTAAAATTTCTGTCCGAAAAAACGAGATTAAAATTAGTACTATTATATAACTTACACAATAACAATTTAGTGCTAATACTCAGGCTCACAGAAAGTGATAAAATAAGCTGATTTCCATTTTATAATTATTTAAAAAAATAAAATAATTATTAGTTATGTTTTAATGAAATTAAATGCTTTTTTAATTTAAATACGGTATTAATAAATAAGAAAAAAAATGTTATTAACAGTTTTAAATTATAGTTATATACATATATATTTTTTAAAATATAATTTTAATTAGTTTTAATAGGATGTAAATTTTAAAATAACTACTAGCAACATTAAATCATAAATTATTCATGCAGAGACATGCTAAAAAGCAGGGAAAAAATCTAATGCAAAATGAGAACTGTTAATAGAGTAAATTATTCATGCAGTAAGTGAAATTTGGTTGATTATTAAAATTTGCGTGCAGGTAATGTTTTTTTTTCTTTTAAAAAAACTAATTAGAAAAATATGTTTTTTAAATTTTTTAAATATAAACCAATGCAATCAATTTTAAGGAAAGAGAAGGCACGAAATTATAAATTCATAATATTTATTATCATTATATTATTATTATTTATGATTATTAATATAGTTAATATAATATTTAAAAGTTTAATGTGATTTATTATTGAGAAATAGAATTAACTTTAATATTTGCTTTAATTTTAAAATATTCTAGCCATTTTTTTTAAATGTTAAAGTTTAATTTAATATAAGTTAACTTAATTAGAAAGTGATATATTTAATTTTTTGAATTTAAAACTAACAAGTATTAATACTACAACTCCTCTTTATTTATTTTTAACTATAATAGTAAATAATAATTATTATTACTATTATATTAAATGAGGTTTTAAGTTTTAAAATCAATTTATTCATATTTTATATGGTCAGGTATTTTAAAATTATTTTAATTAAAAAATTAAAATGTCCATTTTAAAAAGTGTATTAGTTTCTTTAACATAAAAAGAAACATAAAAAGGAATTGATACAGATAGACATAACATGCATAAAAAAGTCAGAGAGGAGTAAATACCGACACATTAAATATAAAAATACATACCTCATTTAACTTAACTTGTGGAATTTGCCCATTCTCGTGCATTCTCGTTTAATGTCTGGCAGCATTGAAGAAGTAGCATGCAGAAGAACCCATAAAAATCCTTTAAATTTTCAAGAGCATGATGATTACAAAACAACATGCTTTAATAGCCAAAAATATATTAGACATGCAAAATAAAACAAAAAGTTAAACATATCAACAAACACAATGCAATATGACTTTGAAAGGTCATTACAATTTTTTACACATACATGATATTGATAATAAATATAGCATTGTTAATATGCATATTGCATAAATTCAGAAAATCCTTGCTCATGCTATAATTATTTAAAACAAAACATTCTACTATATTATATTTAGTAATAAGAATATTACACACAACATTCTACATGCTGAATAGACATTCTTATTCAGCCAGAAATAAATAAAAATTAAAAACATAAAATGTATCTTCTAAAACCCAATTTTGCAAAACAAAACAATGCATTTGATGTACTATTGTTTTTGTTTCATTTTCTTGTATTTTTCTACCTGGACATGGCCCTTCATTACATTGATTACTTTCTTCTGGACTTCCTTCACAGGGGTTTCCACCATTTATAGGAGGTGGATATGTACACTCTCTTCTTCTTACTCTTAAACCTTGTGCACAAGTTACTGAACATTTTTCCCATGGTCCCCAGCGATTCCATTCTCCATTAACTAAAAATAAACATTTTATGACAGTTAAAAATATTATATATTCATTCATTACTATTAACAAATAAAGTAATAGATAATAAAACTGAAAGTCAGTTGTGGTTTGGTGTAGTGGTAGAGTAGCTAACTCCAAAACTCAAAGTTCATGTCTCTTCTTATAGACTTCTAAATAATAAAATCGTTCATTTATTTTTATTTAGATTGTATTTACAAATAAAGTGTATAGCAATGTTAAAGTATCTGCTGTAGGGAAAAGGTATATCCCAATCCTTCCACAAGAATCTGTTAATGGAAAACAATTTTTGCTATATCAATCAATTATTAGTTGATTAGTTCCTTTTTTTTTACTTTATTCTCTTGCTAATTATAACTAAAAACCCATACAATATAACTGCAATACTTTAATAACACTGTGAAGGAAATTTTTAAGAAAATTAAATGGTTACCCTCACAACAAGCAGTCAAGATACTTTGGATAAGTCTGCCTTACATACCCTGGATCTCACAGAAAATGAAAAAAGTATGATAAAACACAGTATTCCTATTTTAAACAGATTGCTAAACAATACTAAGGTTAAGCAGCTACAGGATCAAATGCCCCAAATAGTATAGAAAATCAGATGTAGCAATCATTCTTATAACACTATATATTATGGGGAATCTTGAGCAAACAATATTAGAGTTGCATAACTTAAATATCTATGTGAATGAGCAATAAACAACTCTGAGCATAAGGCAAATTTTTCTTCAGCATTAACAGGAATACAATGATATTTTTGACCCAGAAAAGGTAAAAATTGTATGTTGTGAATGTGATGATAGAGAATAAAAAATAAAGGAGTTCATTTCTAATAATTCCCATACTATGCACCAAAAAGAAAATGTTTCATTGTCCAAAAAGTGGAATATTTAAATTAGTCATTTACATAATGTCCACCTTATTTATATCTTACAACATACCTGCAGATTATTAATTCTGTCATACTGGCCTTAGCATACATTTACTAATTACTAATTTAATTATTGTCTGGATTTACCATAAATTAGTAAATCAAATCTTTGTAAAAAAATCTATGTAAAGACATTGGAAAAAATTATGATTTTTATTGCACTTAAAGATAGAGCTGTTTTGAGTTTTCTTTGTTGCTTTTTTTCTGTTTTTTGTTTTTTTAAAAAAGTATGTCCTCAATATTTCTAGGTTCTGAATTGAACAAAATGAGTTTAACTTGGACTTAATTTTATGACTAGTACTTTTTGTTGCACAATCTGTTTTTTGAGCAGTTGAATTTAAGTAGTGTGGAGTCTTATAAAATTGTATGTCATCACAATACAAAGTCATACTTGGATCTATCAGTAAACTTATTCCTGTGACTTTAATTTAAAATATAAATCATATTTTCAAGATATCATCAAGATACTATCAATAATATCTTCACAATCACTGGACAGAACTTCAGAGAACAATTTGTCTTTCTTATTATCATCAAAATTATTAAGATTAAGTTAATATTTTGGAAGAATAGTCAGAAACTTAGTAAGCTTATTTTTTGATTAAAATCCAAGTCTGATGGATGAGTAGGTGCTCTATGTGATTTGGCACAATGATCATGGCCCAATTCTATCACTTCTGATACTTGATCTTCTTATGAATTCATAAGCAATAAACCATTTAAATATTATTATTATTATATTGTTAATATTATTTCCATTATCATATTCAAAAAATTTCATATGCAGTTGGACCACACAAAATTATAAAAGCAGCACATTTTAATTTGGTTTCAATATATGTGCTTTACATGTACAATTTATGCATTCTTTTTCTGAAATAGTTTGGGTTAAATTAGTCTGAAAAGCTAATTTTTTATTTATCTGCATAAGATGATGAATTTGGTTGACTTTTTAGAATGATTAAGATTTTTTTCATATTATTCTAATGATCTCAATTCTTTTTGAAACATATAGTTTCTTTTAAGTTCTTGAAAACAATTCTATAGGAATCTGATTGATTATGCTAATTCTATTATTGAATGACACATTCAAATAGATTTTTTACTTTTCTGCAAAAAGTATTTTACCTGATGAATAAAGCTGAAATGATTAAGAAGTTTCAGCTCTAATTAGCAGTTAGTCAACAGTCAAGATGCACTAGTAAAATATGATAGTTCTTCCAGTAATGAATTTTTCCATCCATTTGCTTTTTTCACAGTGCATGCTTTTACAAGCTCAGATAAAATAATCTATCTATCTATCTATCTATCTATCTATCTATCTATCTATCTATCTATCTATCTATCTATCTATCTATCTATCTATCTATCTATCTATCTATCTATCTATCTATCTATCTATCTATCTATCTATCTATCTATCTATCTATCTATCTATCTATCTATCTATCTATCTATCTATCTATCTATCTATCTATCTATCTATCTATCTATCCATCCATCCATCCATCCATCCATCCATCCATCCATCCATCCATCCATCCATCCATCCATCTATCTATCTATCTATCTATCTATCTATCTATCTATCTATCTATCTATCTATCTATCTATCTATCTATCTATCTATCTATCTATCTATCTATCTATCTATCTATCTATCCATCTATCTATCTCTATCCATCTATCAATCTCTATACATCTATCATCCATTCATCCATCTATCTATCTATCTGTCTGTCTGTCTGTCTGTCTGTCTGCTTGCCCATCTTTTTATCTACAAAATCTGAATAAAGCAGTATAGATAAAAGACAATCTCATCAATTCACTGTAAAGATGTTAAGTTCATTGAAATTCAGACTAGTGTAAACAGGAAGTGTGATTTTACTATACTTGGATTTTACTAGCATTATGCAATTGATTTATTTTTTATATAGTTATGTTTGGGAGTTTTTCAAAGATTAAAATGATTATTGATTTTTTTTATGCTTTGTATACACAACATAATATATGATATACATAACATAAAATATGATTGCTTATTAACTATTAAGATCTGAAAAAAATTAGTTTCACACTTTTTGTTTATATTAATCTGGATTCCAATTTATGCAATATCTTTGCATCAAATAGATAAAAAATTATCTTCAGAGTTTGCATTTATTTCTTAGATAGTGCTGATGAATTTATTATTAGCGGTTGGTGATTTTATTATATTTAAATTTTAGCTACCGTTATACATTTAATTTATATATGTATATTGTAACCTTTAGTTTCTTTCATACAAAAACTAATGATGGGAAAATAAATAGTAGGGTTATTCTCTTAACTATTTATAAGTAAAAAAAATTTTTTTTAGTTTAAGAAGAAATTGAAAGGCTTTATTTGGAGAGATTAATAACTGTATGGCTTGGATTAACATATATAGAAGAATCTGTTTGTATTTATTTAAAATTATAGCTAACATTATGTAGAGGAAAGGGGGATTGACTATTGCAAGCCACTGTAATATCTGAAAAATAAATATTTTATATGTCTAAAAGAAAGTCTTCATGAATCGTAATATTTATCAATAAAAATATTAGTGCAAATTGAAATTGAAATTGAACTTGCTATAAATAGGTTTAAAATTTAGGAAATTATAAAAGATATTTTGTGCTAACATGAATACATACAGGTAGATCTCTATTTAGTATTTTTCATGCATATGTGCATGTGTGATGCATATGTAGATTTTTTTCCCTTTGTAGAAATTTATACATTGTACTCTAGATTATTTGATAATATAATGTAAAATGAATTTATTGGTATAGGAATTATTTACTGTTTTCAGCTCTAAACTTGATTTAAGTCTTAAAGAAAGGAATTCTTTATATAATATCTGTTTTATAAAAATTACCAATAATTCTATACCTTTTTTGAATAGTTTTCATAAATCAAAAGCAATGTGTTAAGAAAGAAATTAAAGTGAAATTGGAGCTGAAGACAATAAACCAAATCAACATTTAACAGATGGGTCAGAGAGAATCATAAATTAGAAGAAACCAGGCATGGGAAAAGGGAAACTGGCAGATGATTTTTTTTTCTCTCGCTTATAAAAAGGGCTAAGGAAAATAAAAGGGGGACTGCTCTAAACTGTGCTTGCATATTCTTATCTGACTGTTCTTTGATTTTTTTCTCTTGGAGGGTAGCAATTGACTCATTTTGTTAAGAAGTGTATATGAATTATTTAAAAATAAAGTGCTAATTCAATTATAAATGGTGTATAATTTTCTCTCTCCAAGATCAATTATGACCAAATTAGCTTGTAATAAAAGATTTTGTATTCAGTACCTCAATCTTTATATTTGGTTCTTTAAAGTTCAGTTAAAGAAGACATCTCAAGAACAGTATTGTATCCATGGCCTGTTAATAAAACTCCAAGGAAAGATAAGACTTTAATATAAAGTTAGATGACTAATCAATATTTTTAACAGTAAATTTTTTTTTGATTGTGATTCGAACCTAAGATTGATAAAAAGAAAAAAGCATCTAGAACATTATTTTATTTGAAATTTTTTTTCTCCTAAAGAAACAAAAAAAAAAAGAAAAAGAAGAGAAATGATGACATTTAAAGAAACTAAAATGTGAAACCAAGCATCTGAATTCAAACCCAGGAAGAAAAGTATTCAAAATGTGAAAGTTATCTGCAGGACTCATTTTCAACCACTTTTAATTATTGTGATCAATGTAGCTACATCTTGAATAAAGGAACTTTATGTGCATCTATAAAATATGTTTTCCAAGACAAGTGAACTAAAATGGTAATTGATGTTGGTGGACAATAATATCAAGTCTTCAGACTTAACATCAAAGGAAAGAGACAATCTTAATTATTTATTTATTTTGCTTTATTTATGTGTTGTAGTATGTTTGATATAGACTTAACAGTTATAGAAATTTTTTTAAAAAAAAAAGAGAAATAATTTTGACCCATAAGGACCCATTAAAGTTTAAAAATATATATATTAATGTGTAATACTGAGGGAGTATAAATGCTTACGTATTTGTCAAAAAAAAGATAGAAAAGATTTTTTTTATTATCAAAATTATATGCTTAGTATTAGATGTATGAAAAGTGATTGGATGTTCATGTGAATAGTCATTGTTATGCTATAATATGTTGATTCAATCTGTTATAATTATAGAGATTGGATGGGTGTTGCTATGTGCTTGACTTTTAAAATTATGATAGTTCTTGGGTTTGGTTCATGATCTGTAAGACTTTGTCATTTGCATCAAGTCTGTAATCACCCTATATGTATGTATATGTGAAGCTATAAATGCTTGTTATTACTGAGGTAGTTATCTTACCACCTTAAAGAGATAGATAGGAAATAGCTATCTCAAAATTTATTTACTATGTATGCAGTATTAGGAGATTGAGGACCAGTTCTCAGCTCCATTTGTTTTTATTTAAGTAGGAAATTATTGGTAGAGTTGCAGAAAGTGTTATGCATACCTATATAGAGTAAATATATAGAGACTATAATTCCTCACATAATTCTAGCCTCAGGAAAAGGCTTCTCTCTGGCAAATGCTGACATTTGAAGTTGTGAGTTGTTTAATTTCCCTTACTGAGACACTGATATATGCATTATGAAGTGCTGCATAGTGCTATAAAGTATCTGGAGGGTTTTGCAAGACAGAATAAAAGTTGCTGTGACAGGATTAGGGTTGTAGTCAGATGTGTATGCTGATGTGGGGGGTGGCAAAGAGTTACTTTAATTTAGAAGCTGATCAATCTGTGGTCAGAGTTTGTGAAAGATAATAAAATTGAACATCATCAGGCTGTGATAGCATATTGGCCTATCAAAATATATACAGTCACCAAAGTAGAAAGCGTGGATATTTAGCATGCATGAATGTAAAATTATGTTTTATATTTAAACCTATTTGTTGGATCGATTAGAGATTTTACATATCACATCATTTTTTCATAGGAAATATAAGAGATATTATTGCCTGTTGTAATATTAAATTTATAATTATTGTAAAGATGTTATTGATTGCTGGAATAGTTCAATTTATAATTGTTGTAATGAAAAAATACTTATACGGAATTCTGATTCCATGCATAAGCATATTAATATTCAATTAAAAGATGGGTCAAGACAATGGTTAAGTTTAGGGAAATTTATCTAATTTAAACTATGTATTATTATTATTTAGTTAAAGTAAATTTCATATAATATTTGAGATTGTAGTGATATTATATATGTGTGTTTTTTTATTGTAATAAAGATTTGTTATTGTTATGAATTTACATGTGTGTCTTGTATTTAATATTTCAAATATCTCCAGAATCTATATCCAGCACCTATATCTAGAATTAATATCAGATCACATTTAAATTTAGGAATTGTCTTATATTGATTGATTTCCATAGTTGATTTGCATAATTCATTTATGTTGATTGATTTCCATAGTTGTTTTGCATAATTCATTTATGTTGATTGATTTCCATAGTTGATTTGCATAATTCATTTATGTTGATTGATTTCCATAGTTGATTTGCATCATTCATTTTTATGATTGATTTCCATAGTTCACGTACATAATTGATTTCCTTGATCAATTTCCATGATTAATATCCATGGTTTACTTCCATAGTTTCCTTGGCAAAATGTAATAGATTTAAAAATACTAATTAAATTTGGCAAACAGATGATATGAAATAGAATAAGATGAGGGGAAATATTCAATTTAGGTATATTAAATTTAGTCATTTGGCTTGTTGCAATGTTATGAATATTGGGAGCAAACATAAAATCCCTTTTCTGCTTTTGGTATTTGATGTGATTCCCACTGGTAAAATCATATTAAAGTTTAATTTAGCAAGTTTAGAGATCATATCTATTGCATTATGCTCGTTAATAATTGCATCTCATTAGTAGATCAAGACCTTGAGAAGGAGTACTTCGATTATTAAATCTAAGAGCTAGCCTGGAAGTCAGGTAGTGTAAATATTAAAATTGGGAAATACTATTATTATAATAATGATCATGAATTGATAGTTAATTGGAAGGCATATATGTGTGTTTAAGAAAATAGGATTAAGAGTTATCAGTTAAGAATCTATAAAGGAAAACATAACACAAACATTCAGTGTTATATAATTGTGACTATTGAAAGTGATTGATGCTCAGAACAAAAAATAAAGTAGTGGGATTAAATGGGAAGGATTTATAACATTTCTTTATCCTACTTTAAATTAAATAATAATTTTATATTATACACATAAGTTATGAGTTCTCCTCATCGATTACTAATTTATTTCTGGTCACGTATGTAATAGAAATGTATACAACATTCTTGTAGTTACGACTCGGGATCACCTATCTATATAAAGTTGTGGAAGAAGGTTGTCTCTATATTATTTATTTATCAATAGGAATTTATTATGAAAGTACTTGCATAATTGTTCCTAGGTTTGAAACCAAGACCATAATAAATTGAATTGGATTTATCAACATTATATATATTTTTGAGACAATTTAATTACTTCCATCATTATCTCCTATAGTAATAAGCATGGATAATGATGATCTCTAGTGGGCATTACAATTTCATAGTTACAATTTGGTGCCCGGGTATACTTAATCTTATTATTACTACCATTAGATAAACACACTAGCATTCCTTGTTAGACCCCAGGGTTAGTTTCAATCGACTAGCTACTTACGCCAAAGTTGAGGTTAGAATATATTTATATATAAACAACATATTTCAAATATACATATATGTTGCTATGAAGATTTTCAAGAGTTACAGATATAAAGGATATATTTTGGGGATATATCCCTGTATGATATTGATTATGAATATATCGACACATTTCAGCTTGATCACACAAGCCATAAACTGGGGAATGCATAGAATATTATAAAGATGGTTGTAGAGGCGGCAATGTAGACATTAATTTATAACAATGTTAAAGTTCCACCAATAAAAAGAAAACCAAATTGTATCAAGAAATATGATAGCACATGCCCTATTTGGAAGATTTTTTTAAAATAATATATTACTCTGAAGATTTTTTGACTCTTATTTTTCAATTTTATATATCGGTTTTCTTTTAATTGGTGAACATTTAACACAGTTATAGATCAGTGTTTACAGGACCTCTACAACTATCCTTATAATATTCTACTCATCATCCAGTTGATGGCTTGTGTCATCAAAGAAACGTGTTGGTATGTTTACATTCAAAATCATATATGGATGAACCTGCAAAGTATATCATATATATATATAACATAATTACCTCAGATATTATAGTTTTACTTAATTCAAAAAGACGTATTGAATAAAAAAAAATCAAGTTAACACTCCCATGTGCATATAATTAAAATACTAAACTCTTTTTCTATTTATATATGTATGAATATCTCACTTATCTATTTACATAGATAAATTTATCTATTACTATAGTTACATATATAAAAAGTAAAATTCACTTTAAAATGTGTGTGCAAAATATTTAATATTTATTTTAAAAGCTGGGGAATTACTATAGTTATATATAAAAAAGGTAAAATTCATTTTAAAATGAGTGTACAAAATATTTAATATTTCTTTTCAAAGCTGGGGAATAGGATTCTTACCGACACATCGTACTCCTGCAACACTTTTAGTACACTTCGAAACTCTCCATCCATCATGTTCACAGGACTGAATTGTCTTCTCTGAACCTTTACATTTTAGGTTTGACAAAAACGCAGTACCTTTAATGTTATCATTGGTAAATACTACAGAAACGAAACATAATATTGTTATACTAATAGCAATTTGAAAAAAAAAAAAAAAACATTACAATATTAGGAAACAAGGTGCTAAAGATAAAAAATAAAATAAAAAAGTTTACAGCGATAATGATAAATGTTTAATTTTAAAATTTTTAAGATATAGATAAGAAGATAAAAATTCTATTAAATAAGTAAGATTATAGGGGTTGATTTTGAATGTTTTTTTTTATATAAAGAATCTATTATACATGCTAGAGATTTTCAAATGAGGAATGTATTAAATATTTGAATCTGAGATACATATCCAGTTCAATAAATGGCATTTGGGCTAAATCTATTGACTCTATGGTTAATAAAAAAGTCACTGGAACATTTGTTTAATCTTGCATATGCATCTGATGCTTAATCTAAGACAAAGGTCATGTTCCTTTTTAACAAATACTGGAACAGGGTTGTTTTTTCTGTATAATTTATGTAAATTTTCCAAACTTTGTTTACATATTCAGCATAATGAGCCTACTTTAATGTTATATTAATCTTCCTAGCTCATAATTGCATTTAAATATAACTTCTAACACAAATCCCATTGTAGTAGTAAATTAATTTCTATATAAAAAATTAATCATACTATAACGCAGGTTCCGATTAAATTGACTAATGAATTTACAACTTATTTGGAAGTTTATTTATTTGATTAATTATTAAAGTGTTTCTTTCAATTTTTTATGGTAATAATTACTTCATTTATTATATTGGTCTACCTTCATTTCTGGAGGTAAGTTAATTGGGTGAGTCCATTACCGTTAGACATAATCACCAATAAGTAAAACGACAGACATTAATAAGAATAAATTAAATTGGTATAATTAATATAACCTCCAATTTTCCTATATGCTGTATAATATATAGGGTATATGAGCACAGACTTTCACATGACTCACCACTCTCCACCCTATCTAATAACACTGATACACTCAAGCACATATATGCTGAAAAGATAAATAATCACCAATACACGTATTTCATGCTAAACCAGCAATCATCAGTTGGTCCAGATTATCATCTTCCACACATATATACTATAAGTGCTCAGATATATATTAAGATAGACAATCTTCATACTTTAATGGACAGGCTCCAATCTACTACACACTCCAACTCTTCAACTGTCCATTAAAGTATGACGATTGTCTATCTTAATATATATCTGAGCACTTATAGTATATATGTGTGGGAGATGATAATCTGGACCAACTGATGATTGCTGGTTTAGCATGAAATACGTATTGGTGATTATTTATCTTTTCAGCATATATGTGCTTGAGTGTATCAGTGTTATTATATAGAGTGGAGAGTGGTGGGTCATGTGAAAGTCTGTGCTCATATACCCTATATATTACATATATAGACACAGGTATATAATAAGCCTGTGTTTCAGTTATTATATGCTCTATACTTATTCATACATGTTTATTATGTGTTTTCAGTAACTGATTAAGGTATTTTGGAAGAGTTTTGTATGTGTTATTATAGTTATTATAATAGTTTTGGTATATCAGTTTCTACTTTTATAATTATGTCTATTTTTTATTAATAGTTTGCTAAATAATATAATTAACAATAGAAAATAGGATCTGAAAATTGAATCAAAAAATGACAAGTTTGCTGGTCTACTATCTATTAGTAACTTAATAATAACTATAAAGCAAACTTCTAGGAATCAAAATATACAAACACTAATTAACATTTTATTATTCAATAACATTTTAATAGTCCAAAATAGATTAAATAATGCGAAAGTATTGAAAACCCCCAGTGAACTATATTTACGCTAACTTTCAGTAAACGCATTCTACATTTTACGTTTACTGATAGTTAGTGTACATATAGCTCATTGGGAATTTTCAGTACTTCTCCTTATTTCAAATTTCATTTATAATAACATTTTTTCCTACTATACTGTAGCAGCATTTATTAAAAGCATGAGATAATGCTAGAATACATAAGGGGGCGGGGGTGTTCCTGTTAATATAACTGGCTTAGAAAATCAAGTAATATTATGTTGGTATTAATCATAATTCTTTAAAAATGCAAAAAAATAATATATATATAGCATTTAGACTTTTAATTCTTTGATAATTCTTTGCACTATTGCCTCATCCAGTTAAATTGTTTTCCTGAATGCCCTTCAATACACAGATATTAATTCAGTGTATATTCCTTTATATAGCAATAAACTGTAGTTTAGAAAATGATTAGTAATAATCATTATTGTATTTATCTGAGGAGGATGCTATCAAAGTTGTGAGTAGAGAAAGTTTGAAAATGATAAATAAAAATATATAACATTATAATAATGTGTTATAACATGAACAGATTACTTATCATAATTATAAATGAATTCAAATGAATTTGGATAGATGTAAGCTTTAATCGCATTGAATAAAACACTCATTATTTAAAAACCTGACCAATCACATTGCAAGATAGATGTATTTCAGGAAATCTCTTATTTGCTGACTGGGGTACTGTCAATTATCCACATTAATGTAGCAATTATTATTTTTATATTATTAATGTTAAATTAGGTGAATAGATATATATTAAAAAATCAATAATCAATGCAATAGGTCTTTTATAAAAATAAAAAGTGCAAGCCCATTCATTGGCTTTTCCCCTAAAATACAATCTTATTTTTGAAAAAATATTTTTTTATGAAAGTAATAATCTGCTTAGTTAAATTTATTGATTTATAAACAAGACAGGTTATCTTTGTGATTCTACCTAAATTATAGAGTTTTAAAATACAAATAGGAAAAAGCTATGAGTGATAATTACAACTGAATTATTACTTTTAAAATTAAGAATGCAAAACCCAAAGCTTCTTTTGTAATCAAATTATTCATAAAATTGCTAATATTTTACAAAAAAGTATAATAAATGTTTATATTTAATAAGCTTGGTCATCACAATTTTAAGGTTACAAAAATTAGAAAAAACTTAGGGGAAAAATTAAATTAGGAAAAGGGGTGATAGTTAATGATAAATGTGTCAATGTGTTATCTAATAAAAATAAAATTGTCGTCATTCCTGATAATGGATTGCATTTTGTTTGTTTCAAAACAAAATTTTTTTGAATGTTAACCTTCAGAAATTAGGAATTAATATGAAACAATTAATCACATTCGTAGATTACCTGACCTTGAGCTTCTTTTTTTTTTAAATATTAATCTTTTTATTTCTAGATAATAATATCAACTCAGAAAATTTTAAACAATCAATAAAAAGATCTTACTTAAACTGTAATGGATTATAATGCCACTGTAAATGGGAGGAGGCAATAATAGAGTTTACATGACACAAAAGTATCATTTTTCCTCAGAAATCTATAAAATTTAGTTGTTTATAAAAAAAGCAAATTCTTGTCATGATACTATAAGATTAAATTCAATATGTTTAATAAAACATATCTATATAGTTTACAAAATAGGTTATAGAAAGATTTGCACAAACATATTTGGAAACCCAAAAGGAATAGTGTCTATTAATTTGTCTTTCAAAAAATTGAAGTCATTTGAGATGGGAAGGACTAAGGAGGCAACAAGTAATGCAACTAGTAAGTGAAAATTAAAACATAGAAGAAAAAATAACCATCTACATATCACTCTCTCTTTCTTCTATTTTCCTCTCTATATATGTATAAATTATTTAATAAATGGAAACTCCATTTTGTAAATGAAATAGCCAAGGCATATTAAAGTGCAGCAACCAATCAGAGCATTTCTGCAGGCTAAAAAAAAAAGAAATGCAATTGGACATTATAGCTTGGACAAGTTTGCAATTGTTTTCCTACAGTATGCAGACTGTTTTGATTGGTTGCAGCACTTTAATATATCTTCACCATGGTTTGAACTTCATTTATATAATGAAGTTTCCATTTATTAAATAAATTACTGTTATATTAACTCGTTAAATATATATATTAATTCTAATATTTTCACGGATAAAAGATGTCATATTATTATTACTATTTTCAGGATATTCCGTGTAGTGAAAAAGCTAAATGCTGATGTTTCAGTACAATATCAAGTATCTTTCTCAGAGCATCCTCTTTCTCAAATCATAAGAATGCATGTGAGATTTAATTTCATTTTTATCATTTCTTTCTCCTCATATTTAAATTCTATTGGTTGAGAAGTTTTAAAATTTATTTTCTCTTCGAATAGCTTCTTCCAAATGTTGTTAATCTTCTTTAATTCACACCTTTCATTTATGCTCTTGGGCCTTTTAAAAATCTCTATAGCTTCTCTTAGCAATCTCTGGTCATATTGTTCAATTTTTGCTAAAATATTTGTTTTTTCAAAATTGATATCATGATTTGTTAATTTTATATGAGAATAAATAGCTGATGAATTGGATTTTTTTCTCACTGCCAGAATGTGTTCTTCCTTTCTAATATTTATTCTATGATTAGTCTGTCCTATATATGTATGTGGACAGACCCTACATGGAATTTCATATACACCATGATACTCCAAAGTAACTTTATCTTTAGGAAGTGGAAATATTTCACTAATTTTTTTATAAGTAGTGTAAATTGTGTGAATATTATTATTCTTTAAAATGTTACCAATTCTATCAGTTACTCCTTTTATATATGGCAAAATTGTCTTAATTTTTGAAGTATCAAAATCTTTTTTCTTTTGATATGTATAAGCCCTATTAATAATGTTGTAATTAAAACCATTATGAAGAAGCATTTTATTAGTAGCAAAAAGGTCCTGGTGAAAATGGCTATCATCAGAAAGTCTCTTTGTTCTATCCAATAATGTCTTTGCTACTGAAAATAGTTGTGCAGGAATGTGATGAGAAGAAAAATGCAGATATCTCCCAGTGTGTGTTGGTTTTTTATATATACCATGGGATAAAGAATCATCTTTCCTTCTTTCAATCAAAACATCTAAAAAAGGTAATTGATTATTATTTTCTATTTCCATGGTAAATTTAATATTGTTGTGAAGAGAGTTTAAAAAATTAAAAAGTCATCAAGAGCATGCTTACCATGAGGCCAAATAACAAAGGTATCATCAACATACCTCAGCCATATAGATGGTTTTTTAACTGCTAAAGTCAAAATTTTATTTTCCAAATCCTCCATAAAAATAGATTTTTAAAAGGCCCAAGAGCATAAATGAAAAGTGTGAATTAAAAAAGATTAACAACATTTGGAATAAGCTATTGGAAGAGAAAATAAATTTTAAAACTTCTCAACCAATAGAATTTAAATATGAGGAGAAAGAAAATGATAAAAACGATTTTAAATCTCACATGCATTCTTATGATTTGAGAAAGAGGACGCTCTGAGGAAGGTACTTGATATTGTACTGAAACGTCAGCATTTAGCTTTTTCACTACACGGAATATCCCGAAAATAGTAATAATAATATGACATATATATATATTAGATATCACATAAATAAGTAATCTATTAACATTATTTATTTAACCTTCTATAGAAATTTATAGAAAATTATTATCTTATATATGGCAGAAGCATGAATAATATAACATGTGCTCTACAAGAAATTACTTGATTTTTTTATTATTAAACATTGCCATATATATATATATAAGTTCATAAATTTCTATAAATTAATAAGCAATGTTAAAGATTATATATATCTTTTAATAATGAATAACAGGTTATCAGCTTAAAGATGCATTTGGCTGGTTATTAAAGATAGAAAATTGATTTATTTCACAGAAGGAATAACAACAATACTAGAAGAGGGATATAATGGAAAAAATAAAATTATTAAATTTTTGGATTTTGTATACATATAAAGTCAAGAACAAATAAAGCAATACTATAAAACAACAAACACCTCATACTGTGATTGTGTGAGCAAATCAACAAGACATAGGAGAACTGCATTATTAGTCAAACAATTTAATAATTCTTTGGATACAATTTCTATTAATTTAAATAGTTTTATAAAAGTTTATTTCCATTATCATTATATAAAATACCATTATTTTATACAGTAAAGCGTTAAAAATTAAATAATCGAATGATTGGTTCTTGGAAACTGCTTCTAGATAATATAATGCTAAAATAAGCTATTGACGAAAGAAGTAACTGAATTTATGACAGTTTGCTTACAAACTTTCAGCATGAGACAATATATATATATTTTCAGATTATTTTTCATATATAATATTTTTCCTTTTTAAATTAACTATTGGCATCATTTGCCTTTAGTTTAATTTATTAGGAAATTTTATATTCATTTTTTTAAAAAGCATAAAAGGGCATTTATCAATAGTTTATTTATAACTCTCTAGTTGCGCATAATTTGGAAACTTTAATTAAAGATCTATTCCAACTCATTGAGATATTTTAATCTCTGATTGTGTTAAAGTATATTTCAATTTCTTATAAGCAGGCAGATAAAACAATAACAAATATTCAGATTACATATCAAATTGTGAAGAAATAAATTAGCTTGACTAAAGTTTAAAGTCATTTTAATACAGTTTTATCTAAAATAGTGCTGCTCGCATTAAAAACTAAAAAAGCTAGAAAAACTAGTTAACAAATAGAAAAGACAAAAACTTTTTACCAGATGTTTAATTCAAAGCCATATTTATCAGAAATAAATAATCTTTAGAAAAAATAAAAAAGGCTTTGTGTTTTAATATAAAATAGACAAAGACAATGAAACTATATAATATATTGGCTAAAAACTCATACGTTAAATAGATTTCTAATCTTTCTAAATCTTATCTTCTATATTAAAGTTTTGCCATCAATTCAACATTAGAAGGATAATAACAAATATTTTACTTATTAATTTATATTGACAAAAATTTATAATTTACAATGGATAACATAATATTTACTGGGATATTCATTACTTTGGTTGATTATTGTTTAAAGCATCATTAATGGGGCATATCTGTTTCAATATAATTAAATATTTTGTGTTTTTTTTCTCCTCACGTACTTTAAATAAATTTAATTTTTCTGATTAAATAATCATTAATATTGCCTTAATAAAATATCACTTCTTTCTTTGATAAAGTGTAATCCCAAACTTTGAAAAGAAAGTTATTTGTATAGAGAAACTATTTTATATTCTAAACTCATAGTCTTAAAAGTATTACAAAGATAAACCCAAAGTACATCAAATGAATCCTGCTCACATAATGTTTTCCAGGGCAAATTTTCTTTACATTTTATTCTAATGCTATCATTTACTGGAGATATTAAAATATATAATAACTATATATAATTAAAAGGGATTTGAACTCAGACGTTCGTCCTTAAAAATCTGGGTTCAAATTCCCTTTAATTAATTACATTTAGATTAAGTTTATACATTGCACTTTTATTTCAATTGATATATATATATATATTAATAGAATAGACCAATGCTCGAGTTTTACTTGGAATTTTAAATATAGGTAGCACAGTTAAAATTGGAGCAGTTGGTTGTATGTAGATTGGTTTCATCTACTTTATATATTCTTTATTTCCACACATAATATATATATATATAATTCTGCAAATAATTAGACTTGGATTCTAAAATAAAATTATTTTTGAATATCAGAATAATAGCTTGATATAAAAAAAAAAAGAAGTAAAAGATGGGTGCTGAATAAAAGGTGTTCTTGATTTAAAAGATCCAGGATGATTCCATGATTCCATGAATACTAAATCCAGTTTTATGCTTCTCACAAAAACTATAAGTAATTAAGCATCCTAAATATATTGATAAGATTGCACTGGGATTTAAAAAATTATCAACTAATACCTATTGATTAATCAAGTTTACAACAAATGGCAGTACTGGAGTAGATATAGAAAGAGTTTGTTCTTGCAATTTACAGTTTTCAAACTGACATTATATCTATGTTTGCTTTAAAAGATTGGAAATTTTTATTATAAACATGAAATTCACTAATATCTAAACACAAGTATTTATTTGTAAATTACATTTTTAATCATAAAATTTCTATTTATGTTTAAATTATGTTTGTATATTTTCCCACTTGATTTCCATGAGTAGATTCCACAGGGATTTTTATAAGATAGTGTTTTAATGAAGGTATTTATAGTAGTTAACTTCTAATTAATGATTATCAATTTTTCTTTTCTTTTTCTGAGTAAATCCATTGAACATTACTTTAGTCTTTCTACCATTTAATTTTAGTGCTTTCTTACTTTCATGTAATAACTTTTGCAACATTTCCTGAAGTTCTGAGGCATTATTTGCAAAATACAACCACATCATTCACAAAATTTAGATGACTTAAATAATTTCCGTTTACTTTTATTGTCTTAGCTTTCCATTTTAATCCACAAAATGCATAAAACTATTATACAACTTTTTCTCTATTAATCTTCATAGCATCATCATGTAATATAATTGTTACTGTTGCATTTTGATAAATATTATTCAGAATATAAAGTCTATATCTTGATGGTCCCATGCTTTAATTACCATGAAAATGCTTATAGAAACAAATGCCTTTTCATAATCTACAAAAACAAAGTATAATAAAAACACAAATTATTCTTTGTTAGAATCCAAAATTTATGGTAAAAAAAAAATGTTCATAAATGAATAAACTCTGAATGCACCTATAATCATCATCATTGGTAGTTAGAATTTTAACAATCAATTAATAAATTTGCTCTCTGACCAATTTATTAGTTAAATAAAATTCACTTTTATATGGTACCAGATCCTTATATGGATAATATATCAGTTACTGATATTTTGAAAGGATGAAATCATATATTAGGAGCAGTCTTAGCAAAGTTTTAATCTAATTAACAAACATTTTCAGATGACAGTACAGATGTAAAATTCTAGTAAATTTTACAAATCTCATGAAAATTTAGCTATTAAATATGCAGCACTAAGAATACATAACTATATTTATATGTGTCATTATGTTGGGCTGCTTTCATCATCTATCATTAAATTTTTAATGTCAAAAAATGTTAATAATTTTCCAAATACAAACAACTATTAGTAGTAATACATAGATTAATAGATAATACGGGTTAGACATTCAACATTCAGTGATAGATAATCAAAGTAGTCTAACATACCATCACTATAAACCTTCAGGCAAATACCAATATTTATGAAGTAGTAAATTCCAAGTATGTGTACCTTAATAACCATTTAAAGGTTAGACTTTTTACAGTCATTTAATTTTTAACATTTAATGATAAATGATGGAAATAGTCCAACATGTTATCACATCTAAAATACCATCATTACAAACCTTTAGGCAAATGTTGATATTTATTATGTAGTAAATTTCAAGTATGTATAGTTTGATAATCATTTAACGGTTAAACTTTCTAGAGTCATTTAACAAACTTGTTTTATATAATGCTTTTTCCTACCAATCCATTAAGCAGTTAAAAAATACATTTACTTCCATCTGATTTCAGGTTGTTACATAGATGATTAATCATTGATATTTCAGAGAAATAAACATTATTATTTCATATATGAATAGAATATCTAAAACGAAGAAAAATATATGTGTAATAACGAAAAATCAGAAATGATAACTTTAAATTTTTCATGCATAACAATCAACATTATGCAAATAACCCGAAGTGATAGATGTGTGGATTATGGATAGCAGCTCCAGTTCTGTCAATTCTAAAGTTCAAACATTTTATGAACCTTTGAGAAATAAATTATTTGATTAATTTATTTATTGTTCAGTTGCACTTTTCATTACCAACGTTCATCTGAAATGATACTCTCATTGCTATATATTTAATAAAAATTGTTTGTTTACTTTTTATATGTCAAATTCATTGACCAGGACATGAACCCCAGGCCAACTGGCTGGAAGCAGCTATGCTAGCCACTAGGTCACCAATGCTTCTTTGTTTATTGAATTATTAAAATTATTAAAAGTTTATAATAAAAGTAAATATAATTCATATTTTTTTAAAAATAAATTATTAAGTTGTTTACTTGAACAATGTAAAAAACCTTTTTGTAATGAGCTTTGAATGCAGTTACCTGATTATTACAAAAAAAAAGTTCCATTTACATTTTTCACCTCTTGGCCATTTTTGGTCACATATTAGTAAATTAGTATCTTAATCTATATTAAAAATTTTAATTCCAAAAAAATCTGTATTTGGCAGTGTTTTTGCAAAAAAAATCGATTTTTCTTTGATATCTATTGTTATATTATCCAGACTCTTTTACTTTATAAGGGGTTGCAAAGCACTGACTGTCAACTTAGGCCATCATTCACCAGTACGTTTCTGTCAAAGTCAGAAATCAAAACAAAATATTTTATGATTTATAATAGATTTTGAATGTAAATAAATATATTCCTCATATTTTTTTACATTCATAATTAAGTTGTTACATTAATTTACCTAAATATAAACTTTGATTAAAAAATTTTTAAATTTTCCAAGAAAAATAATCAAGACAAGTGGATAATGTTTGATCCATTATAATGATGGTAACAACTAGAAAACACAACTATTTTTTTTATAAATATTTATGTATTTTATGATTATTTTTTACACTATATTGACTAATAATGTGGCTAGATTTAGATTTTTATTTAAAATATTTAATTTTAAATGACGAAAAAACAACAGAAGTGAATAATCAGCATAAAATCAATGCCAATTTTACATTATAATTAATTGAAAATTATTATTTTGTTTTTACTGCAGGCTATTTTTCTTAAATTTTTCTTCAATTATTAATGTTATTTAATTTTTTTGTTTACATTTTAAACAATTTGAATGTAAAATAATTCAATTTTTAGAAGCTAAATTAAGACAATTTTGATTATTATACATTAATAGATTTGTAAATAGAAACTGGCTAGAACGTTTTTGATGAATAAAATCTCTTAAATTTTTACTCATACTGGCCAATAAGAAAATTTGTCATCTAAAGAGTTAAATGTTATAAGCTATGGTAATCTTCAATGTAATATTAATTCTTTATTAAAGTTTATATGATAGTAGATTAACTTATAGTAAGAGTGTATCAAAAAAAAGTAAACTAGAACCCCATGATGATTGTACCACAGTAAAAAAATTGCTTGTTAAAAAAATCTAGAAATTCATTATTCATATTATTAAACTTGGGTTTAACAAAAAAATCATCAAATTAATCAGAAGGAAATACAATATAAATTTATATAACTTCAATTATTTTATAAAAACAAACCATTTACCTTCAAATGCTCTTTCAAACAACATCGTTTTACAAACAATATCTGCTTCTCTTTTGTCAAAATCATCTGAGCATACATAACCCCATGATTTGGTAAGATCATCATAAATTTGAATTATTCCTTCTCCATAGGCATCACCATTAATAAGTTTTACGGAAGCTAAAAAAGAAATAGAATCATGATTTCATTGATAATAAAAATAATATTTTGTAAATATTAGTCATTACAATAATTTAGAGATTAAAGTATGATAATATTATTAAAATGCTAAAATATTTTCATAAAAACTCGTTGGGTATTCAAAATCTGGAACTTAGCTTTTTAAGATTATTAGTTATATTTTTTCACTTTACATCTCTTTTATTTGTTCATTTATTCAAATTATTTCAATACCTTTATATACTTTTTTCCAATAATATTTTATTATAACTTATTTTAATAGTTACAACTAACTAGCAATCTTTATCAGAAAAGAAGAAAAATACTTGTTTACATATATTACATATACATTAAGAATTTTATTATTAATAACTATATACATGCAACATGTGTAATAAAATTACTTTTTTTTAAAGTTTTAGTCTGAGGAAGGTTGCAACTCAGTTGAAACTGTAGTAGTAACAATAATTTGTTTTATTATATTTTTGTGTGAGTTTTATGTAAATGTTATCAGCTCTCCAATTAGACTAGATGGTTTACATGCAAGAATCCATTTGGATTGCTTGAGAGAGGAAAAAATCCAATGAAAATTGAATCTTTTAGCAATTTCAGTGGTTAAAACTGTTTCACACAATAGGACTTTAATTGTAACTATGATTAAAATGATAGCACAGTCAGTAATCAAGGGAGAAGAGATAAAAACTCTTTATTCAAGAGAAAACACAAGCATTTTTTGGCATTGATAAAGACAGAAAAACAATTTTATTTTGTTTGCGTTTATTTTTTAAAACAATTATTAAATATTTTTTTAAAATATATATGTGATGTTTATTTACATGCTTCATTTTTTTAAATCTATATTATTTTTTGTAGAAGATCTGCTAAGGATTTGGATATCAAATACAATGTACTTATTGACAATAACTTTATTATATTTGTGGGTTTTTTTTTGTTAAATTGAAAAGTTGATTTTTAATATTTATAATATTATTTTTATTCTTAGTTTATATTATTTTAATAAAATTTATAAATTCAATAATGATTTGATTAAGAATACGTTGTTTTTTTTATTGAAAAGTATAACTGAATGAAGAAAAAATGTAAAAAAAGAGCACATAAAGAAATAAAATTCTTGAATTTGTTTCAAAATTAGGCAGATCTAGAATTGATGATAGATGATTTTCATTAATATTTAGTGATATCTAGAACGTAATGTGTTAACATGATATTAAATGACAATGAACTACAATTCAACAATAATCAAGTGTTATCAGATAGGTTATAATATTCTGTTGCTGCACTCAGGAAGAGAATTTTATATGTATATATTGCAACTGTTTATAAAATTAATTATAAAAAAAAAAAAAACAGATTAGTAAAAGTTTTATCAATTACATTTTTAACTTAATTTGTTACAGCATCTCAGTATCTAATCCGTAATTTAATAATTTAGACTAAATATTTGCAAATAAATAAAGTAAAAATAGAACATTCAAATAAGCTATATTTTTTAAGCAACAACCAAACTTATGGTATAGCTAAAGAACAGATCAATTGTTGATAAAACAGTTACTTTGGAAATAATATTCAATGTTATACACATATTTAACTTTGTAATTACATATATACTAAATAAATTGGCAAATACCCTAATAAATATTTATAACCATACAATTATTTTCAAATTTATGATTGACTACTCCAACCACTCCTATATGCATATTTTTAATTATTAAAATATTGACACTGCAGAATCAGATTGATTATAATTAAGATATATTACTAAAAACATCTGAGTGTCATAAATGCCCAGATATTTAAATGTATCTAGTTCGTAAGACGATTGAGGGTTTCCCGTGAAATACTTGTACAATGAGTGAAGCATTAGTCTGATGAATTTTATATTCAGTGGTAGTTTAAGATTTGACATATGCTTGGAGGAAAAATGTCAAAAAACTGGAAGATTTAATTGGTTATATACATATCTATTTATCTATAAATCCATCCATCTATCTACCTACCTGTCTACATACTCACCCACTCACCTATCTATGTATCTATTTACCTACCATCCACCTATGTACCTAACTTATCTATCTATCTATCTATCTATCTATCTATCTATCTATCTATCTATCTATCTATCTATCTATCTATCTATCTATCTATCTATCTATCTATCTATCTATCTATCTATCTATCTATCTATCTACTTACCTATCTATCCTACCTACCTACCCAACTATCTACCTACTCCCCTACCCCTATCCACCTACCTAACTACCCTATCTACCTAACTACCCATCCACACACCCACTTACCCACCCATCCATCCACCCACCTACACACCTAACTACCTACCAACCCCTATTTCCCTACCTACCTATCTATCCATCCACCCACCTACCTACCTACCTATCTACCTACATCCCTACCCCCTACCTATCTACCTATCTTCCTGCCTACCTACTTATCTACCTACTTACTCACCCATCCACCAACTACCCATCTACCTACCTACTTATCAATAGAATAATAGGTAAAATCCAAGTAAAATATCAATAACTAGAATAACAGTTAAGATCCAATTAGACCATCAATAACCCATCAACAATAGTCATAATCAATCACACACACTAGAGAAGCTAAAAACTAAGTTCACGTACCCAAGCATAGTCATATTTATTCGTATATGTGTCTGTGTAGGAGTCAAATAATTAATATTAACAGTCGAACCCTTTACGTTCATCTTTATTATGGCTACAAATTATTTAACTCCGATGTAGGATACATACACACGTATATATATAATTATTTTGTTACATATTAATTGCAAACTATTAATTTATTTTATTTTTAAATATGCACAAATATGCAGTAATTCAAATACGATTCTAATTACTAGGGATGTCTTTTATTGTGTTTCAATTAATATACAATAAGAATCTTAAGCTAGACAAACTTTTGCTACAATAATTATATATGTCAAATTACATAAATTTAATGTAATTAATTTACACGAACAGTAATAAACCAAACAATTGAGGCTTTCACACATTATTTCACTACTTATAAATTAACAAAATAATATTATTACACTTTAGAACAACATCGAAAATGAATAAATAAATAATCAAATACTCACTCGTGCAAGACGTAGACCAGCAGTATTCGAAATCCGTATTTAATCCAGTTCCACATTCTGGAGAGTTTACTGGTAAAATTTTCCCGTCTTTTATACATCTTCGAGTTCTCTCTTTAGTTCCTTTTCCACACGTTTTAAAAGTGGAACATTCTCCCCACTCGCTCCAAGGACCGAAATCTATCATAAATTATAATAGTACAAATAAAAAAAATTTTTTTTTATATGTATAAGTAAATAAAAAATGCTTTTAATAAAAAATGAATAAATAAACTATATTTTTTAAAGTTTAAAATAATTTTATCATTGGTTTTCTAGCAGTTTTTAGAGTCACAGACTAAAATATTTAATTTTTTACTTTGTAATTTCGAAGTAAAAAAACACGGGAACCCCCCCCCCCCCGAATAGATGCTAATGCTTTAGGTAAATAATAAATTTTGTAAATATTTTCATCATTATCGTTTATGCATATTAATACAATATTCACAGTGAATCACACTGATTATCGAAAAATATATTCTCAAAAACTAAGAAGCAATATTATATATGAGTATTGGATGGGTATGGACTGTAAGATATGTGAGATGTTGCACTTGAGGAAATTGATATATGTGCAGAACTACTGAATTAAAATTTAGAAATTATCACATACTTTTTAAACTCTTCTAGTCACAAATCGGCATGCATATTTACTTTTTACTCACATATTTATGATTGCAAAGTCCATCTTTGGAATCATGAAAGTTGTTTTTAATATGTTAAATACATATAGAAACAAGTACATACAATTAGAATATCTTTACTTACATCCACAATGATCTTCTTTGCATTCTTCAATCTCTTTATATTTTCCTTGACAGTGTTTATAGTTAACAGCCAGAGATTTATTTTGCGGATGAAGGCAAAGGCGAGTGCGTGATCTTAATCCGATGCCACATGATACTGAGCAGTCAGACCAAGATGACCACCCTCCCCATGAGGGGGCTCCTAAATAAAATAGATAAATATGTAAAAAAATTATATGTAATGCTCAAGCAAAAAATATTTATAAAATATTAACTTTGGAAAAAATACTCATAGTGAGAAAATTTGTACTGGTCACTATATGACTTTCTGCACTTAGATGTTTTTATAACGATATTAGCGTTTGTCTACAAATTTAAAATGTTTGAATAAATTATTGGATTATTTATTTTATATATTGTAACCTACCCAATCGGTTAACAGCAATATTGATTGCTGCCAAAGATTACAATATTACAAGAGCTCCAATATCTGACCAGTATTAGGTCAATAATGTGTCAATGAACTATAACTTTCCAGCTTCATGTACTACTGTCATTTACATAATAACTTGAAGAATAAAAAATATAATTTTAAAAGATTATAAAATGTTTTCATATTTATCTTTATATCTCAGGATTATAATTCTGTTAATCTATCTCAATCCAGGCACAGTTAAGTTAAATAAGAGGGTTATTTTTATTGCTACTTAATGTGCTTGCGCACCAGCATACAAGAAGATATAATTTAGATTATCATTTGGCCATTTATCTAGCTATGATATACTTTGTGAACAATATAACATTACCTGTCATCTAATTGCTATGAGATTCATTATATTTGTATTTTCTGTTAATTAATTGATACATAAATGCCAGTGCTTAAACTGAACAAATCACACAATTGGATGATAAGAAAAGAGAGTAATGGATTTTATTTATCCTTCATCTCATCATTTAAATAATCCCATTCCTCAGATATCAAGGATTACAAGGTAGATATACCTTATGATCTCAATAATGGAAATATCAAAATTCTAACCTTTTAAATAATACAAATCTTTATTAGACTGTAATGGTTAGAAAAGAATTGAATTGGTGATCAATGATTTGGGATGAACCATGAATGCAAAAGCAATAATTAGTATACAACAAAATTACATTGATATTTATTTACATTACTATTTACAATTTATTTACAAATTACATCATGAAAAAAAACAACAACAAAATAATAATACATTTTATAAAATAATACACTGACAAAAAAAAGTTATTCCTTGTTTATGGATTCCCCAAAACTTTTCATCAGATGTTTAGTTGTATTATTAAAAATTACTATATTAATAAAGTGTAAAAGTAACTACACACCTTTGAATCAAGTGAAATAAATTGATTACACGATTGGTTTCAACAATTTCACCAACACATTACTCTAACTTATGTTACATTGAAGGCTATCTGGATTGTCAATACTCAAATCAACAGGTAATGATCACCAATGATGAACAATGAATGCTTCCACAACAATGACTCATTGTCAGATATACCAAGGTAACATTAACACATAGAAATTGAAGAGTCAAATTTGTAATGACAATATCAATATAAGTCTAGGATCACAATTGAATATGCCAAAACTAAATATCCAGGTATTTATCAGCACCTATCTGGATATAAAAATATTATACAATAAAAGGATTAACAACTTCCTTCATACATTATGTTATCTAAGCATACTCATTAAGATCATAACCTATTATATGACCTTGTATAAAATATCTCCACTACAATGCATAATACTAACAATTCCCAAACATAATAATGCTAGCATAGAATGAAAACCTGATACATCCAACATAGATCCACTGCTGTAAAATGATATCTGCCAATCATTAGTCATAAATAGATCTGAGCATGTACACATTTGATCTAATAATATCCCATACCAACCTTCATCAATTCATAATTTGATCCTATTTAAATAGCAAAATGTAAATAATTACACAAGCTTTAGGTTCAGATGATTTAAACTTCTTTTACTCTAAACCTTGCATAGGCTAACAATGTTGTTAAACCATTATGGAATCACAATATAAAATTAATAAACCAAAATATAATATTGTGTAGCATATTTTAAACTAAATACCAATAATGAGTTTTGTCATCATGATGTTAAATTTATTATTATGATTAAATATTAATTATTACCTTTGAAAATTAGTACTGATAAATTGTGATCATAAATGACTTTTACCTACTCCTTTAAAGATCTTATATTAACATTGTATTATCATCTTTTAATTCAATCAATTGTTATACAGCATAAAATATAACAGAAAACATATGTATAACTATTATATATATATATCAAAACTACCCCAAATCTAAAATTAAACCAGACCAGCATAAAAATAATATTAAAACACAACCTAAGGTTTCACTGCTACAAGCAGACTTCTCAAGTGTAAAGAACTACAAAAAACTACACAATATATATACTATTAAAAACTACTCACAAATCCATTCACTTCCCATCCACCCTTAATATTAAAAGAACTCTTAAATAAGTTAATTGCCTCAGAATAATAAATTTTCAATAATAAAGACTCTTTAATTCTTCTTTTGATTTCATTTCTCTCAAAGAAGACAACCTTAGCTGATGAAGCTAATGTTGTCTTCTTTGAGAGAAATGAAATCAAAAGAAGAATTAAAGAGTCTTTATTATTGAAAATTTATTATTCTGAGGCAATTAACTTATTTAAGAGTTCTTTTAATATTAAGGGTGGATGGGAAGTGAATGGATTTGTGGGTAGTTTTTAATAGTATATATATTGTGTAGTTTTTTGTAGTTCTTTACACTTGAGAAGTCTGCTTGTAGCAGTGAAACCTTAGGTTGTGTTTTAATATTATTTTTATGCTGGTCTGGTTTAATTTTAGATTTGGGGTAGTTTTGATTTTATATTGACTAGTTTAGCTTTATGCTTGTAATGTTTATGTTTATATATATATATATTGTACTGGATGCGTTCGTAAGATAATCTGGAGTACACTATAATTGCTAAGTTTAACTGGATTTAAAACCTTATTTATCATAATTTTATAATTTTATATTATAAATATTATGTGAACTGAATGACCCTTCAAGCAGAGGGGAGAATACCATTGATAGCAGAGCTATCAGTGATACCCATGATCAGAGCGAGCTATGCAATGCATAACATGATCACATTTCCAGACCATGACCCATCACAACTGCTAGATTCAAACCCCTACTATCCAAAGCACTTTATTTGTTTTGAGGTAAACCTCTGGTGCCAGATAATTACACAGGGTAACTAACATGCTCTGGACAATAGACCCATAATCCAGTGCTCGAAATATCCCATGACTAGCTCAATCAAAATGATACAATAACAAATTGTTGCTTCAATTAGTGATAAAAGAATTGACCAACAAATATTATGTTTCAAGATAATTTATTTAAACTAAACATTTATTATTCTGATTTTAAATACTTTATAGGAACTTAATTAAATTAGACAATGTTAATTATATATAATGACTATGCACACACTCCAAATTCATATAATAAAATATAACACAAGCATTAAATAAAACATGGCATTTAATAAACCCATGAAATCAATATAAAATATCATAAAAACACATACATCAATAGTTCTTTATGCGGGCTATAGAGTTCATTTATTAACTGACTCTGTCAGGCCTCAAATTATTGCAATGGCTACATTAATTATAAATGGAAATAGGAAAATATTATTTGTTACCTAGGATTTTAGAATGTGGATACTTCTTGCTGTTTGCTGTGAACTTTATTTTCAATAGGATTTTGTCTTCTTGCTAATTGCTGCTTCACATGAAAATCTATCCAACTGGTTGGATTTGAGGTTTTTGTGGAGGTTTAATGCTTAGTATTTCATGGCATTATTCTTTAAGACAGTTAAACATTCCTGGTGATTTTTCAAGTTGTTAAGCAGGCATCACTTCTACTGGACAAATTGCTGTTTCATTGGACTCAGGCTAGGAGAAAAGTCATAACCATTCCAGTGTGTGGCCTTTATTAACAAATGCATGAGAAGACTGAGAACTGATTGAGTAACTGATTGAATGAACTCAATGGATTGCAAACTCAACTGCTACATTGATGAAAATCCAGACTATTTATGTGATGACCTTTTTGTCACTTTGGTAATTAGTTTTTATGTCTACCAGCTATATTTGTTGTTGAAATTCCTCTACTGTTTTGAATACATTCCTTCAATAAGATTTTAATCCTGTTGTTTGAGATTTTTTAATTAGTAGCCATTGCAAATTTGCTGTTTTGTGGATTTTGTTTAACTTAGTAGCCATTGCTGAATCTGTTTTTCAATTTTTTAACCTTCATATATCACTTTATCAATATGCACACATTTATTTTACTCATTATTTACACACATGTATATTTTATTCTAATAAATAATTTAACTGAAAAGAGGTTTCTTTTTTTTTTTTTTTTAGTTTTAAGATTTCCTTTTTTTTCTTTAACTTAAATAAAAAGAGAGTGTCTTATAGTTTAAACTGTTATGCTTTTAATTTTTCCTAAATTAATTTCTCTCCCCCTTCCAAATACTCTTTAATACATAAAACTATGAACTAATTGATTTTTAGAAAACTGTTTAAAAAAACTTTTTAAACTTCTTTTATTAAACATTTAACTATTTTTTTAAATGAGTTGTTTTTATTTCAATAATTCCATGTTCAAATTTAAATATTTGTCTTTTACATATAAATAACATATAATGAATATCAATTTGACAATTTAATGATCACGAAGTCAGAACCTATGATGCCTTCATGAATTACCCAGGCATAATAAGAAAAACATTCCCAAATTCTATCTGATTAATGCTTAAGTTTATCCTTGCTTATTTGAAAGCTTTATCCTTTTCACATTAACTAAAGTGATCTGTATTGGTTTTATGGGTATAATTTGAACTGAATCTAAAATTTCATATTAGTTCTTTCTGACAATATAAATGCCTGTTTACCAGAGTTAATATGTGTGTAAATACTTATTCCATCAGCAAGCAGTTTAATAACTGGGAAATCATACAACATGGGTGGTTCACCCAAAATAAAGATTTGATAAATCAATATCTAGATCCAAAGTATCTAATAGCCACATCACATTGTCTCTCTTTTTGTCAGCCAAAGTTCTTGTAACAAGGGACTACCATACAAAGACCCATTTAGTTTAACTTTATTTTCTGAAGTTTTGCCATTTCCCTTTTTAACAATGGTAGTGACACCACTAGTAGATAGTTGACCACTATTTATAGCAGATTTTATTTTGGACTGACTCCTGTCAACATCCTTGACTAATAGTAGGATATTGGACATTATTGAGAGGATATTCATTTCTCTCTTTTATGAGTTTTGGCTTATTGTCATATACATGCTCAGTGATTTCAAGAACATTGAGAATCTCTGCAACCTCCTCAATGGTATAACAGTTGGAAGCAATTAAAATCTGCCCATCAGACTTAGGGAGATTATATCACAAGATTCTCACTATCTGGTTTTCTGATAGAGGAAAGCTGTTAACATTTTTAATTTCACAGCCTGACCTCAGAAGAACTGTGCATAACTTCCTTTATGGGAGCTAACCTGATAACAAATGTTATCCCCATCACTTCCCCAAAATGATGAAAGCATAAGATGCTTAAATTGCTTATGAAAAAGTGATTGCCACCAGTCCTTTACAGGTTGCAAGCAATGGCCAATTTCTCCCCTTCTGCAATATTACACAATGAAAATAACTCTTCTAAATTATGGAGGTAGTCAATAGGATTCTCTGCAGGTTTGCCTCTAAAGGGTTTAATAGAAATAAACTTAAATGTAAGAGAGCCCATATTATTTCTGTTTTCTTCTAACACTTCCTTAACTTGCCCCAATTCAGGCATCTCAACAAGACCAGATCCTATTTGCTTAACTAATGTATTGTGAAGAGTAAGTATTTCCTATTTAGGGTACCTATCAAATAGACTAGTTGTCATAACATCTAACTTACTTCCTATTTTCCTAATCTGATAGCTTTAATCAACCTTAAAGCTATCCATTCTTTCACAAATATTTTGTATTTTTGACTCAATGTTCCTAGGATTTCAAACTTCTGATATATATCTTTTTTGTTGTTCTTTAAATGTTACCCATTCCTAGTTAACCTCACATTGAAATCTTTTAACCTGATTTAAAGATTCAGCCTCCTTTTGCACCTCTTTAATTGAAGCTAACTTCATTTTATTTGTGATCATAGTGCTATTCTGAACCATTGCTGAGTCCATCCTCTTACATTTATCATCCATTCTCACACATCTATCACTAATACATGGAATATTAATCTGTACTTCAGAAACACTAATGTCCATACCTTTGTGAACTATTTTCAGAATTTCATCTAATCTTACAATATTCCATTCTAACTCTTTTAAGTCTTCACCTTTAAATTCCACTAATTGCCTATGGATCAGTTCATCCACTGACTCTCTGAATTTTTCTTTTTTCCCCCTCATTTTCTACCTTCATTCTTCTTATGGATTCATCAATAGATTGTTTTAATTTTACTTCTATTTTTCTAGCTGATTCTATAATTTTATTTTCTAATACTCCAGGGATTTTTCTACCTTTTATTTAAAGTAATTTATTTCTTGTTTCCTTGTTTAGATTATGTCATTTCTTCTCTTATAGACATTACTGATTACACCAATTTACTTTCTACTCCTTCTACCTTATTTTGTAACTTTACCAACCTTACTGGTTCTGACATATTCATGGCTAATCTATCCATCTTTTTGGATGACTCAGCTGCTAATGTGTCCATTTTATTTTCTAATGACTTTATTGACTCTTCTGACTCCACTGCTAATTTATCTATCTTATTTGCTGAAACTGCTGCTAATCTCTCCATATTACTTTCCATCTTTTCACATGACTCCATTACTAATCTCTCCTTCTTACTTTTCATCTTTTCAGATGACTCTACTGACTCCACTGCTAATCTATCTATATTACTCATCATCATTTGAAATAAAATGTTCATATCTACTGCTTCTGAAGCACCAGCTACAGTTTCAATCCCTTTAGTGGGTTCTGGAGTAGATACTTTCTGTTTATCTATAAACACAGATTACAAAATAGAAATTTGTGAACCATTGATCTCCTGTAAATCAGGAGTAGCTACCAGGACATTCTATTATATCAATAAAATTCTCTAAAACTTCTCTAGTATTATCTTCAAGCTCCTCTATAATGTGCAACTTATTTATTTAAGATTTTTGATTAATTAAATTTTTGTCCTTTAAAACACTGCTCAAAACTTCTACCAACCTATAACATCAAAGAAACTCATCATCTAGTATACAAAATAAATTATAATAATAATGCTACTCAGTTATCTCACAATAATCTTCTTCACCTTTTGCTTTGCATCATCATTCTCAAAATCACTATGTAAATTCAAATCCATCATGATTCTGAATAATTGAGATGACCTTATATCATCATAGAACAATCATAATAAAATAATAAAGTGTGGTGTTAAAACCAATTCATGCACTCTGAGTTACGTTATTAAATTCCCATAGCAATATTAATCACATTTGAAGAATAACACCTCGATCTTTTAAAATTATACTTACCAAATCATTCTGATCACACCAAAATTTGATCAATAAATAATTAAGCCAATATGTTGCTGGCACTAAAGATTGATACCTCATAACAAATGATGAGACTACACACACCAACTAATCATCTCAACACATTGGGCAAGCCAACAATTGTATCTGATGGGTTCAAATGTTGTCGTGCTCCACATACATGAGACAATTTAAAGAAAAAAAAAATACTTAAGAGAATTTACGATTTATCAGTTACACAAACCGAGTTAGCTTTACTTTAAATCACTTTCAAATTTCAGAAACCATATTTTATATTTCCCCTTTTAATAAAATCAATTTAAAATTGTCAAATTTAAATTATACATTTAATTAAATTAATTATCAGAAATGATAAAAACGTAATTAATTTCACTTGCACAAATTGACTTCGCCTTTATTCATGTCATACTGAAACATTAATCATTATAAAACACTTATAATATCAAATAATATATAATAAGCTAAATAAAATATAAACAACCCATTCTGAACAAACGTATGTAGCAAAACAACAACAAAAAAATATATCAGGTTTTCCTCACAATGGCATATTAATATCATTTACTTTTATATTTATAAAAATTTAAAATTATTCAAAACATCACCATTGACCATCGATCCATTTTAATTAGATCTGGGTAAAAAGGTTACAATATATATACATGAAAACAATTCAAGTAAGATAAAAAATCAAAATTTGTGTTTCAGATATCAAATTTATTTATGCAGATAAATAGATATATCAACAAGGTATCTATTTGCACTGCTTACGGTACGACTCAATTTTTTTCAGATTCGAATTACACATCCTATAGTCAATATTTATCAGTAAAAAGACATTATTTAGCAATTGACAAGCTTGGTGAATAAAGTAATTTTCTTCATTGCTGATATATGGGAGCAGTGGGAGGCTATTGGAGAGAAAATTTCTCACAATGAGCTGTGCATGTTCAAAGGTTCTGTACACTTACAATACAGTAAATAATGTATTATAATCAAAATATATCAACTAAACATAAGCTTTTATATGTGATATAAGATGAAAATGAGGAGGTATTAAAAATAAAATATAACGGTATTGTAACTTCACTATATTATTTGTAATATGTAAGGGATTCAAACGCAGACTTTCACAGACCTTCAGCTCTCCATGCCATCTCATATTTCTGACCCACCTTATCATACATATGTTGAAAAGATAAACAATCACCAATATACAAATTTCATGCTAAACCAGCAATTATCAGTTGGTCCAGATTACTATCTCCACACATATATACAATCAGTGCTCAGCTTTATATTAAGATAGCCAATCTTCATACTTTAATGGACAGGCATCAAACTATTCCAACCCACAACTCTTCAGCCATCCATTTTATTGAAAGTCTGATGGTGGAACATTCAAAGCCCTCGATACAACATGTGTATGATGAAGTGGGTCAGCAATATGAGATGGCATGGAGAGCTGAAGTTCATGTAAAAGTCTGACTTCGAATCCCTTATATATTGCATTATATATATGCAGGTGTGTGTAAGCCTGTACAGTGTATTAATTTATATATTATTTATGATAATGTAATTGAAATAAAAGTAACTACTCCATTCAGTTATGTGACATCAAAAACTGAAAGACAGAATGGGTTTCTTTCATGGAAGGTAGTCATTTCTGTTTCAGTTACAGATATTTAAAAGTTATGATTAACTTATTATTATACTTATATTAATGGAAAAGGTTCAGTGTGTTATATATATCTTGATAATTTTAATGTCTGTAACTAAATAACAGTTTCTTATGTGCACAGTGCTAAGAATATCTAATAATATTTATCTCATATTAATTCTAATTTAGTAGTCAGACAAAAAATCATCCATTTTTTCCTTGTTCCCATTCTATTATATGCATATTAATTCAATCATTGTTTTTCAAGGAAGAATAACTTTATGCTGGCCGTAATCTTCACAATGTCATTATCAAAGCAGATCACAATTTGGCACTAAAAATATCTAATAATGTTTATGAAATACTATAATTTACTCTGAATATGAATGCTGCTATAATAATAATAATAATAATAATAATAATAATAATAATAATAATAATAATAATAATAATAATAATAATAATAATAATAATAATAATAATAATAATAATAATAATAATAATAATAATAATAATAATAATAATAATAATAATAATAATAATAATAATAATAATAATAATAATAATAATAATAATAATAATAATAATTTATAAGTCAGTATTATTAGAGTCATTTTAACATATTTGCAAATAACATTCTCTCCTCCCCTCTCTTTAGTCTTGATATGCAAGAAGACGTTGTTGCAAATTTATTAAAATGATTCTAGTAAGCCTAACTTACGATAGATGCATTCAGAGTTTATTGCACTACTTCATAAATTTGTTATAGATATAATATAAAAAGCATGCTCTTTATATTACATTTGTAAATACAAGCTAAATAAGTCACGTGATGTATGACGATTTCATTAATTTCTCTATATATAAACATTAAAAGCATAAAGCTAAACTAGTCAATAAATAATCAAAATTATCCCCAATCCACAACTTAACCAGACTAGACAAAAAAAATAATTTCTAAATCACTACTAATGGTTTCATTGCTACAAGCAAACTTCTCAAGTGTAAAGAACTGCACTTGAGAAGTCTGCTTGTAGCAGTGAAACTATAATATGGCAGTGAGTTTATTTTTTGGCTAATCAAAAAAGAGTCAATCCATCCAACCATAAATTATTTATTCTAAAGAAATGGGAGTCATCAATTCTATTTTTTTTAATTTTCATTTAATAATAAAATTTAGGACCAGACTCCTGAATTTGCTTTCCAGTTGATACATTAGTCTACTGATTTGAAAGATGAGACTTTACTCTTATTCAATATTAAGTACTCACACATTGATAATTACAATATTTTTTAATGTTCAATGTTTGTGCTCAATTAACTGAATTATTAATTATTTGTTATTCAGAATGAATAACTAAATTCTTGGGTGATTGGTCTGTTCTATTATAGATTTATATGATACCAGAATAGGGGGGATTTCAGAATATAAGAGCAACCTTCAACAAATTGTAAAATATAGATAGAGAGATTGGAAATTAATAAGCAACTGATATTAGAAATTTTAGTTAGCAGAGTTAATTGTTAAATTATAGGTTTCTTTTTTATATTTTGTATTCTATGTAAAGTTGAAATTATTAAATTAGAATGGTGAATAACCATCCTCCACAGGGATCAAAGGTATGGATTAGTAAATAGTTAATGAACACAAACGAATGATGATCATGCCTACACAATTATTAAATTAATTAAAGCATGTTAATTTTGTTATAAAATAATCATGAATGGAAACCATCATCAAAATTAATTTGTTAAATATTAAATATTAAACTAAGTTAGTTATCTGTCATTTAATTTTTCTATTTTCTAATAATTCACACTATATGCATATTCAATGCACACATCAGATATGCCATAAATATACTTTGAATTAGAGTACATGTACATTCTTTCTTTGTTTGAACTCTGTGTCATAATGAAGATCAAGAAGAGGTAAAGTAAAGGAAGATGTGTGAGTATGAATTCCATTACACTCAATCAGTAATTATCATAGAACCACATCATAAAACCCAGGTAAACCATCAGATAACTGACTTGCACTATCAGATTTAATGACATGCCTTAAATACAAAATGGGTGACCGCAGTTAGATAACTTCTCCTAAAGGAAAAGATCAACCCATTACTTATGTTGCCCAAATCTGTGGAGCTCTTAAATAAGAACATGACCATATATATTCTATCCCATTACAATATATATATATATGTTTAAAAAAAATTTTTCATAGGAAAAAAATGTAAACAATAGGTTTGAGATATATCGTGTGGTTGCTTATATTAATACAATAACAACTTACTTTTTGCATACATTTAATCTGCTAATCTTTGAGCATTAAGAGTAATCAACAGTTGCCATTAATTTTTTATTGTTAAATATTGAACAAATGATTAAAACATATTCAAGAGATTGAGATCTGAGACAAATGATAACTGTTAATTTAGCATGAGATGTGTATTTTAGAAGTCATTTGTCCATTGAATGAAAAATTTAAGTATATCTTAATTCTATATATATATAGAAAATTTTAAGGATAAAATATATAAACTTATATTTGATATACAATGTCCATATTTATGTTTATTTGTAATTAATATCAACACTAAATTGATTTGTGGGCATTTCTTGTATATTCTTGAAATATCTACATTATCCTGAATATGACTGGGAGGACAAATCAAAATGTTTACTCAATATTAATGCCATAATTTTTTTTTAAAATCATCACCATCATTATTAATAAAAAATTAATGACAATAAACTTCTTTTCTCTTTAAGAATATGGTTCCAAATTATCTTTCATATATAAAAATCCAATAGAATTACTTTCTTCCTTTTTCTTTTTATATTTCAAAGGTACTTTATTTATTGCTTGAAACATTGGTTACATTTGTTTACTTTTTTACAACATTAATTAAATCATAAACACTAGATACAACTAATTAATTAAAAAATATTCCAGATATTATTAATGAGGCAAAAGTATCATGCTATAGCTTTGAGGATTGAGAGAGTTCTGACCAAGTTTCTATATATATCTTGTATTCAAAAACCTTTCTGTCCCTTTCTCTTACTGTTTCTAGCTTATTTTTAAAAGCATTTAGTAGACTTTGTTGACTGTTTTCATACACAAATATGCATCTTGTTCATTATATAGCATAGATAACTAAGATATTGGCATGTATACTTGAAAAAAGACCTTTACCAAATTCCTTAAACAAATATCCAATATTTAATTTTTATTCTTAAATATGACTGTTATTTCTGCCCTGATCTGGTCGAATCTGGGACATGAGAAAAAAAAAGTGAGATTGGGTTTTGGACTCTCTTTTACATAAACAACAGCAATTTTCTATTGATTAAATCTGTCTTTTATACTTGTAAAAAAATTTGGTAGGTAATTCTTCTAAGTTAAGCTTAACCAGAAAATCAAAAAATTCAGGCTCAAGTGACCAATATCTAAATTTGTGACATAGTTGTTTGTTTATAATTTAAAGGATATACTTGTCAAGCATTGATGGCCTAATGGTTAGCATAGCTGCCTTCCAAGCAACTGGCCCAGGTTCACTTCCTGGTCAATGCATTTGACATATGAAAAAAAAAAGTAGACTTTTCATGAATTTGTGTGGCTGGGGAAAGTAATAAATATACTTTCCAATATTGATATTTATCATTTGGGTGAATATAGATAAGATTTTGTATTTCTAGAATCAAGTCTCTAATGGCTTTTAAATATTCTCAAGATGGAGGTGGTTTATCTGTAGAAGTGATTTTAAATGTTATTTCCAGTAGGAAAACATCTTGGTACATCTTGAAATAGTGATTTTTGTATTTCAAATAACATTTATTGAATGAAGATCAATGCCATTGTTTACCAAAGGATGTTGGAGCTTTTTGATTGAGATTGATGAAATTCTTCTACCCCAGAGATATTTTCTCAGCAGTGAATGATTATGGTTAATAAATTTCTTCATACATTTTATTATTGGTGTATAATATATTCTAGTCATAATTATATTGTGTAATGAAAATTTGGCATATAGAGAGAGATAAGCTTTTGTTAGTAAGTTGATTATATGTTTTATTTTATTTGCTAGTTGTTTTTAAATAACTGTTCCTATTTGTATAGGATTTAAGTAAAATGGAAAGCCTAAATAGAGGTAAGGTTTTACTTTAAATTGTTCTATAATATTGCATCCTGAGTAAATTTCCCATGCACATTATTTTTCTATATTAAATATGAGTTTGAATTTATCAGTGTATTGCACAATTTTATTATATTTGAGATTTGTCTTCTGGATGGTAAGAAAATTGCAATATCATCCATGTAAGCAACATACTTAATACTGGTGTTTTAAGTCATATATATATATTATAACAATCCAAACGAAAGTGAAGATCGAATCTAACCGCAATCTACGATATCTGCACTACACAGGCGCCATTTAGGCATTTGAGCCTAGAAAAATTTATAAAGTAGGCAGATACGTGCTGTTAAGATTCTTAAATATTCAGATCGTTAGCCCAAGTCACTAGCTCAGGGAGTAGCAGAGATGATAAAATATAACTTTAATTTATATCTTAAATATAAATAAATAAAAGCCACTGCCAGAAATTAACACATAAAAATATTTATTTACGCACATATAAAATCATTCTAAATTTGAGGAATAAGTTTAACATTTTAGATTTTTATATTAATCTTTAATTTTACATTTAAAAAGATTGCAATGAGTTTAATATTTATTTAGTGAGTTGAATATGAATAGACTACATAGATCTGCATTTGAAAGAAAATATTCTTTCCCTTATTTAACCTTAGGCCAAAAGTTCACAGTCAAACTGGTGCCAATCCATCTGATACATTTATGTATTCAATGTAACATGAAAATACGACAACACAAAATACTATACCATCAGGAATGTACATCTGAACAGTAAGTAGAGTTAGAGAAGACATTGTCTCTCCACCAACAGGAATGCTACATCTGTTGGCGAGTAGAACAATAAACAAAAAACCCCATAGGAATGGACTGCGGTTCTTTGCCAACTTACAAACCCATCTATAGGCAAACAGAAGATGTGTGGCGTATATATACAATCCTGCCTGTAGTGGATCTCATACTACATCTACTAATTACACAAATATATCCAATCCATTGAGCTAATTCAACTACGAAACGAATAACCTAAGATTACCCTCCCTTAAACTATATATATAACTTTACAAATCTATACAGCCATTCACGCCCGACTTAAATTTAACCTTTAAATATGTTCACACAGATGAATTTTATACAATTTGTTTTATAATGTCGAGTATAGATCGGCTGCATAGATTCCACAGTTAAAACGTCCCAGAATAAGCATAACCGATCAAAATACAAAGTCATCGATAAAGTCAATTGCAGAGGGAATACAAGAAGTCCAGTAGCATTCAACATAAGATGCCACAATGACCTATATATTCCAATCGACTATGAAACAGCAACATAATTAACTGCTAACGAATCTATGCAATGTCTATACCCAACTTAAATGTCATGCATTTAAATAATTTATACAATAAGAAAAAAAATAATGGAAATGATGTTTATCAATGCAAAACATATAAATTTAAACATTATCAATTGATTTTAAACTTAAAAGTCAGATAGAAGTTCATAAGCTTGAACGAAAGTTCTTAATTATTTTTAAATTTTAGAGTTCATGTCAATAGCTTACAATAGAAGAATCACAAGTTCCCGTTGGCAATTCCCATGAAGATTTTCTGGGAAGACCAGTCTGATATTTTGGAGGTAGCATTGGCTGGTTCCATTCTGGTATCACAGTCTTTTCATTTTTTTAAAAATAAGTGAGAGAGAACGACAAGTGCGTCTTGTCACTCGTCTCACCAAATCAAGTTGGAAACTGCCAGGAAACTGAATATTTCTCTTTTTATAATCCTCCTATGGATACCATGAACAAAAAGTCACTGTTCCATTTTTTCGTTATGGTCCGGACCTTTATTTGCTGCTTCTATATTGGACAAGCTAATTCTTTATTCCTTATCTAATTTTCATCTGACTTTTTAATTACACAAGAGCCCAAGGCTAGCTTGCTTTTCAATTAATAAACAATCATTTCCATTTACAGATTACAGGAATTAATTAATACCTGTTTTTATTTTAACTTACATTATTTCTTTATTAAAATACTTTTATTTTTAAATCTTGTATTTTTTTATCAAAAAAGTACGTTCAAATACTTTTTTTTATTTATAAAAAAAAAAATATTTTTAAAGTTTTGAATCTGTGCGAATATATACGTTTAACAAACATTTTAATTTTAGCGTTTAGTTTTTTTTTTAATACATTTATTTTTATTTGCGAACTTTAAGATTTTATTTTAAATTAATGTAACAGCATATTTATATATCGTTACAATATATATATATATAATTAAGTTCCAATCAGTAACCACCTAAACATTCACAGTAAAATATAGTAATCAATATATATATAATTTCTTTTTCAATGGCTGTTAGTAAAGGGATTATGTATACTGAGAAAAGAAGTGTGCTCAATGGGGAATCTTGGGGTATGGAACAATTGGGGATGATAGGCAGTGATATTATTCCATCTAGAGTTACATGTATTTCCATGTTCCAAAGCAAATTTGTTGAGTCATAAAGGTAAGTCTTATATACAGATATGTCAGTAGAGTGTTAATCAGTATGTCAATAGGGACTGTATGAAATGCAGACTTAATATCCAGCTGAATCACAACAGGGCCATATTTCTTCTTAACTGTTACTGTGTCAATAACAGTTTTAAAAATAAAGGCTGTTTGATTAATGGATGAGGCTTTTTTTTAGCAAATTGGTAATTATAGAGCATTGGTAAAATGTATGGCTCTATTCTATCTTCCAGTGCCTTAACTCATTAAAATTGTTCTTAGTTTTTTATGGTTAATATCTTTTGTTTTTTGAAAAGATATCAGTAATATAAAAATAAACAGAGCAAAACTCTCCATACAGTATTGCCACCTGTGCTAAACAGAGTAATCAATGGATGCCAGAAGGCTTGTGCATCATGTGATGCTTAATGGTTAATATAAAAATATAGATTTTGTATTGTGTATATTTCTTTTGATAGAAAATTTGCTAGATTTGCTAGGTAATTTGAGGTAAAGGAATTTAGATGTCAATTTACAAAACAAGGTATTCCATATAGGCCAGGATGACAAGATTCGGTCATGGACTCCAGTTTACTTGTAAATTCATTAGGGCTAAATTTAGTTTCTTCATCTGACTCACCAAAAAGCTTTTTTGAAGGGTTATAAGAGTTTCCAAATTGCAACCTATCCCTATAATACGAGTAGGCTGGTTCCAGCATATAAATTCAACTAACCATTCCTATTTGTGTTTGAATGGCTGTTATCACTCTGATTGAAGGTGACCCAAAGCCTATCCAATATAATTTTTAGATCATGTATGTGATTGCCCAATAAATATTCTCCTCTTCTTTATTTCTAGATATCCTTTGAGTATTAATTCTGCTCCATTATATAAATTTTTAAGGTTTTTTTATTTTTGTTCATTCATTTTCTGAGGATGTAGTCTGAATAATATTTTTGTATATTTTTTTTTCCATTAGTTCCAATATACCTGTCAGTGATGGTATGTCTCTGGTATTATGGTGAACCATGTTTGATAATATGTTTATATAAGCAATCCATATCACACTGGATCTATTTCAATCTTACTCAGATTTATTTAGATATATATAAATTTCTGAATATGTCCAGTGAATATTAAATTTTTATTATTGAAATCAAGATCAATTTTAGTGACAAATGCAGAATGGTCAAAAAGATGCATTTTTAATTTCAAGGTTTAATAAGGTGATGAATTGATGAGGAAAAAAACATGAGATCAATTAGTGAAGAATGCCTTCCATTATTAAAGAAAATGGTACCACTATGCAAAAAAACCTTTTTCTTTTTAAAAAATTTATTTATATGAACCCATATATACTCCACTACATTATGCACATTTTTCTAATGTTTCAACTACCTTCTCACAGTTATTATCAAGGATAAATAAATATTTTTTAAACTCATAATATAATAACATTTCTTAAGCATTTATATATATATATATCTTTCCATTATATACATTTAACTATTGCGATTACTTACCTCCCCTATTCTTTATATTTTAAACCATTTTTTTATTACATCTGACACCAATGTACAAAACATTTACAAACCTATCAATACCACAATTTCTTAAGTATTGCTATTGATATATAACTATAAATTACTTATAATTAAAATCATTGTTTAACAATTTGTTCTATTTAAAACTGGGTTTTCTTTATTAATATATATATATACTTTCTTTTAAGATTTTTTCCTTATATAATTTACTCATTCCTAACCTGTTTATATCAAATTTTTTTATGTTTAATTCCTTACTATGTATATAAATAATAGAATTCTTGTCACTTAAATGTTGCTTCAATCTTGTTTTTGGTTTATTTTTTGTTGTGTCAATATATGATACATTTTCGTTGTCTTACTTATATATTTTCAATATTTTTATTTTTCATCAAATGAAAATATTGAAAATATGAATGAAATTTGTATAATTAGATGTTCATATTGTAAGTAAGACATCAAGAATGTTTTCCTGAAGGTTTGTGATGATGATGTTTTAGTTGTATTTATTGGTTGGATTATTTCCATCATCTATTTAGAAAAATTTAACTTTATTTAAATATTCCAAATACATTCAACTGTTAATAATAGCACATCAAACAGATTAGTACATGCATTACTAACATGTTTGATGTATGTGCTACTCTAGTAACAGTTGAATGATTTGGAATATTTAAATAAAGTTAAATTTTTCTAAAGACATTCAATACTCATATTAGATGATAGAAATAGTCCAAACAATAAATATAACAGACAATAAGAACATATATATTGGCCCAATAAAAAATAAACTAAAAACAAGATTGACAAGGTGCAGTATTAAGAAAAGATTAAAAGGGCATGAATTGTTTGTTATACAAGCATGTGAAAAGTTAAAATAATGATTTAATGACTGCTTCAGTTTTCTTGGATCATGAAAGGACATATAAATGTATAAATTTATGTTTGATCTTGAAAGTGTTAAGATTCTTCATGAAGAGAAAAACCATAATAAAGGAAAAATTAAGGAAGCAATTTTAATAAAGAGAAATAAAATGAATATAATTAATAGATAAAATGCTAACGTTAAAATTCGGGATTCATGGAATTTGAATTGATGATGTTTGCTTTTGCTTGTTTTTTTTTTTTTTTTAATTTAATTGCAGTTAAAGAGAATTAAGGAATTATTCCAAAGTACTTCTGTATATTGAAAGACTGTATATAATAGTTAATTATCATTATATTTATTATTTTTGTTATTACAATTGTTTTTTAATTAACGGACATTTTATTTATATATATAAACTTTAAATAAAACAGTTCAATGTATATATAAACAAACAGAGTAAATCATCCTCTCCTAGGCTATGAATTAAAAGCACACTAAATTCATGGCCTGGGGGAGGGTGATTTATTTCTACAGCAATTCATGTATTATGTAATGACATAGTTTAACTATTCACAAAATTTATAAGTCTCTATTATGTCTATATCATTACTTGAAATGTGAGTGTATGTTTTATCACTTTGTAAAAAAAACACATGATGGAATAATGCGGTAACATTAATGTGTTTTAAATTGGGCAAAGCTGCTTCTGAAACATTTAAAATGATTCAGACTGAATATAGTTGGAAGAATGTTTTCAAATGATTTGAAAGTTTGTGCAGCAGCAGGGAGAGCATTGACAGTAATCTTTGATCAGAGACATTAAAATCAACTGGATATAAAGAAAATATGAAAAATTTTGTTCTACTTCTCTAAACTAATCATGCTAATGTATTAGGCCCATTGAGCAAAACACTGCTATTTACATAATTACATTCATTGCATTTTAATAAATGATTTGAAAAATTGAAAGACGTCCATGAAATTTGTACCTCACTTATTGATAATTGACCAAAAGATGCTAGTGTGAAACATTGCAGAGATATGCAAAAACTGCAACTACAAATTCAAAATTCTTGTTAAACATTGTGAGTAATGAGGCATGGTGTTTCTAATATGAGCCGTAAACCAAGTGTGGAACTGATATTTCCCGAAGAAAAATTAAACAAAAAATTGTAAATTCAAAAGAACCAACTCAAAATATAGCTCTTTTTTTTTATTCTAAAGATATTATTTATCATGAATACTTTCTTAAAGATCAGATGCTAAATATTAACTACTTTTAAATTATTTATGAACCAAAATGAAAACTAGGCTCTTGATCATAGGGTATGATAATATATCAATTATAGTGCCAAAAATTTGTACAATTTTTTGACCAGAAAGTATTGTTGCTGATTTAGTTCCATTCTAAAATTTAAATTGGTCATGAAATGAGCTTATAATGGTTCGATTCAAGACATCCAAATATTTGCTTTCTACATACGATTTCTGCATAAAATTTCAACAACAGCTTCTCCTATTTTGCAATCGTTTCCTGCTTTGTATTGAACCACAATAAAATTATTTCAAATAATCAATGATAAAAACAAAATATAAATAATGGTTTGTATTTTATTACACATCAATCTTTTTTTTTTACTGGAATATATTATGTGTTTATATATTGAAATGCACTTTGGTCTCGTTGTTACCTATTTATAAAGATTCTGATTATTCGTTTAATGGTATATTTACAAATTTTAATTTAATATTAGAAACAGCCTGAGATACAGAATACATTAATAATAAAACTTCAATAGCATAATATGTTTTCAGTTCACGATTTATATTATAGATATCTCTCTTTTTTTTTTAAGAAAAGTGTTTAAATATATCATTTGCATCCAAATAATTAGATTTTAAATATAGTAAAAGACAAACACCTATATTCTATTTTCATAATGTTTCATCAAACTCAAGTTCTAGACATTCTCTATGAAATACTAACTGTAAGACATGTGCTTTGAAAGTAAAAAATTCAATAAGTTACTAGCTTAGACTTTTAAGAAATGTTATCACTTCTTAATTTTTAAAATACATATAAAAAAATTTAGAGTGGAAAAACATTTTTGTATCCACTGATGACTTTAAATCATTCTGATCACTCATATGTAGGACCTTAAGTCTATTGAAATACACAGAAGAGGGATGGACAGAATACAGGATGAATCTGTAATATTTGAATACAAGTATAATGTATATATGTAAGCTTGAACAATATCAGAATCAACAAATGGACCTTTCACCATAAAATTTTCAATGATATGGATGGCTGAAAAGTTGGAGGGTAGAGTATATTAAAGCCTGTCTATTAAAGTATGAAGATTTTCTATCTTAATATAAACCAAGCACTGATTACATCTGGACTATCTGATGGGTGCTGGGCATATATTGGAGACCACTTACCTTTTTCACATATATGTGGACATATATGTCAGTTGTATAAGATGAACCAACTGGAATATAGATCTAATATTTAATTATTATGAATGCCAAATTTAATTTAAGTTGATGAAAATACTTTTATATATACCTGGGTCTCTTTTTATGCAGTATATAGGTTCCACAAAAAACCCACATAAAAGAAATCACACAAAAATAGACTTAGCTTACATTGAAAAATGTGGTATACATTCCATAATTTTCAAAAATCTCATAAAAGCAAAACAACAAGTTAAAATTACTTTAAAATTCACATAAAAAAAATAAGGAAATAAAGTATGACTAATAAAAAATTTCAAATATTTAAAAAAAATTGATTCAAGACAAAAATTTTTTATTAACTATTTAATTTTATTCAAAACAATATATTTTTATATGTAAATTATTTTACAGTTTTCATACATATTTTAATAAGAAATCAGATTTGTCACAAGAGGAAATACAATTAGTACCAACTTCAGTCTCATTCTGTATTTAATAAGGTATATCAACTGAAAATTTTTGTTCATGGATTCAAGTCACTCTAGAACCATCAATTTTTGCATTATCATAGCAAATTTAGGTCTTTTTAAAGCTTAAAACATACCACAAGGTGCTGATTTGTTGTTCCTCATTGTGAAGCAAAGGGAACACTTGACAACAATTATGACAGTTCCAAGTTCTTTGTTTTGATATTCAAAATGAAAATGTATATTTTAGAGTATTTTTTCATATTTTTTTTACATATTATATATTATTTTAATAAAATATGCTGAAAGTATAATTACTTTAGAAAAATAATTAAGATTTTAGTAAAAATTCTTTACTTTTACACAAATGTAAATTGAGAAAGAAATCAACAACATACACATCATTTTTTAATAGATTACAAACATTCTTTTTAGGTTCTCTCCTATAGAATATTTTTATAATATAATTGAATCAATCAAACATTTAAAACTTAAATTCACTCTGCCAATAAAAAATTTTTCAGTCTAAAAGTTAATGGTTTTCTGTTGACAATGTAATTGGTGATTAAACTTTGAGATGATGATTACTAATTGTTTATAAAGCCTGTGATATCCAGACATACAACTATTTAGCTTTTATTTGAATTTAAGGGCTCATTCATAATTTGTATTATTAACAAGAAAATGATTGTCCAATTGATTTGAAAGTTGAAGACTCTCGAATCATTTTTGCTGTGAAACAAACAGGTTCCACTTCTGTTTCATTATTTTTTTTTTAAATTTTCTACAATATCTAAATTTATTGCCAAAACTTTTTCCAACAGGTATTTAAAGTATGTAAAATATAATATGTGTATATAAAATGAGGAAATCCTGATTTTAAGTGAAATATGAACTTCTTTATTACATAAAAGAAAAACACAGACATTAAGAAAAAACATGAATTGCATAACTTCAAAATCGCATTAAAAATCCACACAAAAAGAAATCTGGTGTACATTAATATTAAATAATAATTCAATGGGTTAAAGCTGAACAAAAAAAACATCTATTTGTATGTTTACAACAATTCAAAATACTACACAGAGATCTCTAGAAAATAAAAATACAACTAAAAATGGGGTAGTTTTAGTGATTTGATACTAACATTATTTATTAGATTTTTTTTTTATCAATCCACATTGCAATTTTTTTATAATTCTAAATTGTCTTATAAATATTAAATAATTAAATTTTTAAGCTGAATAAAAAAATCTCATTTATTTGTAAGACTACAACCATTCAAAATATATCCTCAGCATTCCTAGAGATAAATGAAAAATGAATTTTTTTGACTTTATGCTAATGTTATTTATTGGAGTTTTTTTTATAGCAATTCTACTTAGTTAAATATAATTTTAAATTAAATCATTTTTTCTTCTTATAAATATTAAATAATTATATTTTTTAAACCTGAGTAAAGGAACATCAATGGTAACAATAATTAAAAATATTACACAGGGACCCCTAGTATATTTTCATTTTTGTAAAAAATAAATAATATAAAAGTTACTTTAAAAGTTATTTTGATAGCAATAAATTAATTAGGAAAAACCTAATTAGTTTAAAAACAAAATCATTGTTCAACTAAACTGTTTATCAAAAACATAGGATGACAGGCATAATGTTATATAAGAGAAATAAATAACTTAATATAATTTTTAGAAAATCATTATATTGACATTATGAAAAAAGAGACATAAAAGAATAAGCTTCACAAATGTTGTTTTGAAGTGTTTGTTTTTGTTTGATGAATTCACTTTCAAGACAATATATTGTAAAATCAACTCTGCAAAATATTATATGTATCATTATGATCTTCTTCATTGGCAATTGTGATCCTTCTTTTTATCAACATTTCAATAAACATGTGTGGTTAAAACATCATACAATAGATCATGCATAGTTTCTATTCTATCCAGCCAATCCAATGATCATCATGTAATAAAAAGTTCTGCTAAAGAAGCTCACTGGAATTGACTGCCTATGAGAAAAAAATCACCATCAATAGGAAAGATACCTCTTCTAAATAAACAGTAAATATTATAGCAATCACAATAGATTTTATGAAATTATAATACACCTAAAAAGTAATAAAATAACAGAAAGAATCAAGAAAAGAATTTCCAGGAATTCATTAATTTAACCTAAATGTGATTAAAAAATTGAGAAGTTGGCAACATTTGATATTTCAAGACTGAAATGAATGGATCCCAATAACTAATGTTCTTTAAATAAACACTTTTCAAGGAAAACATTACACATATTTAAAAATAAAAGATATATATATAGTTTAAATTTTGAATACTGTGTTAAATAAATTTGTTTGAATATATTCTACCGGAGTAAATCGTAAATAAACCATCAAATCTAGGTATACTTATCAAAAGATTTTCTTACATTATTTAGTTATAGCAAAATAATATTTTTTTTTTAAAAAAAAAGGTTTATATTTAAGCAAAATCATTTTTCATTTAAAAGATTTTTTATTTCATATTTCAATGCATGTGTGTGATTTTATTTCATCTGTGATATCTGCTAGTCAATTTTGCTATTCAAATTTATTACAAAAATGTGAAATAGTATGCTTGAAAGTGGATGGGCTACATTTTTTTATATATGCAATAGTTTCAGTATTTTGCAACATTCATTTACATGAAGCAACCATTAAAGAATACAGTTATTAAAATCATTTTGTAATAAGCTGATTTGTTTTCTCTAAATTACATGTATTTATGCTACACTCGGTTCACATGTACCATATATAAAATTGTATGTGATACAATCCAAAGTTAGAATCAATACTGAAAGATTAAGCCTAATATCTAAGGTATGATAAGTGCATAAGGAAGAATGGAAAGTTAGACATATCCTCACTGAAATAAAATTAATCAGTCTAAAAGTTTAGATTATAGCTTTTTTTAGACTAGATGTCTGATATTCTGCAAATAAAGCAAAGCTAATCTTATTCAATATGGTAAAACTATTCTAAAGTCTTTATCTTTAAAGGCAAATTCAGAATATTTAATAATTATTTAATCGAATTAAATTAATTGACTTAGCGTTTCAGATATCTCATGCTTACCATTCAAAAGAAAATATATTTAACACCGTGTCATAATAAAGAAGTTTTAGCACTATAAACCTTATGAAATTTGATATAATAATGGGACTAATTTAATTACTTATCACCTAATTATTATTAGAAGATTGCTTAATTCATCACTTAATAACAATAATTATTTTCATTATACAGTTTTGTTTTCTAATGTGAAAGTTGTTTGAAGATTAATTCTGATTCACGTGTAGATTATTTATTAATATATTTGAATGTAAATCGTTTCTCATAAATATACATATCAGAATAACATTATTTTATGACATCTCTAGAAAAATTTTATAATCTATCAAATGACATTTTTGATAAAAGAATCTTCTAATTTCTGATGGACATAATTATTGTAATAACCAATGTCATCAGTAGCATGAAAAACAATTTAAACTCTGTCATACATCACTATATAATCTCTATTTAATATAACTGAATTTAAAACTAAAGTTTGAATATAATTTAATGATAATTTATCAATTTTTGTACTTTGTATTGTCTTAATATTAATAGACAAGACATAACTTTTAACATAGCTGATTTTTAAATAATTTTGCTTTCAAATAAACATTTATATTAGAAATAACTAATTAAAAATCACTTAAATAATTGAACTTGTTTTATTATATAATTTTTTTACAATCTTTTACGAACAGACAAAGTTTAATGAAAATGTCAATCAATCTCTATTGGACATATATTTCTGTTATAATATGATGTCATCAAGGGTTTGAAATCTATTGATTTTCCGCCAAACATATAAATAAAATCTATATTTAAATATCATTGCAACATTAAATTTGATATTAAAGTTTGAGCTGGTTTAGCATGAAATACGAATATTGGTGATTATTTATCTTTTCAACATATATGTGTTCATGTGTATTAGTAATATGAGATAGAGTGGTGAGTTGTTGTGTGAAAGTTTGTGCTCATATACCTAGATATTACATATATTGATACAGGTGTATAATAAGCCTGTATTTCATATACTAAATGAAATATGTGGCGATAAGTTAACGTTATTCATTATTATTATAACATATATAAAGTGTTTAATTAGTTATATATATATCGATTTACTTAGAATATTTTTAACCACCTAACAAATATAAACTTCTAAACATCGCATGATCGCCATTTTCTATACTAACACAAGCTGCTGAAACGGTATGCGATGCGATGCAATGAAACTTCTCCTTATACGGAGTCAGGAATCTTTCAGCCACTATACCCAGAGAAACCAGTTAACCACTTTACCTTCTCTTTCCATTCTAAGTTTTTCACATATTTTTCTCTATCATGCTCCATCCCATTTCCTAACATAATCTTTGTTAACTTCATGGCCTTTATATCTAAATCCCATTATCATAAAAAATTCTCCATACAGTAGTGCCCCACCTGTGTAAGCTACAGCAATCAATGGATACACTAAGGTATTAAGAATTTTATGCAAAAACCTTCTTGTATCTATTGATTACTATGGTTTGCACTGAATGACACTGCTGTATAGAGAATTTGTCAAATGTAAATTTAGAATCTTCCTTTTGATGTAAAAGCAATGTTTGTTAGCTTATAATTTTAAAGATGATATTAGTGAATAAAAGCTGCTAAAGTTCTAGTTTATTATGATCTTTGTGTATATTTATTCTTATGATCTTACCTTGCTGAGCTATACAGATATATCCTGGTAATTTATGACATCCACAAACTGGTTTTTTTTCAATCTGTTTACAGTCACGGATACATATTTCTCCAACTTTACATGGTTTGGGAGTACATGTACCAAATATTTCCTAAAATATATAAGAGAATATAAATCTTACAGATCTATAGATGCAGAATATTTTATTGCTGGGATTTCTGTATTAATTTATGAAGATATTCTTCATAGTAGGCTTAGTAGCCAGTACATTTTGATATTTTATCATGAAATACAATGATGATTGTACAATAGTCTGTACAGTTTTCAAATATAATTAATATTCATGTTATAATTTCAATATTGTTAAAATGTTGATTCATTGGACTTTAAAGGCCAGGGCTATTTTCATTCATGTTGCAAAAATATGAAAATTATGTGGGATATTTTTAGCTCTGTGATGAACATGATGTGAAGATTCTTAATGATGGAAATACAAAAATTAAATTTTAAATAGTTTACCAAAATTGTGCTGCACTAATCCAAAATTTTTAGAAGTAGAATTATCAATAATTCAGAAGCAAGCAGACTATAACATGTTACAAATTGTTAAATGTGTCATATTAACTATAAACTTCTGTTCCATGTGAACAAAAGTTGTCAAACTTTAGAATTTTCTTATACAGAAATAATAATGTTGCAAGTAGATCATGTAATATTTATATAATAAATTCTCTATAAAAAATCCATTGAAAAGATTAACTGCCATTATAATAAAAATATATATCATGGGCATAACATGCCAATATGACATTGCAACCAGTTCCAAAAATTTTTAAACTTGAACTGCTTCATGAACAAGATGAAAAAGATTCAGTAAAAGTTTATTCAAATGTTGTGAACTCTATGTGTACACTTCTATACTTCTGGCATTTGAGAGGGAAATGTGCATATTTTTGAATCTGAAAAAAATAATATAATATTGCAAAGAGAAAATTACAAAAACAGAAGGTCAAAAAAGGTGTTTCATTATGCATTCAAAAAGGGTAATGAATTTATTTATCTTGTATAATGATATTTATATTACTGTTAATTTACCATTTATTACTTATAAATATTTACTTTATCTCCAATAAATATTTATTATAATCTGAATTTAAAATTTTGTTATACGGAAGATACATTTTTTTTTTTTTGTAACAATCATTTTTCATTAATATACATATATATATATCTGATTAACCATATTATTCATGAGCTATATGATTTTTAAGAATGCATTTTTAAATCAATGGTGCTTACTCACTTATATATTATAGATATGTCTGCATATTTATTTTGATGGTTATAGTGATTTTCACTTCATATATTTAACAAGATTAAATAATGCTTTAAATCTTTCTTAAGTAATTATAAATAATTATGCTAAGAAGTTAAAATCTCACATACGTGCAGATATTTTAAAATATCATCGAGCTGAGAAAGTTTTTGATACCAAAATGCCTATTTTGATATTTGCTATTGTGATTTTAAAAAGAGGGGAAAAACCCGTCCTCACCGTTAAGAAAAGGTTTCTAAGCATTTACTTTAAAAATTGTTAAGGCAATTTTCCAAGAGCAATAATAATCTACCAGCATCATTTTTCTATGCCTCTCATTATTGATCTTATCTACTTATCTATTAATGCACTTATCTATTTAATTACCTGTCTACTCAGAAACTATCTACTGTCTTATTTATATATGTATGTTTAAATTTATCTATCTATCTATCTATCTATCTATCTATCTATCTATCTATCTATCTATCTATCTATCTATCTATCTATCTATCTATCTATCTATCTATCTATCTATCTATCTATCTATCTATCTATCTATCTATCTATCTATCTATCTATCTATCTATCTATCTATCTATCTATTTGTTTCACTATTTAAATATTCACCTATCAAACTATCTGTCTGTCTATATATCTATATATTTAACCATCCAATCTATAAATCTATCCATTTATCCGTCTACCTATCTATCCATTCATCTATCTATTCATCCATCCATCTATCCACTTGCCCACTTTTATGTCTACTAACCAACTTGCTTAGCTCTGTACATAATTATATAACATTTAAAACTTTTTATTAAAGAAAGCTTACTTAAACAATTTAGACAATAATTTATTCTAAAAAAGCGGTTTCATTTTTACTTTATTGATAACGATTTGGTCTTATTTGACACATTCTTACTCATTTAATTTATTTAACTTTGTGATCTAAAGCTGTATTAAACTATTAAGTAATTTAATGCTACATAAAAATAAATATTTTATCATATATATATTACAATTTTTGTGCCAATTCATATTACCTTATCTATATGAAATGCATTCTTCTCATAATATACAAATCCATTTGCTTGTTTTACATCTTTTGGTTTTTGTATGTGCGACTCCGAGTTTAATTCACAAAGAGAGCGTGCTTTATCATAGTTCAGCGATTTGCAGAGATCATATTTTAAACAATTACGAGCACAAGTTGTAATAAGACTAATATTATAAAGTTCTCTCCATATATGCTTAACTAAGCGGCTATTAGAAGACTGATATGTCGGCTTATCTATTGTCCAAGTCATATAATTTGTTTCAAAAATAGTTGATTTGACACTACATTGTAAAAGCACTAATATGGCTAAAATATTAAAAAATTCCAGAAAGCGAAACATGTAGAAAAAACAAAGAAATACGACACAACACACAAACAATACAATCTAAAATAATGTTAATAAACTTATGTCATTTTAGCTGGACATATACAAATATTTCCTCTGAGTCATTAAAGTATCCTTCATTTTTTAAAAGACAGAACAAAAAATATTATGACATATAATATTTAATCATTGGGTGTAAAATAGTTTAAAAGCAGTTAGTTGAATTATTAATTAGCATCAATACAAAGTAAGAAAGATATTTAATCAAAATGAAAGCTTTTAGAAATTAATTTAATCTAAGTTAGTTAAAGGTCAAATTTTATTCGTGAATTAAGCTAACAACGTAAAACTTTTTTGCTTTTATATAACAAAAAAAATTTTAAACAAAAGTTAAATTTGACTTTTAAGTTAAAATGTGCTTATATTTAAAAAAAAAAAAATCATGGCTATATGTAAATTGCTACAGACTGCATTTAATGTGCCATTAATTCAGTTTTTCTTTATATACAGTAATCATCTTTTTAATCACTATCCATTCATAGCCTTATTATTAATCCTGTTGTAACTAAATTTTAATCTTAATTAAATAAAGCAATTATTTTTTAAAATCTGAAAATGCCATACAAGCCTATATATTTGTATATAATATATATACCTTTATAGCATAAACCTGTTTATTATAATTTTGAGATGGTAGTGTCATACTGTTTCTATAGCCTAATTTATGACTGCTGGTGTCTCTCAAAATACATTAGATTTGCATTCACATACCTAGCAGTGCCTTTTAAATGTTTTAATTCAAGCTAACCTGTTAGTATAGTTATATAAATCAACCATAAATTAAGGTATTATATATTATACAAACACTTAACCTTGAGTTTGAAATTTTGGGGATATTAGTTTGAATAGTCATGAAAAACTGAAGATAGTTGCTGGTAGTATAGAAACTGATCTTGAGTATGATCTATGTGACTCTGCAGTTGAGTTAGCTTGGATTCAGAGTATACGGTTTTTTGAAGTTTCACTCTATTAAATTGGATAATACAAAGGAGAAAAAATGATTATTCTATGCAAGAGCACATTACTTTCAGTTTTGAATCCCAGTCCTCACTCATAAAGCAAGTCAGAAGCTAGTGTAAGAATGGGTGTATTGATTACTCAAGCTTAAATGAAATAACTCTAGAATAGAATGAAAATAATTGCCACTGTAAACTTAGAAATATAAGTTATGAACATGAAAACATTATGTAATATTGTTGTATTATACAAAAATATTATCATAAGTTTAAAATTTTAAAATATTGATAGTGACAGAATCTATATTTTTAAATTCTTTGCTCCTCACTAAAGAAAGCTAGTAGATAAAAATTACTTTGAAAATTTGAATATAATTCTATCATCTAGTACCCATTAAATACTGAGTCACAATAAATGGTCATAGATAGAGTAAGTTACTGTTTTTATGCACATTTTAAAAGTTAAAAGAAAAAGTAATATTACAAATAAATGCATCTGTGTATTTAAGTATCCATTTATTCTTTTTGTATATCTCTCTGTTCATCTATTTGCCTACCTATATGACCACCCACTTATTTTTTATCTATGCCACTAATAATCTATGTTTTTCTTTAAAAACAAAGTTCTATATTTTATAATTAAATATTTGATCATTTCTGATTTTTTAAAAAAAATTAAACAATGCCATGGAATTGATTTCAGTGGCAAGAGAAAAAAAATACAAAAAAATATTAATTTAAAAATGTTGTTAGAGATATATCAAAGAGTAGATCACTTTTTCTAAAGCAGTCATCATCCAGAATTTAATTCATATTCTGCTTTATATATTTTTACTTATCTATTAAAAGCAAAATTTTTTATAATAATCCTAAAATAATTTCAATTTCATCATCATTTATCCAATTAAATCCATTTTCAAAATCATATTATTTCTTCAATATTTTTTTAATTCTCAATTATACTTATTTTTTCAATATATACAAATGATCTCATCATATACTTTTTTATTCTTCAATAAATCATTAATATCATTTTGTGGTTAAATCTATTTATTTTATCTTTTGCTATTTTTAACCAGTGCTAATCCAATGCATAATCAAGAAAGCATCTTCATCAGGAGATAAATATTGGATAGATGCATAAATAATCTATTTTAAAAAATAATTTATATTAAATTAGTACCAGAAAAATAACTATATAAAATATTAACTGAAAATGTGGTGTTGTTTGAAAAGAATATTATTTTCCACCACTTCCTTTCTATTTAAGCCAATAAACATCACATGACTACCTCTTCTTATGCTTGGGTATAACTGTTGTTAAATCAGGCAAAACTCACTATATGTATTGCCACACACAGCAAGATAGAGTAATCAATGGATGCCAGAAGGCTTGTGCATAAAATCCCCATCTAGTACCTACTCATCCAATATCCCCAGACTAGTTTCTGGCTTGTGGCTTTTGTCAGAGAGGAGCCTTGGATCTGAGAGCACTGCACCTATATCTTAGGATCTAATGCAACCCTCCAGAAGCCACCTTTTATCTCCACTTAACTACAAAACTATGAGTCTTAAACTGAAAACACCTTAATGTTTTCAATCCAAGCCCATTATAATCAGTTTTGCCTGTTTTAACAACAGTTATACACAAGTATAAGAGGTGGTGGTCATGTGATGTTTATTGGCTTAAAACCAATCCTGCCTAATAGGATAGTGGTGGCTATGGTTATTAAAGAACTAAAGACACTAAAATGTATGGGTACTGAACTGGATTCAGACCCATATGACTATATAAGCTAATGGGCTTGGATTGAAAACATTAAGGTGTTTTCAGTTTAAGACTCATAGTTTTGTAGTTAAATGGAGATAAAAGGTGGTTGATGGAGGGTTGCATTAGATCCTAAGATCTAGGTGCAGTGCTCTCAGATCCAAGGCTCCTCACTGATGAAGCCACAAGCCAGAAACTAGTCTGGAGATATTGGATGAGTAGGCACTACATGGGGATTTTATGCACAAGCCTTCTGACATCCATTGATTATTCTATCTTGCTATGTGGCAATAAGTATAGTAAGTTTTTCCTGTTTTAACTATATATATATATATATTTGTGTAATGTAAAATTGTAAAAGAAGTATTCTTCACAAATGGTCTAGAAAATTAATGTACATTCTTCCATCATTTTTTTTTATAACAATAGCTGGTCCACCTATAGTTAGAGCTTATTCTTTAAATAAACGAACAATTATTCACTGTGCTTAAATTAGGGCATAAACTAATTATGAGCTTGATTTTTAAATCTGCATATTATTTCACAAATTTAGTTTCTTATTTTAACTACTTTGACATCTAATCTTATTAGTTTGTGTATATATATTGTACCAGTCAAAACAAGTTTACCCATCTAACATGAGCTGAAACTAAAAAAATGTACTTCAAACCAGTCAAGCCTGACATTTAGGTCAGGGACCAGCCTAAATTCGAACCCACTCTCCAAGCCCCAGATCAAACATCTAATGGATAACATAATAATGATGGCACATGAGAATTAATTTTAAATTTGGCCCACTAGCAAAGTGGAGAAGACAATGAGACATCTATTAACTATGACTAAACTAAAATATGTTTATGCATGGCTGTACATTTGGAAGTGGAAAAAAAGGAATTCGAACTACTCAAACAAGTTAGACAATAAAAATATAGTTTAATATAATGACAAATTATTATACATTATGACTTAATTATATACATTAGTGTGTATGTGAATGAACAAAATGGTCTACCAAGCAGTAGTTGATTACATAGTGTCATTCATGCTATTATTTCTCATATGCTCTTTTATAAATTAAATAATACATTATAAATAAACACACATCTTTGGTGGGTCCAATATTAAGATGCCAATCGATTATTAGAAAGAATTTACATAAAATTGCTATTAATGCTTTGGGTTACAGTTCTGAAACATGGTGACTAACATTATTTCAGGGAGCGTACCAAGATTCATTACAGATATAATATAAATCATTTATTTATTTTCGTGAAAATAAATAAAATACATTTGAAAACATATTTGATTATATGATAAAATAATGAAAATTCTTTTAATTAACGCTGGTAAGAAGAATACTTTATTTTCCCCAAGGCAAATACTCTTAAATAGATAAATAACAAATTACGACAATGGGATTGTATAATAGGATTAAAATAATATTAGTATTTAATCTAGCTAGTAATATTTGGCATTTATATATATTTTGAGCAGAGTGCAATTTTAATATTATTACAGCACTAAAATTAGGTCATAAGCAAAAGAAATAATAATAATAATAACAAAAACAACAACAACAACAATAATAATAATAATAATAATAATAATAATAATAATAATAATAATAATAATAATAATAATAATAATAATAATAATAATAATAATAATAATAATAATAATAATAATAATAATAATAATAATAATAATAATAATAATAATACGAAGTTTGGGCAGTACTGACAAAATGGCAAAGAGCTAAGAGGAAAAGCTAGTGCTTCTGGCTGAAAACAAATTCTAAGACCTCCTTCTTGGGCAGTGCTTAGAGAAAAGTGGATAAGACATGCCGTGGATGTTACCGACATGCAGGCCTTTTTATACGAAAAAAGTGGATAGGCATAGCATGTGCCAGATGTACAGGAGCCACCACCAGAGGCCTGATTATATGAAATAAATGGTCCTAGGTAGGTCAACTATCCTCAGGACAAGGCTTGAGAAGAAATCTATGGGTTCAATCTTGTCACAACCCCCTAATATATATATTCATAAAGATATGCTGAATGTCAGTAACGCAGTACAGATGGATGTCACTAACGACATGGAATAAGATTTACTGCTTTAAAATAAATGATCCTAGTTTGAATGCCATAATTTATACAGATAATGTGTGATGTTGATATAATACATATATACAAGATTTTACTTAACTAAAATAATAAAATATACATTAAAATTTACTCCCTTCCTTTTTTTCTGTTTAGAAATGACTCAGTCCCACCTTCACAGATTTTGCAACAATTGAGAATATTTAAGCTTATGATATTTTAAGAGTATGGAAAAATAAAAGAAAGCAAGCAGTTATAGAAAACAACTAATAGGTCACCTTTTCAGAAATGAATAGATAATATTTTAAAATTTCAAAGCGTTAATTAGCCTAAGTTCTGGATTCACCCTGGGTAGAACCCAAATTTAAACAACAAATTTTTACACTAAAACATAAACAAAATGTTGATTCGTAAAAACAATCTGGTGAGCATATTAATTTATCATACATTATATTTTATGGGGATGTTAATTCATGGAGATTTACTTAAAAAGGAAGAAAATATTTTAGAAATTCAACTCATCAGATTGCTTGAGATTGGAATATTAATAATAAAACATACACATAAAATCAAGTAATAAATACATATAAATAAATGACCACACCAAAGTTAAAAAAAGTTAGAGCATATGAGAGAGAATTAAATTTATAGAAAACATTTGAGAGCAATTTACATATTGGAAAAGTTACAAAATTAAATTATACATTAGAAAAAATTGATAGTAGAATTTGAAACTTGTTAGGCAAGCTAGATTTAGTTTCAATGATGGCAGTTTGAAATAATTTACCTGGTACCATTTTAAGAGTCCATTTTTCAAAGTATGGCATTTAATGGATACATGTAAATTCTTCTTGGTGACAGTAAGCTCCTGATCAGCATTCCAAAGTTCTTTTTAGGCTTTTATTCATTTCAGGGCAGCAGGATATTATGGCAGCAGAAGATGATTTTCACGGAATGGGCTTACTACTCAATCATTATTTTTTTAAACTTTCAAACCAGTGTGGGTTATGTTCATTGCACAGTTCTTTCAATAGTAGCTAATCTGTTGGTGATTTAAAATCTGGCCATTTTATACTCTGCTCAGGTATTTCTGGAATGCTTTTAATTACTTAGTTTTAGCTTAAAATATAATCTCTGATCTTAAAAATTCTTACTTTTTCTTTATCGATTGTTTTTGAAGATGCAAATGTAAGATAATGTCCAAAAATAAATTCAAATCTATTTCCAGATTAGAAATAGATTTTACAACAATGTTTATAACAAAAGAAAATCATTAATCTTAATCCCCATTTTATTTTAAGTAAAAACTTTAATTAAAAATTCCTTCCCCAGATTAAAACAATAGTGTTTCCAACCCTTTAATTATTTTTGGACAATTAACGGTTGCATCTTCTATCTTGGATTTTATAAAATATACATTTTAATGGGAAAAAAGTACTTTAAAAGAAAAAGTTTAAAAATGACGTATAATAAAATATTTACAAAAAAAAAATCAATATTTTGTTAGTATTTTGCTCCTATATATATATATATTTGAGCCACACCTATGTATATTAATAAAAAAGAATTAATAATCATAAAATTAATAATAATAAAAATGTTATTGAAAGTTAAAATTTATAACTTTTAGGTGTGCATCTCAAATATATACATTATATATATATATAACAAAAGGAGTGAGATGGGATATAGGGTTTGAATACAGGTTAGTAGATGAAACCATGAAGCTCAATCTTAAGCTAAGATTGACTGCTTCAATATTCTATACAAATAAATATCTGTATTTCTTCAAAATAATATATGTAAACTTATAAATAAATATTAGAAAATACAGTAATTAAAATTTGTTAAAAAGAACAAAAAATATAAACATCACTTAGGAGCGCTTTCAACTATCCTTGTAGTCCTTGTCAACTAATACTTTGTAAAGTCAACTTTCCCATAATTCTGTGATCTTAATGTTTGCTGCCTGCCTATTGATTAAGTCTTGCAATTTATATATATATAAATTGCTATATTATATTTATTATCTATATACAAATTAATAAGATTCAGTGTGGAAAATAGTTATAAATGAGAAATTTTATTTATAGATTTAAAAATCAGACTCATAATAAGTTTGAGTCTTAATTTAAGCATGGTCAATAATTGTTGTTTATTGAAAAAATAAACTCTTACCATAGGTGAATCAGCTATAGTTTTTAAACAATTATTGACAGCAGAGGGTATGTTAATTTTTTAACACATGTGTGAAGACTAATTTTTTTTTACAATTTTACATAAATATAACGAGCGTTAAAAGCGCATAATTATTGATATTATAAATATAAATTGCTATATTATTAATTATTATATATATATAATTATATGTTATTTAATATATTTATATAAATCAGTGTGATTTAATATTGTGGGTCATTAAAAATGAGATTCTTTTTCTGCGCTAACTCATATAATTTAAATCTTTGCAAGTAAGAAGCTGATTTTAAAATCTGGCTATTAAATAAATATTGTGTTCTATTTTCAACATTGGCTATGAATGTTGGTTTATTTAATAAATAGATTTAAAAATAGGTGGATCACTGACACTTTTAAACATTATTGACATTGAGTGTTTTTTATTAATAATACATGGGGGAATAATATAATTTTCCTCTGTCAAAAATTATATATATATAACATTATATTATTTAATAATTAAAACCTAAAACTAAACTAGTCAATAAAATAATCAAAATTACACCAAATTCACAATTCAACCAAATAAGCCAAAAACATAAACTTCAAACATGACCAGTGGTTTCACTGCCACAAACAGACTTCTCAAGTGTAAAGAACTACAAAATAACACTATATTTAAAGGAAACTTTACCCAAAATTCCACTTACATCCCATATACACTTAATAGTAAGAGAACTTTTAAATAAGTTAATTGCTTCGGAATCATACATTTTTAATAATAAAGATTCTTTAATTCTTTTTATTTCATTTCTCTCAAAGAAGATAACCTTACCCTCACCAAAATAATGTTGCCTGTATCTTTTTCATGGATATATAAAGCAGAACTAAGATATTTATTTCTAACCCTACATTTATGTACCTTTATTCTTTCATTTAAGCTCAAACTACTCCAGGAATAGCCTTTCTAAAAAAAAATTCCTTTGTATTATTTAATAGGTTATTCAAAGTAATATCCCTTTTTCAAGCAATTTTCCTATTTCCTAACAAATTACTATTTTTACATACATTTTTATAAAAAGACAATTTAAATGGCAAAGAAATAAAATCATATTTTTCTTTATTCTTTACATTATTATAAATATTATTGCCATTAAACAAAATACTTTTAACACATTTATCAGAGTAGCCAACACTCAAATAATCTTTATAAATTGATCTTTTTGAAACAAAGTTACCCCATTATAATTATTTAATTGATTATAACAATAATTTCTTAAGACAGCAATAGCTACTTTAAGAAATTATTGTTATAGAAATGAGATTAAGCTGTTTCAAGAAAGTATTGCTATAGAAATAAGAGATTATGTAATTTTAATGTGGTAGCCTTGTTTCAAAAAGATCAATTTTATAAAGCTTATTTGAGTGTTGGCTACTAGGATAAATTTGTTAAAGGTATTTTATTTAATAATATTTGTAATAATGTAAAGGATAAAGAAAGAATATGATTTTATTTCTTTGCCATTTAAATTGTCTTCTTATAAAATTGTATGTAAAAATAGTAATTTGGTTGAAAATAAGAAAATTGCTTGGAAAAGGGGTATTACTTTGAAGAATTTATTAAATAATACAAAGGAAATTTTTGATAGAAAGACTATTCCTGGGGTAGTATATATTATTCCTTATTTTTGTAAGAAGATATATATATAGTTCAGAGTAGTTTGAGCTCAAATGAAAGAATAAAAGTACATAAAAGTAGGGTTAGAAATAAATATCTTAGTTCTGCTTTATATAACATGGAAAAGATACAGGGCACACTATTAATTTTGACGAAGCTAAGGTTGTCTTCTTTGAGAGAAATGAAATAAAATAAAATAAATAAAGAATCTTTATTATTAAAAATTTATAATTGTAAAGCAATTAACTTATTTTAAAGTTCTTTCAATATTAAAGGTGTTTGGAATGTAAATGGAATTGTGGGTAATGTTTAGTTTAAATATGTTCTTATTTTGTAGTTTTTTACACTTGAAAAGTCTGCATGTGGCAGTGAAATCATTGGTTGTGTTTTAGAGTTTGTATTTTTTGGATAATCTGTTTGAGTGGTGAATTTGGGGTAATTTTGATTATTGTATAATTATATATATATATTAATTATTCACAAAATCAGAACTATTAAAGTTATTTTTGATTAACTTGTATATAACTCATATGAGTTCTAATTCATTAATTAGACAAAAAATAAAAAGAAATAGTACACATATATGTAATAGTATAGGATATTACATGATTAATAAATCAATCATTGATATTTGAAAAGGTGAAAATTTTTATTAGCATCAAGCTTCATAAACTATTAATCAAGCCAGTGTATAGTTTTAAATAACAATTGAGATTTAAATTTTAAACATTTTAATAAGCCCATATATAAATAAAGGATATAAATATGTAGTGTTGAGATTTTGTACTATCATTTATGAAAAAAATAACTCTGAATGCAATGTGCCATAATAACAATTTACAAATAAGTCACATTAGATTAACTTGAAAAGAACATCCACTTTTTTATGTTGATGCTAGTCATTCATTAGACAAAACTAATCAACTTTTATCTAACTATGACAATGCTATATAATTAATAAATGAATAGCTGATATTAAAAAATGAAATAATAAAAGTAGATTTCATAAAATATTATTTAAGACAACTTACAGTTTCAAATAATAATTAAGATATAATTTCTAATAATTATAATATGAGGGGGTATCCAAAAATAATCAGAATTATTTTCTGAAAAACAGGCCTCTTGTGGTACATGCTTCTGCTAGTATATGCTTCTTGAGAGGACTACCTACTGTCTTTATTGAATTCAGTCAATATTAAGTGTGTCTTAATTAATTAAAAAGATGGAACAACATGAAATTTTGTTTCCTGTTAGGATAAATGACAGAAAAAAGAGTTGTAATGCTAGAAACAGCTTACAAGTAAGCTGCTCTGGAAAAAACACAAATTTATAAGTTGTTTCAATGGTAATGTAAAATTCAACACATCCCAAAATGAATGTTGAGTGAAGTCCAATGTTAAGACAATGCTGACATGTTTTGGATGTAAATGGTATTATTCTCTCAGAATTTCTTTGTAACAACCAGTAATTTAAAACCTACAAGTTATGAAAAGTTTGTGTGATGTGGTAAAACAAAAACATCTTGATTTTTGATTAATGTAAAGTGCAAGCTTTATGACAACACATCAGTATACAAAACTTTGAGTATGAAACAATTTTTACTTAAATTCAGCATAACGTAGCACATTCATCAGCCATATTCATGAGATTTCAAGCTATGTAACTTCTTTTTATTTTCTTGAATGACAAAATGCCTTATATATATATAAAAGTAGCAAATGAAAAAACCTATGCAGGCATTAATAGGCATCACTTTGCAAGCGTTTGCAGACTACTTCGAAAAATGAAAAACACATTTTGATTGGGGCATTGCATTAAGTGGACTACTCTTTGAAAGGAATTTAAATTGTAACATCTAAAAATAAATAGACAATTTTTTTATTTTAAATTCCAATATTTTTGCATGCTACTTCCTTAGCATATAAATTAACGATAGCTTTTAAATAGAGAGAAAATAATACCAAATTCATTTACTACAATAATAATTAAAGACCATCTAACATAAAATATTATTATTATAATTGACTTATTATATATATAAAAGCACAATATTTAGATAAAAGTGAATTATTTTTGTTTAATAAATGAAGTAGCACTGATATAAAAAAGTGGGAATCCTTTGCAAGTTTGTTAAAATGACTTTAGTAGATCTCTTGGAGAATTGCTATTATGGTAAATAGATTCAGAGTTTATTACTTCATAAAAATTATTACATATTCTCATTACTAGACATTGTTTATTTATAGGACTATTAAATTTTTTATTTGTGCATATATGTGTATACAGTGGTTTGTATATTTTATTGTAGAATTCATGAACTTTTCAAAATAAAAATAGAATTTTAAAAATGTTATGTAATAGAATTTTTGAACATAATTGTTTTATATAGGTAGACTAGCTAGATATTCACTATTCTTAGCTAGGATATTTACATTCTTTATTCAGTAAATCTTCACTCTTCTATAAATTTTAGGTTAATAAGATCTTTACTATGAAGTGGATTATTTAAACCTTCTATTATAATGCAGACATATATATATGTGTGTGTGTAATTATATAACTGAATATTTGTAAAATACAGTAACTAAATAATTAAAAATTTTATCCACTTAGGAGCGCTTTCGATTATCTCAGTAATCTGTGTCAACTAAAGCTTTGAAATGCTAACTTTCCCACAATTCCATGACGTTTGCTGCTTGCCTGTTAATTAAGTCATGTTTATATTTATATATTAGCTTAGCTTCTTTTATTTTTCTTTTATTGTTATTTTTTTTAATTTGCAATATTTTTACACTGTTAAAATTGAAGTCAAAACCATAAATACATGATTTATTATGATCGTAAAAAACAGATGCTGAAATATTATTATCCACTATGCAATTTTGTTTTGATTTCTGAACTCATTTTAATAATAGCAAGTGTTCTTTAGTTCTTTTTTCCAATGTACATCTATAGGTGAATCTAGATGTACATTGAAAAAAAGAACTAAAGAACACTTGCTATTATTAAAACGAGTTCAGAAATCAAAACAAAATTGCATAGTGGATAATAATATTTCAGCATCTGTTTTTTACGACCATAATAAATCGTGTATTTATGGTTTTGACTTCAATTTTAACAGTGTAAATATATTGCAAATTGAAAAAAATAACAATAAAAGAAAAATAAAAGAAGCTATGCTAATATATAAATATAAACATGACTTAATTAACAGGCAAGCAGCAAATGTTAAGATCACAGAATTGTGGGAACATTAGCATTTCAAAGCTTTAGTTGACACAGATTACTGAGATAATCAAAAGCGCTTCTAAGTAGATAAAATTTATAATTATTTAGTTACTGTATTTACAAATATTCAGTTATATAATTATGTATATTGCTTTAAAAATACAGACATCGAGTAATAATATTATATATATATATAACTGACTAAATCTCTTAATTTATTAGAGGACTCCTTATGTCTTGATATCCATTGAAACATCATTATCCACTAAAATAAAGCTTTTGACAATGAGATGTGTATAAAATGAATATGAAATGCAGATAAAGTGAAGAAGAAGAATTTGAATTTTTATTCTCAATATAACCATATTATATTATGGATTTTAGGGCATGAAAAATATATTGTTAAGTTGAGAGATTTAATTGCTTATACATATATTATAAGGGATTTGAACCCAGACTTCTAAACTCCCTTCAGTTATCCACTCTATCTCATACAGCCAATACACATGCCTACATACATGTGGAAAAGTTAAATGATCTCAAATATACATATTTTGTGCTGAACTAGCATTTATCCATTGGTCCAAATCATTATCTCCCACACATATACATAATCAGTTCTTGGTTTATATTAAGATATCAAAATTTCAAAATTTTAATGGACAGGCTTCAATCTAATCTACCCTACAATTCTTCAATGAACCATACCATTAAAAATCTGATGATGGAATACCCAAATCATTTATCTTTTTTACATATGTGTAGTCATGTTTATTTGTTGTATGAAATAGAATGATAACTGAAAGGAGCTTGAAAGTCTGGGTTAAAATCCCTCATAATTGCATTTAAACTCCAAGTATATGAATTATGCTTGTATTTCAAATAATATATATAGTCTTTCTTAAGGTTATTAAAAATGACAATTTAATGATTGCCTTGAAAAAAATAAAATAAAAGCAAATATCAAATTTATAAAGTAAAACCAATTTATTAGATCATTGATTACATATTCAATGAATAGTTTACTCTCAGCCTTTGTTATTGTCTGAATTTGATTTTGAATAATATTAAATATTTGCAAAAAAGAAATTCCTTTTACTGATGAAAAACAATATGAGTACTACATTGTGCAATTTTTTACATTATTATCTATTTTGGGTTAAAAAGTCAAAGCTCTTAATTTATTACAGCAGTAAATCTGTAGGACATATATAAGTATATATAGTTTCAAATTCTTTGTCTATGATTATGTCTTTATACCTAAAAATGTCCATTTAATTCATATGCACATATGCATTATTAATGTGTCAAAATCTAAACATTGTTTATTTATTTGCTAATTTCAATTCACTTACTATTTAATACATATTTAATCTAACATTATTCGTAATATTTACCAAGTAAGAGAGACCATAATAAGCTTTGATTGCATTTGCATAGTATTTAATTAATGTCACAGTATAAATTTAAACGTACTATACAAATACTCATATGACTAATTTACACTTTGAAAATAAATAAGATTGTTTTAAAACACTATATAAAAATATAGCTCTATGGTAGGTTGTTGAATCTAAGTATATTTATAATGTATTAGAACTAATGTGTTATTTCATTTGGGAGTTTATGACTTTAAATGCTTATACTTTCAACATTGTATTTTAAAATTTATATATTATTTTTAGACACATACACAAGCACACATAAGTAAATGTGTATTGTAATGGTCAGCTGAAAGTCTTCAGTTATGGTTAACATCCATTACCAGAAGGCAACGTAGATTTGCCATCTAGAATTTCTTACATTAACCTAGGTGTTTAACTATGGATATTTATATACAAGGATTATAATTTACTGGTGAGGATATATAACCATATATCTCTACAATGCCCTCAATCACTACTGAGGTCTAGAGATTCCTTGGAATATTTGGCCATAACATAGGATGATAACCAATAATAACAATGACTAAGTAAAAGATACGAAAATAAACAAAAAGTTTATTATAAATCCATTAGATTATATTAAACCATAAACTGTGTTTTATAGATAACTAGGATCATTCAACAGCTATTTAATCTGTTTAAACTAAAATTACCTCAATGGGTACTAATTGTAGGATAAGCATACCCTTATGTAATCTTTCTAAAATCTTTCTAAATACTATCATGGATCAAATTTCAATAGTAAATCAATAATATCAATTATTTAATTCATAACAATAGGCAGGTCAAAGCTAAGTTGAGTATATGCATACATACATATTGCTTTGGAATTTTACTTAGAGGTGCCAGATGATCACTATTGTATAAATTAATAAATAACCACACACTTAATTGGAAAATACTTTAAAATATGACTAAGTATAATTGTGCAAAAAAATTGTTCTACTAAAATTTCTACTTGAAAATCTAGAGAATGAGGACATGAATTATTGGTCAATTGTGGCCATGCATCAAAAATATATTTATAAAATTTAAGGCACTTAAAATCTTGAAAATATTTTATTAATACATATAACTAGAATCTGTTTAAAAGCTTTTATTAACAAATTAAATCTATCTTAACAAATCAATTGGTAAAGACAAATTCCAGTGTCAGCTCCAACTAGTTGCCAATACATCCCCTAATGCTCCCCCCTTTCAATTTTTTTTATTTTTTTAATGAAATATTTAAATATTGGTCCTAATAAAAAATTTGATAGTTTTCAAAGATATTAATTTCCAATACTAATTCTCATTGACTTATCTGTTTTGATAGTGATTTCTTGAATAAATTATAGGAAGATTTGTGTTAGCCAAACTATTGATCTGATTAAATATTTTAAAATAAACAATTGGCTGTAGAGTTTAGTCCTCACAAATGAATCTCTTTAAATTCTTAAAGATAGCATTATAACAATATAATATAATTTTCTTAACTCTCACATAAAAAAATACTCTTAAAGCAGTTGATTATCATCTATCCTCTACTAACCGTAATATGCATCACATCTCAAAGCAACAAATTCTTGATGAAATTTTGCACTTACATTCACACACTTCACTAGCAAATGATTTTATTCCAGTTAATATTTACAAACATCTAAATTATATTATCTCCCCTATTCTACATAGGTATTATAACCAACTTTGTTCACATGAATATCATATTCCTAATCTATCTGCTAATGTAATTTTCTGTCTTAGAAAAATTTCAAAAGCTTTATATCCATCAGTAAATGATCTGTGTCTTATCACATTGAGAATATTGATCAAAAATTTTTTGCTAGAATTATTTTTAACCAACTAAATGACCATATCTTCCCTAAACTTTCCTCATCACATTATGATATTAAAATCCATAGAGCATCTCAAACTATTCTATAAGCACAAGAGTCAATACTATATGCAAAGCAAAAATTAACAAATTATGTCACATACCAGGTTGACTTTAAGGCTGCTTTTGATCTGGTAAACTGGGAATATTTATTTAACATATTAAGCAAACTCTGCCTAGCCATGCATGTCTGATTACCATCATACAAAATTATCTTACCAACAGACCTATCAAAGTAAAAAGTTGCATGCATCTCTCTTCTCATTTTAAAGCAAGACAAGGTATCCCACAAGGCTCACTACTTGCTTCACTATTATTTGCAATATATATAAATCACATGATCAGAGAGATTGAGCAGTGCACAGAAGGCCTCTTTCTTTCTCATCTTGGTACTACGTTAAAGTAATATCATTTGTTGATGACATCCTGATAGTCTTCAGAGACCTACAAAATATTCCTCTCATTCTTCATATTCTGAACAAATTTGAAACTCGAACAGAATCTACAATACAAGTTTGTAAGTCATTCATGTGAAAAATAGCTACAGGCCACAATATAACTTTATTCATGTAGAATAATCTTCACAGTTACACACCCATCTTTTCATGGAATTCTAATTAACTTATCTAAAGCACAATTAAGATGTCATCTAAAATATCTTGTCATAAATAAGTACAATACAAAAATAAAAACCTTCTACCCAAAATTGCATAACTCTATAATAAAAGTTCATATTATTAATACTATTCTGTATGGTATACTTTCTTACTATAGTCCATATCTGGGGATCAGCATCACATCTTTTATAAATTACAAATGCCTGTTTTCCTATTTGCAAAGGTGGTCTTAATCTAATATGTCCTCAATTTTGTATTCTATATCAGAGCTAAAATGTACATTGCAACCACAGTTAATCCAATCCTCAAAGCCATTTCTCCATGTATATTATTGCTTGCTAAATTTCCATATGCAAATCATTTTTTAATACTGATCACACTATTGAGAAGGCAGATATGTTAGATAATTATAACATCAAATCTGTAATTGGTATTTCATTTAAAGATCAAAAAAAAATATTATATACCCTAAGAGATATCTATGATCAACCCTCCCAATTGCCAAAACTTTATCCAGATTTTAAAATATGTGTGTCCCTCAATCATGGCTAAAAATTTTGCATAAATTATTACTCAACACAATTCCTACAAAAACCTTCCTCATTAACAAATTAAATCTGGATCCCATGTGTATCTTATGTAATAGTCATCCAGAAGATATGATACACATTTTTGAAGCATGTTCATACTTCTCATCTTTATGACACTTCATATTCCACAAGATAAAATAACTGCTTGAGAAAAATATCAAAAATTTTAATCCATACAATGCCATAGTAATTAATTATTCACACTATTAGAACCATGTGGCTTTCTCACTGTTTTGTAATTTTCGACAACAAAAATATAACATTCTAAAAAAATAATAACAAAGAGTGGTATATTATATATTTATATACCCTAAAATATATACCAGAAATAATATGAGAAAAATTTGGCAAAACAATATTTTTCTTAATTGTTGATTATTTTAAAATGACATAAATTATAATTTAAAATTGAATCATTGTATTTACCTTTAGACACTAATCTTAATAAGCATATTTCATAAGTTATGCATCTTATATTATATAAAAATAATAACTTTTTCCCCACTGTACACATGCTAATACTTGTGATTAATTTGTAATTAATAAAGTTTATTTTATATAAAAAATGAATAAAAATGATATTTACTAAGATATTGATGGTGAAATACATAATTTATAGAAGTCTATAGATAAAAGAAATTTCATTTTGCAATTAAAATCAAGTTAATGAAATGTCTATACATTAAAATGACTTTCATATAATTTATTGGGTGATCTATATGTGATTGACAGATAAGTTCATCATCATCAATAATAAAAATCTTTCTTTTTGTTACACACATTTTTTAAATTTTTAATTCACTTATAAAAGCTCTTTATGAAAATTTAAAGTTGCATTGCAGGATCCTGTTATTCCATGGTTGTATTTAAACATTCAGTCATAATCAGGATTCCCCATATACTTGAATTATCCACTTAGACACATCATCAATTTTGCACACATTTGAAATGCACATTGTTAGTAGTTGTAGGTTGTTATATCATGCTGATGACTGATTTAATTTAGATACTTCAAGAATCAAAAACATTCCAATAAGCCAGTTCTCTAAACTTAGGAAGAAGTTTCTAGGTGTAAACTAACAGTGCATGGAAAGTTTCTTGATGACTGAGATGATCTTGATCAGTCACACATTAGTTTTAAATGACTCCTCTAATGATAATTACTATAGTAAAGGAACAAGATGGAAAAAAAAAAAGATTTCTGCTGCATATTATTATTTATAATAAAAGTTTGTTTCTAAAAAATTTCAACCTCATGATTAATAACAATTATCATATGAATTTTCTATTTTTAAAATAGCTAAAATTTTTGACCCAAGAAAATAAAATATACAGACAAACTTAATTACAAATCAATGATAACCGATCATTTTAAGAGTAATTAATTTTGATAATGTAACAATATAAGTTTTAAATCTGATTAAAAAAATTATGTAAAGCTTTAATTTAGTATCTTGTAGTTATCTTTTTTTACTTGGATTTTGTTAATTACAAAATTTGTTCAAATAAATATTTTTATCTGAATAAAAGATTAAATTCATATAAGAAAACTTTCTTATTTCCTATCTAAAATAAAATAAAAGTATTTTTATTTAAACTTAAAATAAGATTATTTTTATTTAAACACAAATAATATTCATTACTGATTTAGAATATGCTCAAGGCCATTTTGAATTCTAACGGCAGCCCATTGCTGACACACCCAAGTGATAAATGACATTGAATAATCCACATGTGGTCACGATATGACCATTCATTACAAAATTACAATTTACATTAATAATTAAAAAATTAAAGTGAAAATTTCATACAACTATTCTTGATTAAATCATATGACTAAAATATACAAAATATAAAAAATGGGAGAAATAAATAAATTTAGAAATACTAAAAGCTTATAATTTCTAAAATACGAATTTAAAATACTTAAACCAGAAAAAGTAAATGACAAAAAATAATGGACATATATATTAATTAAACCATATGTTCAATAAATATAAAATTGATCAAACTAAGCTTATAATTTTGAAATACTAAAAGCTTTTAACTTCTAAAATACAAATTTTATTACAATATAGGTCTATAACCACTTATTGAAATAGCAGGTAGTTACGGATAATTCAACCGATGACATATTACACTTACCGATTTCCCTTCCAGTAGACATCGTCAATTTTTACATGACAATGTTGTCATGGCAACCAAGTGACTAACGTGATTAATCCATCAGAGAGTCAATTTTTTTTTTCACCCGTGAGTTTAAAATTTGTAGAGAGGTTTGGGAAATTTTTTGATTTTTCTGTCTATTGTGATATTGCTATCCACGGCATCACAGTTACTTTTTTGAGCTCTTAATTCAGGTAAAGTGTTTTATTTATCTGTTTATTTTAAATTTACAAAAATTTTTTGTTAATATTTCTACAATTCTCAAACTTACATTGAATTATGTTTAATGAGTAAATAATTTTCAATAATTTTTTAAAACAAATTAGCAATATACAGTACATTTTTAAAATTACAAAATGCATGTGATAACACGTTTTCTCCAAGGATGCTATTAATGCCAGATTCACATTAATTCAGGTAAAGTGTTTTATTTGTTTATTTTAAATTTACAAAAAAATTTTGTATTAATGCCAGATTCGCATTAATTCGGGTAAAGTGTTTTATTTGTTTATTTTAAATTTACAAAAATTTTTTGTTAATATTTCTAAAATTCTCAAACTTATTTACAAAAAATATTTGTTAATATTTTTACAATTCTCAAACTTACATTGAATTATGTTTTAATTTTATTTTTAATTTCTGAATTATATCATACAGAAATTTTTTTTTCGGAAATTGATCAGCAATTATAAAAATTACAGCTATGAGAGTAATACAATGTCTGATATACATGTACACCCGCAAAAAACACTGGAGGCCGCCCCGCCAATTCCAGTACTATGCGCTGCATTTTATAATTGAGCATAATATAGGGTGGTTTTATAAATTATAATATAGTTTTTTCTAAATTATTTTGACGCATGCATGTAAATTTTTTTTATTTTTTTTTTAGTATTTGCCTGACCTGTGTCAGATTTTTTTCATTTTTAAATAGTTTTTATCATGTGACCTGGATAATTCAACCGATGACATATTACCCTGAAGGCATATCAGTCTAATCTTGCGATTTTTAATGTACCATGTTCACGTGATCTGCGGACAAATTTTAGCGATTACATGTGTCCGCAGATACCTTGGAGACATTATCTTAAAAATCGCAACATCAGACTGATATGCCTTCAGGGTAATACATCATCAGTTGAATTATCCGTGAGAACCAAATAACATAAATATTAAATAAACATAGAAACAACTGCCAAAAGCATATTAATTCTATAATTAATAATAAATCAAATTTTATCTTAACATTAGTCATACAATTAATAAAAAGTAATAAATCAGATTTTTTCTTACTAAAGCAATTAATGTTGTGTACTTTATTTCTTACATGATGTTATTTACTAATGGATGGATAAAAAGAATTTAAACAAGAAATATTTATTCATTAAATTTCTCAAATATGTGAATGCTACCTACCAACAGTGACAAAGTCAGTGTTTATCTTATTTAAAATCCAATATCTCTTTTATATTTGAAATAATTAAATTTTTATTAATATCTGTAATTTTTTTAAACATGTTTTCATGTTCATTTGTTTATGATAAAAATCACTTCAATGTTAATAAATAAAAAAATACATAAATAGTTATTTATAGATTTGTATTAATTTCAAGAGTCCATAAGGGCCTCATGTGATCAAATGTAGATCCAATATCTCTGTCAGGAGATCAAATGTGAACAACACTAATTTTTTTATCTCCATTGTTTTCTAACTTCATGGAACAAAGGAAGCATGCAACATCAGAATTTTTTTCTGATAAGAAAAAATCCAATTAATTGTAAAATTAATATGCTTTATTTCATATGGTTATAGGCATATATTATAATAAAATTTATATTTTAGAAGTTATAAATCTTTTAGTATTTTGAAATTATAAGCTTGATTTCATCAATTTTACATTATATATAATAATAAAATTTGTATTTTAAAAGTTATGCTTTTAATATTTTGAAATTATAAGCTTGATTTGATCAGACTTCTGCATTTTTGTAAAATTAATATGCTTTATTTCATATGGTTATGGGCTCATATTATAATATAATTCATATTTCAGATGTTGTAAGCTTTTAGTATTTCAAAATTATAAGTTTGCTTTGATCAATTTTATGTTGTGTTAACATGTAGTTATAGGTATATATTGTAATAAAATTCATATTTTAGAAGTTATAAGCTTTTAGTATTTTGAAATTATAAGTTTGGTTGATCAGATTTCTGCATTTTTTGGATGAAACTATATTATTGAAAACATCCTTCCCCTCCCCCATACTTCAGTGCTTTGCACTATCATTATTGTAATAAAATTCATATTTTAGAAGTTATTAACTTTTAGTATTTAGACTACACTCACCACTATTTTGAATTCTAAGAACCACTCAAAAATGCCACTGACATATCCAAGTAACTCTATGTGGATTATTCAATGTCATTTATCAGTTGGTTGTGTCAGAAGTGGTTTTGAATGGTCATTAAAATTAAAATGACAGTGAGTGCACTCTAAATGAGCACCTGAAATTCCCTATACTAATATGTGTCTTTATCTGTGTGAAATTAGATTATAATCTATTATATTTACTTTAGCTATATCACTTTACTAATATGCAATCTAATGTTTTGAATCTTAAATTAATATCCCTAGTACCAACCACTTAAATATAAAATAGATATTTCAAAATACATACACATATTCACTAGTATATATATATGTGTGTAAATTCATAGAAAGCAATCAATACTTAGACAATATCAATAACAATCAACAATCTCAATCTGTTGTCAAGGCAACTTTTTACAATAAAGATGAAAATCCACCTTTATTTATGTTATAATAAGTGTTTATATAATTACTAAAGATTGCAACTTGACCGTAGGGAGATGAAATTATTGATACAAAAAAGTTTAAATAAACTTCATTTACCAGTTAAATACAGTCTGTTCTGAATGCAGACTAACAAATAATCAATTTTAGTTTTCAAACTGCATTCCTATATTGTATTAATTAAATAATAAAGTGATTAATGCTCAAGACCAGTTAGGTTTCTCAATGGAAATTCGTACAAAGCAGTCAACACTTAGATAATATCAATTATAATAACAATAAATAATCTGAGCACTATTCACTTTATTATTTAATTAATATATTGTAAGAATACAATTGAAAGTTATAATTGCAGTTTAAATATTATAATGAATTATTTGTTGGTCTGCATTGGAACAGTCTATATAGTTTAATGAGGTTATTTGAACTTCTTTGTATATAAATAATTTCACTTTCTGTAATCAAGTTGCAAACTTTAGTGTCTACATAAACATATTAGACCATAAATATAGGTGGGTTTCAATCTTTATTGTTAAAAAAAAGTTTTTATTGCAATTGCATTTATTAACCAGAGTCATTATAAAATCTTGGGAAGTTTTCAATTTTTACAGTTTTGAATCTTTACAATAAGCAGGTATACATACAACCTTTATATATACTAACATACAAAATATATTTTTGTAAAGATTGTCTTATATAATCACTGAAGATCATAATTACTTAGTAATTAAATCCTGTTCTTTAAAACTCATAACTATGAGTACGAGTTTAGTAAATTCAAAATATTATAGATAAATATAATCGCTGATCTGTTGACTGTGACTCTCGTTTATATACTAAAATCAGTACAGATTTTTATCTACTTTTCTTTAACTAGTTCATAAAAAGGATATATAACTTAATCAACTATGATCATGGAGGTTCACAATTGCTAGACATTATATTTTTTTACTACTGATTGTAATTCACATCTTATATTGAAATCTGTAATAAGTTTCATTTTTCTCTTATCATTATATCATAAAAAGGATATATATATATTTATTTTTATTTTCTTGTTTTTATTTTTGTTTAGCTTTTTACTAATTATTCAAATATTTATTATGAATATTTATATTATGTAATAGCAATCTAGGATTTGATATAGGTGTCATATGATCATAATATAAAAAGCTATACATTATTTTAAACTGCATGAGAAAAGCTGTCATAAAAGCATATATACTTAAGTGAAAATTTTATGAATAATAAAAATTACAATTTATTTGGTTGATTTGATAGCATTTAATAATAAATATAATTGACAAAAACTAAATGGTGAGGATTTTGCGTTTTTTCTTTTTCCTCTTTTAATCTCATATTACTACAACAAAAATTTGCACCAACACCATATTTATTACAAAGTATACTAAAATCAAATTATTTTTTTAAAAATAGGTAATTTATTTAGAAAAAGTTATTATATCAACATAAATGCCGTGCATGCCACCCCTTTCCCCCAGGCGCAAAACCTGTTGATTGTCCATGCTTGCCTTAAATAGCAATAACTATTCTAATATTTTACCAACGACTAGTGGTATGGTTAAATATTTGTCTCTGGACTGATTACTTGAAAAAAAAACTTCATTTTAAATTAGAAAAAAAATTCACATTTCAGCCAGATTTAACCCCCCACATTTGATGAGGCAGAGCATTACGCTATCACATTCTTCACAACATGTCATATATAGAGAATATAATTGTTTAAAAAAGTTTATAAATATCTTTCACACGATCTCATTTACAAACAATTGCTTTTTGAATGTACAGTAAATTTAAAAATGACAATGACATAGATAAATGCTTAGGAGATCTTCGTTTTTGTAAGTATATATTTTCGATTTTTAAAAATAAAAATGAACAATAATTGATCTTAATTATCAAAATATATAAATAAATGAGCAGACAAAACTGAAAAATGAAAGCAGTTGTGATATCAGGTTTAATGGTTTTAAAAAAATTGACTAATAGACATAATGTCTTGAGATCAAATTTTAAAGAGGTGAGGAGATTACTACAGATTTCTTTGATATTTTAAAATCGATATCAGTAACAGAATTCTACCTCATATATACTGTAATGTATTAAAATCACTACAACAAATTTTACTAGTTGTACAGTTAAATGCTTGGTTATTTGCATATATGTATTGGATTTGTCCGTGTATACATTAACTTGTTATTAAAATGAACATTATATCCCCATTTTGATTGAATCACATCGTTCAAGGAAGTTAAAGAGACATCCTAAACCAAATTCAGAATAATCACTACTGCTCAGTGAAATTTGTTGTGATCCAATTAAAAGATCAGTATAATGATAACTTAATAAGAAATAAATGTATACATGGATAAATCCAAAATAAGTATGTATATAAATTAAATGGAAACAGATAATCTCCGAGAATTAAGAAAGATTGTGTTGATATATCAACAAACTTAAAGAAGAAAAAGGTGCAGCTCTCTGAGGCTGCAAGCTTGCGTTTAATTTACATATGTACTTTATGCTAAGTGTATTTAGTATTTAATATACATTCAAAGTTAAATTAAACAACACTAAATAATATATAACATTAATTGATATGTTAGCTTTCCAATATTTTAGTGCTGGCTAGTTAAATATATAAATAAACAAGCAAACGAAAATGTAAAACAATAGCAGTTTTGTTATCTAATATTTTGTTGAAATGCATTAATGCAACACCTCTAGTAACAAAATAATAAAGTAAAAATTAACCCCACTTTCATTCACCTTTCAAAGCTCTAATAAGAATATCAGATTTAAAAATGACATTATTGTATATACACGTAAAAATATAAAATGGAGGATGAGTGCACTCATAATTTAAAAAGAAAGCATATCATATGAGTTTATTTATATAAGAAGATTTGATTTTTATTCTATCATGGTTAACAGGTATTTAGACCTCTGACTCATTAGATGATACTAGTTAAATTCTAGATAAAACATAAAGATGATAGAAATTCACAATAACAAATGTTTAAATTTGGATTAAAGAGTTCTAAAAATTATCACTTAGAGTAATTGCTTAATTCATTGATGTAGTGAAAAAAGTCAATATAATCTGAGAGCATGAATTTGGTATAAATAATTAAAACATTGTCAGCATAATTCAAATATAAAAGATTTTCATCAATTCAAGCTAAACTTTCTTATGTTCATTACTTTAAAAGCATCAAACATCTTTGTAACTAATATATATTTATGTATGTTACATTGTCTGCCACAAGTGTAAATTTCTTTTTCATTTTTATTATCATAACTATTCGTTCAGGGAACCGATATTATATACACCTGGGTCTTGTTTTATGCGGATTATTTTAATGCGATTTTGAAGTTATGCAATTCATATTTTTTCTTAATATCTTTCATATTTCATGATATTTATTAGATATCAAGAAATTTAAATTATTAATAACTTATTTTGACTTGAAATACTTTTTTTTTCAAAAATATAACATTATATTAGCAGCTAACGTGAATATGGCCTGAAGCTGTATTTAGAACTTAGCTTCTATTTATACTAATGAGTAAATAATAATAATAGATTTATACTTACATACATATTATGTTATATATAATAAAAATAAATAATCTTTTAGATTTTTAAAATAAAAAATGAAGATTTTATAAACTGAAAATAACCTTTCAAATGATAATGTTTTGATTGTGATCTCATTTTTTTAATATAGAAACAGAAAACCATTAACACAGCACAAGACTGAAAATGGTGCTAGTTGTGTATCACATCACGAATAAAAAAAAAGTGGCTTAACAGGTTTCTCTGTGCATAATTGCTGAGAGATTCTTGACTTCATTTAAGGAGAAGCACAATACATCACATCACATCAAATCTGATTTCTTACCAGTTTACAAACAATGCTAGCGGTAATGATTAAAATATGTATGAAAAATGTAAAATTAATTACTGTAGTAATAAAAAAAGTAAAAAAAGTTAATCTTGTATTAATGTTTTTCAAATATTTGAAATTTTTTTATTAGTCATATTTTATTTGCTTATTTTTTTAATGTGAATTTTAAAGTAATTTTTTTTTTGTTGCTTTGCTTTTATGCGAATTCTGAAAATTACAGCACCTATCCCCCATTTTTCAAGGTAAATTAAGTCTATTTTTGTGCGATTTTTTTAATGTGGGTTTTCTGTGGAACCTATTTACTGCATAAAACAAGACCCAGGTGTATACAATTTAGCATTTATAAAAATTTAAAACGAATCTATAATTATTTTTGTTTAAGCAACAAGTTTTTAATATATATATATATAGTTAACTTTATATATATATATACAATCATTAAAAATCAGTCAACACTTAGACAATTCCAGTATCAATAATAATCAGCAATTTGAAACTCTTGTCAAGGACCTTATTTATACAATAATTAGATATGATCAATAGATAGTTAGATAGATAGTTAGATAAGTAGAGAGATGGGTAAATAGTTAGGTAATTTATAGATAAGTGATTATTTAATGGATTGATATATATATATATATAAAATATTGAATAATAAAAAAGAACACATGGCCTCACTTTACATAATGCTGTTCAGTAGCAAATTCTTTTCTTTCACCACAATCCTAATACCTTGTGAAAGTTTTAGTAATCAATAAATGCCAGGTGATAAGGTGCTTTCCAAAATCACCAGACCAATTTCTAGTCCATGGCGTTCATCAGTGATGGATACTAGAGGAAAAGTCCATTAGATCCAAAATATCCAAGCACACTGCTTCCAGACTAAAAGTTCCTTGCTAATGATAACCCTAAGTTAGAAAATAGTCTGAGAATATTGAATAGCTCACCACTAGATAGGAATTTATTAAGCACTATCATATGATATCTATTGATTACTAAAGCTTACACTAAGTTATAAAATTGTGGTCAGTGAAAGGAATTTATTAAAAATACAACACATTAAAAACACACATTCAAATCTTTTTATTTAAAATTAAAACAAACTTAATAATGGACTATTTATTTAATTTTATAATAAAAAAAGATAGGATTACAAAGTATAAAGGAAGACTATTGGAGATATTTAATATTTAAAATGTGAATCAGAGAAAAACATCACAAATCATTAATTGGATTCTCAATCAAAGAGAATAGATAAAAATAACACATATTTAAAAAATTCAAAAATGGAAAAATAGTTGAATCAGATGTGTTAAAGATAATGAATTATTGAAAGTAATGTTAAAAACACAACAAAAAAAAAACAATTAAGAAAATAAAAAAAGGAATGAACGAAATTAAGAATTTAGCATGAAATTGAAAATGTTGATGCAGAATGCTTTACTGAATTTATTCAAAAGAAGTAATTAGTGATTAAAATGATGATTTATAATTATTGTAATATTATTTCTAAAATGTCAATGTTATATTTCTAAACATTGTGCTCAAACAAAACATTTTTTTTTTCATGTATCAAAGCATCGTCCGGGAAACGAACCTGTGAATCTGGGACAACTGCTTGTAAGGCAGTCGTGCAGACCACTCGGCCACCAATGCTTTTCCTATTACTGCTTTTGCTTACTAACACTATTTTATTAGCTTGTCAGTTTAATAAATGTTTTCATTATTTTAGGAATTGCATATCAATGATTGTCTTCTTTTTATATGCATATATTTATTCAGGTATGTATTTTTATGTTATCTTTATTATTATCAGTGAGTTCATTTACTTTTAAGTAGTTTGTTTCTATAATATTTTATTTTAAATACATCTTTGTGAAGTAGATTAATAATTTTGATTCAATAAAGTTTTTAATTACAATTTTCTGGTTCTGTGACCACCATAATAATAATAATAGTATTAGTAGTAATGATAGTGGTGGTGGTGGTAGTAGTAGTGATGGTGGTACTGGTGGTAGTAGTGGTGGTGGTGGTAGTAGTAGTAGGAAAAGTGACTTAAGTGTTCTGTGCACATTGTTATAAAAACATAGGTATTTTCAAATAAGATTAAATTAGATTTCTTTCATTGTAACTTGGAATATTTATTATTTAAGGAATTTTGGATCGATTGAGGCAAAAGATTTGTCTAATAGTCTCTGCAATCTATTGTAATTGCAGGCAATTATTAGTGCCTCAGCCCAAGATTATGGCACTATGCAATGCCATGTGTAGTGATATAAAGTTGGCCTATGCAAGCATAATGAAGTAAACAAAGCTTAATCAGAATAATCCAATGTATAGCAAGCAAATGGTTAATACAAATGAAACAAGAATACAACCAAGATTTCATAAATCTACTGTTGATGATGTTTTAAATCTAGATATTTTAACACCTGAGTCAAATGAAAATAATGTTAGATTGCAGAAAGAGTGGACAGAAAAGAGCCTAAATTATATACATGCTAAATTAAAGCATCGATACCAAATCAACTATTTTATTCATTTAAAAGATTTTTTATGGATTGATATACTGTTCTAGCAATAACAGATTTAAATTACTCTTTGTTCAGATTTCTGAAAGATCTGTTATACAGTGAAATAAAGAAGCATAACATGTGGGACACAATTTTCAGGATCATGAATTATCCAAACTCAAGGTACATCATATTAGAATTTTTTAATAAAGAGCAAAGAAATAGATTTGTCAGTATGTACTCTGGGTAGATATGCATTAGTAAAGATTGATCGAGAAAGAGAGAACGTTATTTCAGGCTGTGTAAAAAACACATATCTTAATTATAGCATTAACAACTTTCAGAGATTAATGGCTTCATTTGGAACTGTAATATTTTTTCAACCAATGTTTTTAAAAGATACCCCTGTGCAAATTTATGGAAATAGCTTCAAATTTAAAGTTAAATTAAACAAAGATATAAATGCAACACAAATACCTTCACAAATTTCTGATCAAAAAGCAATGTTATTTATATTGATTCAAGGCTGAAAGCCTCAATGTTTTCATTGTAAAGAATGTGGACACATCCTTAACAATTGCCCAACATTTCTGTGTCCACAATGCAATATGGTAGCTACTTCAATGCATCAATGCCCTAGATCAATTGGTCAAGCATGAGAGGACATGGATGTATTGGAATTGCAAAGTGAAAATAAAGTAAGTTCTGATGTGGCTAGGACAGACATTTGCTTGGTTACTTTAAACATGGATGAATTAGAAAATAATTACGAGCCAGTACAGATTTCTGAAAATGCTGATAACAAAATGTTGAACGATACTGTAATTATCTTACCATTGGACTCACAATGGATACTACATAAGAATCGAGTTATTCAATGCCATCTCAGACAAATAGTGAGTCAAGCAATAGATGTGGGCCACATTCTCGCAAAAAATACGGAAAAAAAGAATCTTGATTTTTCTGAGAGTGAAGATGATGCAAGACTTTCAATGGAAAAAAATAAAAAGTAAAAGTAATAACTCAAGACACAGAAAATGAACTTGAATTTTCATCATCCAAATAATTCATTTTAGATGAAGTAGTGTCATTGTAATATTTTAAATGAGGTCACTACTTCGATATTATGGCGCTTCTAGTACCAGAATGAGACCATGGCATACAAAAAAATAATTCAAATTTATATTATTAAATAATATTTTTTGCATTTGTAACTTTTAACGCTAATTAATACTGTGTGTTTGCTTAATAGGTAGTGTTTATTATAATGACTATTTAAAGTAAAAGTGTGTTTGATATATATATAGTTATTGGTAGTAATAATTTAAATATTTAAATCGATTATGAAAATAAATAGTGGCGCTTTTAATATTAGGGGGCTTAATTCAGTTGAAAAATTATTACAACTGTCTAAATGGTGTGATTTAGTTCAACCCCACATTCTAGGTCTCTTGGAGACAAAGATATATACCAGTTCTCAGATTGACCCAGCCGATTACTTTATTAATAAAGGTTTCTCTATTTTTTTAAAAACCTCCTCTGAGCCATCAGCAGATATGAGTACCTTAATTATACACACATGCCCATTTAAATCTTTACAAAATATTGTATATAGACCCCCCATATGATGATAATTACATTTCATCATAATGCAATTATCTTAAATGTAATTTTTGGGTACATTCCTCCAGGTCCTATTATTATTAACAGATTAATATTAAAAATCAATATAATTCTTGCAACCACTCCATACCCTGTTCTGCTATTGGGAGATTTCAATATGTCATATAACAATTTTGTAAACAAATGGCTCCATAGACTGATTTTTCCTTTAATGAGTGGAGAAGGCTATTTACCAAATAATTCCAATATCATTCAGTAATGGTAGGCATAGGTCTCTAATAGACCTAGTATTTTATTCTCCAGTGCTGCACTATAATATTAGTATTAAATTAAAAACTCTGCTATATCAGATCATCTAGCCTTTATTATTACATGGATATGAATATGACACATAAGGCTATGATTTAAACAAGCAAAACAATAAGATTACTTTTGCCTAGCTGCACTACTGAATTATTATATTCTGAAATATATATAGCTCTATTCAAAATTAGAAAACATAAATTAGATCCTGTACAATCTTGGTTAGCATTAATAAATGTTGTCTCATATACAATAGATCATATTATATGCAATAAACCTCCTCCTTCAAGATTGCTGGCCTTGGCTGATGACCTCCATAAGAGAATTATTAATATGAACAATTCTGAAGTTGAACAGAACTATCTGAAAGCACTGAGAGAGGCATATAAGGTTGCATGTGTCAAACTGAAGGAATATTTATCAATTAAAAAAAGTAAACTATATCTTGGTAAGCCACATATATGGTCAAGAAATTATACATGGTGGGCATTAGGCCTATCACCAGTAATAACAGTGCCCATGACAATAAAAATTAATAGAACAGTGATGTCAGGAAATAATGTTAGTTCCATTATATGAACACTTTAAAAATAAGCTCCAAAGTTATAGCTGGTTCAATCCTCAGGTACAAGTCCTTGGAGAACCAGAAAAAGAAATAGAATTCAAACCAAATGAAGTCATTCAAAAACTGGCTATAACTTCAGACTCAAAACGCCCTGGAATTCATGGAATTTCTAGGTTTGTATTCAACCACCTAAGTCAGCACATTGCAAAATACTTATCTGATGTATCAAACTATTTATTTAAAGGTGTGTATCAGATAAATGATCCATATCCCATATCATTAGTACCTTTTATTAAAAAACAAGAAGCAGTACATGAATTAGAAAATCTGCATCCTATATCCATGAATCCTCTTGGAATAAAATTTTTAGAAACAATACTAAAAAATAAATTAGAGCCATATCTCCTACCCAAATTAGAAAAAGCTCAATTTGCAAAAAAGCGTCTTCTACAGAACAAACAGCCTTTTTGTTTAAGACTGTCATAGATTCTATAAGGAATAATAAGAAATATAGTCCTCTGGTCATTCAACTGGATATTAAGTCTGCTTTTGATATTGTTCCAGTTGACTTACTAATTGAGATTTTAACATATGCAGGCATACCTAAAGCACTGCTTTTATTTATTCACAAATTTATTATTAAATAGGCAGATCCATGTCACATTAAATGGAAATTCTCCTCAACCATTTACCCCACATAGATCAATTCCACAAGGATCACCATTAAGTGCACTGCTATTTACCACATACATTAATCCCCTGTTTAAAAAAAGCAATAATTATCTGGGATATATGTATCTGGTTTGAATGAAAACATCTTGTGCATTGCATACATGAATGATGTTATAGTGTTTCTGGCATCTAAAAAACAATATCCCATATTACTACAAATATTAAATGAATATACTAGAGAGTACAGATTAGATTTCAATATGGAAAAATCATCTGCATGGCAATTTATACAGGTAAAACTTTGTACATGCCCTTTAAAGGAAAGCCTCATCAATTTCTTGGTTTTCCATTTTATTTAAGTAATTTAGCAATGCACAATACAATACAAAACAAACTTAAAACTAAAATTGAAAAAGTCATATATTCCTTATTTAAGTCATACTTATCTCTCTATTCAAAGTCATCATTGATTAATATGTTGATTATAACTAGAATTACATATTATTCACCTATCATAATATTTACTAAAGCTTTCATAACATATGTATATTCCCAATGTAAAAAGCTTATTTGGGGTAGATGGATAGTAAACATTTCAATGAGACACCTTCAATGTTCACTAGCAGCCAATGGATTGGGTTTACATAATATTAAGGTATTTATGGTCCAAAAGACACTTAACTTAATATCCTCATGCTCAGAGATATTTCCACAGCTGAAAATTACAAGGAAAATTATACCAACAGATAACAGATAAAACCCCTCCAGGTAATGGATACTGGAAACATCTCATATTGACGATCACATCCATTTCTAATTTTCCCTTTTTTCCACTTATGATTAAATTTAAATATTGGAAGGTCTACTCAATGTTGCATAATCCTTATGAAGATCTGGTAAATTCATCTATCCTCAAACTTAATAACAAGCTTTTAATTCAGAGATTTGAATTTTGGATGCTAGAGCCAAAATACTGTGATTTTCTTATTAAAGTAAACCTTGAATCCCTGCCCACCTTCTATTTCTACAGACACAAAAGGCAATGTATGAAGTAGATGATCAATGTAATTTGTGTCTTAAAAATGTAGAATCACAGGCTCACATTTTTTTTAATGTTCATGTTTTAATAATATAAGATCTGCCATTCCTGGGTTTTTCAATAAGCCAACCTTAATGTAGAATCTCTTTTTAATGTCTTCACTTTAGGCATTTATGCAAATATTAGAGCATGAAGTTTCATTTTATATGCATGGTGGTGCATTAGGTGCATCTTTATGTATAATAATAACCCTAGAATGCATCTAATACCCTCTGGAATAAATTAGAAATAATCAAAGCAAGAGATAGGAAGATAACCCCTGTTAGTACATTTCATGCCACTTGGTCTCTATTATGACCATATGTAAATCTCAGCTCAATACATCTAGCTCTGAATAATAAAAGAGCAGAAACAATTAGAATGTTTGGATATAATTATAGTTTGTATAGTTTTTTCCATTGTAATAGATTTGTACACATTACTATTACAGTTTACTTATGTTAAACATGTAACAAATAACATTGTTGGACTGTATCATCTATATAACATAATCATTGTTTGTTTGTTTGGGGTTTTTTTTTATTGGTGCAAAATAACCAAATTATGTAAATATATAAAAAATAATCAATGTAACTAATCTATAATCATTTGTAACTCAAAAATGTTTCTATTTTTATTAATATAGCAAAATAATCAGATATATGTAAAATATTAATGTACATCTTGTGATTCAATGTAATGCAATGTTTGAATGTTTAATAAAGTGCTTTGAAAACTAATATAATAATGATGATGATGATAAGCTCCATTTGTTCACAATGAAGTCAGAATGCTCTAGTTTTTCATGCTCCAAAGATACTCAAAGTTTAAACTTGCAAGGCAAAAACCTTATCCTGAAATACCTTTTTCAATTTCCAATGAGTTGGTATTGTTTAATACTTTTGTGTTACATTTTTCATTCAAAAATTCAATTAAAATCAAGTTACCTTACAATAATTTTAGAAGACAATATGGTGATAAAGTAATCACATGACCAGATGCATATTTCCAACATTACCAGTAGTACAGAGTTTCAAAATCCAGAGTTCAGTCAAACATAAGCCAATTTTTAATTTTATTATTGCAAAGTCCGATTTTTGTTTGAAAAAAAAAAATTCAGTTACAAATTTCCCCACAAGCAATTCACTTATAATATGCATATATTCAGTTAAAAATAGATTTAGTTATATGAAACAAACCTAGAAACTGATACAATTTTAGTTTTATTAAGATATGTTAAATGCTTATGGTTCCTTCTAATTCATTCAACAAAAGGATAAGTCTTAAAAATATAATCCTCCTACCTGAAATTGTTCAGAGGATATCAAAAGTAAAATACAGTAGAATAATTAAGTTGCTAAAACAGTGATAGTTAAAACATGAAGATAAATAAAATGTAATATGAACATTTTTTTTTAAGTGTCATAGCATCGGCCGGGACGCGAACCCGCAAACTGGGCAACTGCCTGCAAGTGCAAGGCAGTCGCGCTGACCTCTCGACCTTTTCATTTAAAAAAATAAGTTTTAATGTAAGAAAATGCTTATATGCTTTAGTACATTATTTAATAAAAAGCATTTAAGATAAAATCAACATTTTCTTGTTTATAATGATTTCTAGCACTAATGTAATATAGGTGAGA